>OW026314.1:17150000-17750000 GCA_932273695.1 Apotomis betuletana | reverse complement strand
CGAGCCTGTTTCAGCTTAGCCTAAATTCTTTCGTATGTTCGGATGTACCGATGGTTGCCGGCTGTTCTCGTCTAGAGGTGGCGTTTTTAAACAGACTCTCATACAATTTTGCGAGTAGCTTCGATAGATATACTTATAGATTTTTTTTTCGATTCAGCGTTGCGAAAATTTCGGAAATACGGGAATCGAAAATGTAAAATATTGCAAATTTTAGCCATTTCGAAACAAACTTACCGGTTGAGTTTCTTTCGGCTGTCTTCTCAACACCGGTCGCCTCTGGGGAAATGCCGGTAGATTCACAATCTGACTTGTAAAAGTGCCCAATATTTTATGGTTCCAGAAAAAAAATGCTTTCGTTGAAATGATATTTCTATGAAATGAATATTCAATGAAACGTTTGTCTACAAAGCAAGGGAAAATCATTTATTTTCTAGTATATTTAAAGAAGACTAGCTTTTGCCCTCGACTACGTCCACGTGGAACTTGGAAGTATGGAAGCAACCTCTTACAATACGATAGATATCCACCTAATCACCTTAATTAATAAAAGGGAATATTAAAAGCGCCTAAGCAAATGTAAAAGCAATTGTGCTTTTGGTCTAATCATTACTTTTCCTACAGGATCATCAATGTCATCATGAATTACTTACTCACTTTTCAATCTTTTTAGGGATAATTAATTTCCAGGATGAAAACTATCCTATGTCCTTCCTCGGATCTTAAACTATCTCCATGCCATATTTCACCAAAATCGACAAAATCGGTAACAGACACACTTTCACATTTATAATATTAGTTGGATATGGATATTGACAAAAATACAAATACGCCAATTTTCAACGCACAATACCAGATATATCTCCCGTGGACAACAATAAAAATACAGAAATCACGCAGAATGACTCCTTTCCCAACAATAAATAGTAAAAGGTCATAAATATGAGATACGATGTGTTACAGGCCTCGAATTCCGCGCCACTACACCCTGTGAATACTCCGGTAATTGTGATGAATGCCTCGTCCATATGAATACACCATGTAGACGTAAAAAATGTCTAGTGCTTGTAGGGGTGAATTGGGGAAACTTTATTTTGTGCCCGAGTGCTGTAATGGATGTAGTGCGTAATACGTCAAATGAGTTTTGGGAGTTGTGAGGAAATTGAAAATTTTATTGTTGGTAAGATTAATTGCGTAAAATCAAGCTTACATTGCGTTACTCGTTTTACTTATATACATTCTTTGAAATTAAATGAAATTAAATAATTTATACAGGGGCACTTTTGCAAGTCAGATTGTGAATCTACCGGCATTTCCCTAGAGGAGAACAGTAAGTATTTTTCGTTAATCTGGCTTTTTAGTTTAAAAGATTGTATGGCTACATAGCTCTCTAGCGTTCTATCGAACAATGAAAAGTACTAAGCCTAGTTTATCAGTTTCAAACATTCAATAGGCTAGTTGACTCATGTCAAATTGTAATAAACTAATGTTTATTCCGTATAGTATTTAGCAAAGGAAACCTAAATATATATTTTTCAATTCATAAAAGTGAAAGATGGCTGAAAAAATTTAATTTGAAAATATGGTTTTTAATCTGTATTTTGAAATGCTTAAAACGCTGTCCGCCATTTTCGCTTATGATAGTGACGTCATTGGTCATGTAAACAAAACTGAAAGTCTACTTTGACGACTTCGAATAGTGCCGTCCCTCTCGATCTCCTGTCAAAGTATATTGGAGTGTGCGGAATGGCATTATACGACGGTCGAATTTCGAATATTTACAGGTAATACTACGACACGCCACAGATTAGCGAAAGGGAAAAATGGCGGACGGCGTTTTTGACTGTTTATGAAATTTCTAATTTTCAATTGATAAAATTTAGCTTTCTAGCTTTCAGAAAAATACAAGACATTTTTTTTAGAGCTAGTAAGATCATTATTAACCATTTCCAATATATTTCGAAACTGGGTCAACTAGCCTATTGAGATCCAGATATTCGAAGTACCGGTTTTCCGTCAATTTGAATTAATCAAAATGCAACTGACGAAATCAGATCATTAAGAACTAGCTAATAAATTACGAATTGCCGAAATTGCTTACATAAATACATTACTTGAAAATTGCGACGGTACATCCGCAGGAAAAACGCAACCCTCCATTGTACTAACATACGTATATAGGTTCGTAAAAAGTCAGGATACGCACTATAACAGAAAAACAAACTGGCCAAGTGCGAGCCGGGCGAAACTGGCCAAGAGCTCCGTACCATCAGATATAATTACATAATATTATACATGATTTTTTTGTATTTTTTGTTATAGTGTAACCTATAATAACGTACAGAATATCACCATTGTCACAAATATAAGAGCTACGATCTTATCCGTGGAGCAATTTCAATGCATCTCGTTCTTGAGCCTTCTCCTTGATAGCCACCTCTAGCACAATTGTGAGACGCGACTTTTTCTCACGTGAGATATACTACCTATCTCTTTCTATCCAGTATTTTGAGAGAGTGACGGGGTTACAATATGATGAGACAAGAGTAGCGAAGCATGTTGTGCTGGTACGACACGACGTTCACCCTCCTTTATTTGCTCCATGTAAGCTCTCCTTGGTCTTCCTCCTTAAGGAAGACAGATGTATTCTAAAAACAATGGAGAACCGAAGAGGAACCGGCACGACGAATATCTAAAGACTATAATACAGAATATACTATAAGCAGTTTTAAGTGTTTTTTTTTTGTCATAGGGCCAAACGAGCAAACGTATCGCCTGATGGAAAGCGATTATCGTCGCCCATAAACACCTGCAACACCAGAGGAGTCACAAGTGCGTTGCCGGACTAGTGTCTATCAAAGTAAAGAACTATAAGTAAAAAACATACAAAAAACAAAAAAAAATATGTTTGTTGTATTGGCAAAATTAAAAGCGGTGGTCCCTCTTTAACTATTCCATTTAGTAGCTCTCTGTAAGCTGTAGATCTCACGATCATAATATGTATTTATCCCATATCTTCCAGATTGAATAATTTCGAAAAACTGAACTCGACAAAATAATGTATATAATTACTGAATCTGCTCACAAAAATTCACGAGTCAGTTGATAAACGCGGCTTACATTTACCTGCTTGTAAGTGATGTTTTAATGGTTCTATTTTCTTTTTATGTCACGGAACCTTAAAAACAATCATGTGAAAAATACAACCGTTGTAAATTTTTCGTCTCATTCCACTTTTTAAGGCGAAATGAGAAACCCATCAAAGTTCCCGACATTATCTCTTCACGCACTCACACACATACGTAAAACAATATATCGTTCCCATAAAGCCATGAAGGTCTAGCAATATCGTGACGATCAGTCCAACCAATACAAAACGACATATCTGGTCTGATTGTAAGGTTACTTAAGACCTTTTTGCGCGGTGTAAATAGCGGGGGTGAAATTTATTTTGTGACATTACCCCGGTTCGGTCGTACTGGTTCTTCATAAGAAACAATGGCATAGAAAATCAGTTAGGGAACGTTGTTTTGAAGTTCGATGGATTTTATGAATAATGAAGTCTGCGAAAACAAGGACGAGTGGCGTTGATATGGATAAGTTATTCGGTTTCGTGTATGGCTTCTACGCTGTTCAGATAGGAATATTCAAGACTGGAAGGGTAAGGCTCAGGAGCGTTTTGAACGCTCCTTGACTTTGTGTCATGTTTTCACGAGTAAATAACATTATTATTAACATTAAACATAACATAATTTTCATTGTATTTGGTCACTAAGTTAAGTTTGTTAGACATTTACACTAGAATTATATAAATATTATAATAATTGTACAAAAATTGCATGCCATCATCGACTAAACATGTGGAACTTTACATACTATGCTGCATCACTTAACTACCATGTTTATGCAATTAAATAATTTCATTTCATTTCATTATTTTTGCAAAAGGCGTTAATTGGTGAGCTCATAACAGAGCGCTTGTCGCGAATTGTGATGGGATCCAAAAATAAGATTATATTCGTCTTAATTTCGTAACACAACGGAATGAACAGTTGAAACGCTCCTGAGCCTTGCCCAGAAGGTGCCCAGCTTGGATGTCCAGCTGCCCCTGTACTAAGATTGGTTAAAATTTGTCCAACCGTTTCGGTGTGATAAGAGGACAAAGGAAATTATGAAAACAGATGGCGCCAGGCTGGTATGGCGCCGCGCGCCCATACAAAACAAATGACGATCCTGCATCACGCTATTAAGATTTTTCAAGTTCAAGCCATGTCAAAACATAGAAAATTAATTATCAAACAAATCTAAAATTTTATAATAGTATAGATATAAATATGTCATGATTATTTGTTTCGTGCTTCCAGCGTATCTGCAAAACCTTATAAATAAACATTACATATTATTTAAATTATTTATAATTAGAATTACAATTGCTAATGCAGTTTCAGAAGATGAATTATGCCATAAAGCCAGTCGTCGACTGATAATTGCTTATCTATTATTCAGGTGATAAATGAGACGCGGCTATTGATGTCAAAGGATACCTATTTAATGCTAGCACGCGACTAGACAGAAATACGTGTGCGTGTGGATTGAGTGAACACCCTTCAAAAATGAAAAAAAATGTGCTGATCATTTAGTAAAAGTTCTAAAACAATTGTAAAACTAATTGATGAATTTGTAAAACGATAAATAAAAAGAATACATTCATTAACGTATGCTCACTCAGTTCTCTTAAGGTAGGTAATAATTTGTAGATCACCGGATAACACATGTTTGTAAGTGCTCACTCAGTCCACACATTATTCGTAAGTTAAAAATGTAAATATCTTAAGATTTTTAGTATCTAGGAAACTACAAAGTAGTTCAACTTTTAGTAAAAAAAATTACCTACTAAATATCCACCATCTAAAATGTCATATTCGTTGTCTGCTTTTAAAGATATTCAAATTTCATTTTAAAATACAATCTAAGATACAGTCCACATTTTAGATTGCATTTTAAGAAGTAGAGTGTGATCTAAAATGTGGACTGTATCTTAGATTGTATTTTAAAATGAAATTTGAATATCTCTAAAAGCAGACAACGAATATGACATTTTAGATGGTCGATATTTAGTATTTTTTTTTACTAAAAGTTGAACTACTTTGTAGTTTCCTAGATACTTAAAAACCTTAAGATATTTACATTTTTAACTTACGAATAATGTGTGGACTGAGTGAGCACTTACAAACATGTGTTATCCAAAAATCAGCCACGTTAGCGGTTTGTTTTGTATTTTACAAATTCCCTTATGAGTTTTACTAAACCATACACATATATAGAAGTTTCAATCTGCAGTTTTTCTATCAGAAATTGGGTTTTCGAAAGTGTGCGGATTGAGTGAGCATACGAAATAATTTGTAAAACTTTAAATACGTAACCAGGTGATCTACAAATTATTACCAACATTAAGCATAATTTTTACTAAAAATTAGGATATAAATATTATATGTTAAATAGACACATTTACAGATTTCGTTGGTTGTTTGTGAGAACTGAGTGAGCATACGTTAATGAATGTATTCTTTTTATTTATCGTTTTACAAATTCATCAATTAGTTTTACAATTGTTTTAGAACTTTTACTAAATGATCAGCAATTTTTTTTTTATTTTTAAAGGGTGCTCACTCAATCCACACGCACACCAGAAATACGAGTACTTACAAATCTAATCTGACAGTCACAAATCGCATGATAAAACTAAAAAAGAATAAGTACAAGAAAGTGCCCGGAACTTCATACGCGTATTTTTTTTATATAGTAGTCGGGTAAAAAAGATTCCTAGTTATAACTACTATCTTTGGATGTTCAAATATCCCTGTACCAAAATTGGTTAAAATTCGTTCAGCCGTTTCGGCGTAATGAAAGAACAAAAGAAATTATGCCCAACTGCGCCAATAAATAATAAACAATATTGAGAATGTGTGTATCGTGTTTATTGACATATGTGGATAAACAAATAACGATACCACCGATACTTTCATCACCACAGCGTAAAGGTGTGATAGTTTGAGAGTGACAGATATTATATCGCTTGCCACAAAAGTTACCATCACAGTTATTAAATATCTCAAATTTATATCAACTCCAACAATACCTAATTGTTCTAAAAGGCTTTCCTTTTAGATGGCTGGCCAGAGGATTAAATTTAGAAGCACTTTTACATGACGCATATCCTCGAGAGGTTTCTCTCTGCGGCCTGAAACGCGGTCGTCCTAATTCGAGCTATCCCACTTCTGAGGTTAGGTTTTTATAGTGTGTTTATATTTTGCATCGATATTATATCTAAATAGGATATAGTATTATTAAAACTATCCGTGCTCTTACGCGACTCGCGGCCCACGTAGCAGCACGGATGCCCCTGATGAAACGCTCCATATGAGTTTGAAACATGCCAGGGCCGGGTTCCTGACAATTTTTACGTGAGTGTAAAGCGTTTTTATAATTACCACGAAATAGGACGAGATCCCTTGATCAGCAGTGGGAATGAGTGGCTTGTTTTACTCAAAATGAACTATTTTTTGATGCCGGTTTAAATAACCTGTCAACATCAAAAACCACCGACCCTGCTTATTCCTTCACTGGCTGTCATCCGCTACATTATCTTCTAAACAAGCTGTGCCTGTAGGAAATTGGTAACTTGGCTATGGTTTACAGTTCAGTGCCATCTTCCCATTCTTAGTCCACTCTTTGAGTGTAGTGAAAATTCTCTGGAAGGCGCGGCTATTGAAAGCAGAAGCCCAACAGTCCATAATTTCATTTTGATAAGCCAGTTTCTAATCTCCATTAATCCAAATTGAGTGAGTTGGTTTGTTTCGCACCGATGTTGTTTCATCAGGCCCATTAACCATGAGACAGTATAATCATGGTTATGAATGAACTACTAGTCCATAACATAACTCCAAAATCCCAGGATTTGCTCGGTTGAAGTGACAATTGGCAGGTCATAGCTTGGAGAGGGGATGGCCGTTGGGGCAGTAAAGTCCTGAAGTGGCAAGCTGATAGATTCGTAAAAATACATAGCCCCGTATTGAAATTCCATCAGGCCATGAAAGTTAGCATCACGAGCAGAGGACAGTACGTGTACCTACCTCTAAGTTGTTATTAAATTATCGAGAGAAAGAGCTATACTTTGGCTTCGACACAATTGTCCAGTAAAGAATAACGATAAGATATACAAGAATTGTTTCATACGAAATGGATTACACATTTTTTGACGCTTAAATAGGCTGTCAACGTGTTCACCTTTGCCCCGACCCTGCTTATCCCTTCAGCCTCTGTCATCCGCTACATTATCTCTTAAATAGCTGTAACTACGGGAAATTAACGCGGGATGGGAGACAGGTCAATAAAGATAATCACTTTGTTTATGAATACTAGAAGTTGCCGGCAACTTCGTCCGTATATTTGCCGTAGTCGGGTTAAAAGTCATATCCTACTAACTAACCTTTGGATGTCAAACTATTTACAAACCAAACGTGTACCTACACATTTTCTAGCCGTTTTGACAAGATGATCTCACATGAAAAAACCAACGTGCTTTCAATCGATAAGATTTTTCCTGAAACCATAACCCCCGGTACAGACGGACAGCATTTGAACTGCAACCTAGCTGCAAAATTTCAGTTTGAATGCAGTTTTGCTGCAGTTGGTGTAACTGCATCAAAACTGCAAACCAAACCCACAGCGCCACACATCATTCAAAATTACCAATCAGATACTAGTAGGCTAATTCCTTTGCAAAAGCGGCAAATAAAAAAAGAGTGCGGCTTCTGTAGTGTATTCTGTGCCATAAGCCATTCTTCATAACTTTTGGTACGAAGCTCTAAACATACTGGAAGCTTATACCACTAGCGTACATATAGCAGACAGACGCTCGTATATCTCCCAACATAACTGGCGTTGTAGTGTTATATTTCACCATCAATATTTTATGCCCCCGGTCACGTGGCGAATCCGCTGTGCCTCAATCGTAAAAATATTACGTGGGAACGGCCTTGCTCATCGCGCCACGGAATCCTAATGAGCCTTTACCACGAATAGTGAGTACGTAAATGTGGCAAATGACCTATTCTTAACAAGCCTTAGAGATTTTAAGCACAGCGGCGTAAGCGGTGTCTTTGATTTCACATGCGTATCGAATAGTTTACCTACATGTTCGTTTTTCTTTTATAGTCTGTGCGGAAAGTGAAGAGTCTTGGCAGAAACGAGAACTAACATTATTTTACATGGCAATCGAATCTTAGGCACATGTTTTATATGAAATAATATAAAACTGTCGTTTATATTATGTCATTCGTCATTTTGTTGGCAATTTTATATACAAAAACCGCACGGATTTATGTTAAAATAATATCGAAACGGGATAAAACCGTACGATACTTAGTTCCACAAGGGAAATTATTATTGATATTTATTATTCGATTTTGTCAGCGGGAAAAAGCGGCTAGGCCCCACTATCGACTTACATAAAGTCACAGAACTTACAACATTTCAAGAGAATTGGTTGATAAATACGACCTGTAGGCGAAAGCAGCCGAGCATCCGGACATTCGAAGGAATTTTTGGCCAAAACTGAAACGGAGACACTTCACTCACTCGGTCAATAAATGTCCATTATGTGGTTTTTCAGCGGGAAGTGTATGATGTGAAAGCAGGGTTTTCCACGTGCCAATTTCAGCTACATGCAATAAACTACTTATTAATGGCTTTACTGCTTCCTTTTTACCGTTAGGTGAACTCATAAATATTGTATGTATGTGTATGTATGTATGTAAACACTTTATTGTACACAAAAACTGGTTATACTTAAATACATTCATACTAAATAAAGCATGTCTTTGTACACAAAGGCGAACTAATCCCTATAAAGAATCCCTTCCAGTTAACCTTTGAGCAATTAGTCTTAGTAGTTCGAAGAAAATAAGCAAACTACACTGCGTACAAACGAGATATCTATATATTTATAGGGACTTAATAAAACTATGATTGATATTGTGTTCATTATTATAACAATAAAATGGATAACATTACATATTTTACCTATATAGCAACTAAACGATGATTCTTGCTGATTCTAGTATGGAGTGATTTGTTTTTATCGATGCAAAAATGATGGATGATTTATGACTCCGGGATTTAAATACTTGTCAGCGAGTGACGAATGTTTCAACCGTCGATAAAATGCAAAAATCCAGGCCACTACTCTTACTATGAGTTCACAGTCACCGTACTGTCGTTATCGGTTTGTATGGAGAATTGTAGTTCTACAAAGTAACCGCCAGGGGCAGTTACGTAGTCGCTCACGAATACGGTCACGTTACCTCATGGTAATGCCTTGATCACACGTACCGAGTAAACGGGCGAGACAGTAATATAGTAGTAGCTGTTTACACATGTTTTGAAATTAGCACAGTCAGTTCAGTTCCATTGAGACTTTCGGACACGATGGATCGT
The DNA here is from genome assembly GCA_932273695.1 of Apotomis betuletana. Taxonomy (NCBI): domain Eukaryota; kingdom Metazoa; phylum Arthropoda; class Insecta; order Lepidoptera; family Tortricidae; genus Apotomis; species Apotomis betuletana. The sequence goes on along the minus strand of OW026314.1, from coordinate 17,740,505 downwards.
AAAAAAATCGCCGCGTGGCAGACAGTGCACGTTCAGACCGGCCGAGTGAGCGAGCGAGACAGTGCGGGGAGGCGGGAGGGTGGACACTCGGCCTAGTAGATAGAACAGGAGCCGAGCTACTGTCTCGCCGCTTTGTTCGGCCGAGCGCTCGGCCAAGCACTCGGCGCTATGTTTATACGCACCGAGTACTCGGCCGAGAGCACTGTCTCGCCCGTTTACTCGGTACGTGGGATCAAGGCATAAGGGTGCGGGTGGGAAACGTGCGATATCGACCAATCATCTGAGTTGAAATCTGTATCTTAGATCCGGTTCACTTTTGTAAAAATTCACGTCTCCGTTCAGCTTCAGTGGGGCACCCTAAGGGTCCCTACAGTCAGCAATCACGTTATATAGTTAATTAGTTGTGCCCCGCGGTGTTACCCGCTCATCCCACGGGAGCACTAAATTTATTCGGGATGAAAAGTATCCTATGTCCTTTCCCGGGTCTCAAACTATCTCCATACCAAATTTCATCTAAGTCGGTTCAGCGGTTTAAGCGTGAAGAGGTAACAGACAGACAGACAGACAGACAGACAGACAGACAGACACACTTTCGCATTTATAATATTAGTATGGACTAGCTGTGCCTCGCGGTGTTACCCGCTCATCCCACGGGAACACTAAATTTATTCGGGATGAAAAGTATCCTATGTCCTTTCCCGGGTCTCAAACTATCTCCATACCAAATTTCATCTAAGTCGGTTCAGCGGTTTAAGCGTGAAGAGGTAACAGACAGACAGACAGACAGACAGACAGACAAACAGACAGACAGACAGACAGACAGACAGACAGACACACTTTCGCATTTATAATATTAGTATGGACTAGCTGTGCCTCGCGGTGTTACCCGCTCATCCCACGGGAACACTAAATTTATTCGGGATGAAAAGTATCCTATGTCCTTTCCCGGGTCTCAAACTATCTCCATACCAAATTTCATCTAAGTCGGTTCAGCGGTTTAAGCGTGAAGAGGTAACAGACAGACAGACACACTTTCGCATTTATAATATTAGTATGGATAGTAGAGAGCAAAGCGTGTCGGATTCAGCTTGGCTCAAAATTCTTTCGTATGTCCGAATGTTTGGATGTCCAGATGATTTCCGTCTGTTCTCGCCTAGAGTTTGCATTTCTCAACCGACAATCATGATACTTTGCGAGTATTTTTTGTCAGTTTAGTTTTTCGAAAATTTTCAAAATGGCGGATAATATATTGGGGTAGCGTATAAAACTACAGCATTTTTGTAGGGTTCCGTACCCAAAGGGTAAAAACGGGACCCTATTACTGAGACTCTGCTGTCCGTCCGTCCGTCCGTCCGTCGGTCACCAGGCTGTATCTCAAGAACGGTGATAGCTAGACAGTTGAAATTTTCACAGATGATGTATGTCTATTGCCGCTCTAACAAAAAATACTAAAAATAAAATAAAATAAATATCTAAGAGGGGCCCCCCTCCCATACAACAAACTTACAGATAATGGTACGGAACCCTTCGTGCGCGAGTCCCACTCGCACTTGGCCGATATTTGTTTATCAATGTCAATGAATTTAACAATTTCGAACAAACTCACAGAACCATTAGTTAAATAAAGCCCTGCCGCATTTATAATACACCACGCTCGAAATCCAATCCGATTTTGAAAACCGGAGCATACCAATTGGAAATCACGCCTATACCTCTTTGAATCTCCATTTCAACGACGCAACGAGCGAATTTTCATTAGTGCGTCCTGATTCTCAAAGAGACGTGGCTTTTTCTATTTATTTCTTTATCGTTACTTTAAATAATCTTTCATCGAATACCGATCCCCTCATTTGCTCAAAGGTAAATGGAAGAGATCTATAATAAGGTTAAATTCGCCTTTGTACATGTTTCATCTGTTATGAATGTATTTATATCGTAGTGTTGTGTACAAATTTAATGTTCACAAGTTCACATATTAATATTGCTTTTATGTTTTAAATCAATGAAGAATACCGCTTAAGTAAAATAACATAACAAAGCCCTCTGACCTTCTCGTAATACGTTTATAAATACATTAATAATGCCTTCAAGAAGGCTTATAAAATTAAGAATATACTGTATTACTCCTGTTACGGACAGCTTTGCAGAGTATTTAGTTTTAAGTTGAATAAATAAATAAATATTTTAATAGCTTAGATATAAGATCGTTGCCCGTATAAGCGGCTGAAATTAATTAAATTTCCCTGTATAATCATTTATTCATGTAGAGCTCCCGTCATGTCTTAGTAAAAAGACCACGTCAAAACAAAGGTGACTCATCGGAAACTTTCCCTTCTTGGCCGAAAACAGATGAGTCATCTTTGTTTACGTTCGATGTAAAAATTGAGGAAAAATTATAGATTAATTTGAAACTTCGTAAGAATGTAGATTCCAGTAAATAGAGTAATTTGTAGAACATTGTCCCGGCCGTAACCGTCCGAGAGCACGAGAAATCAGAGACTAAGCGAGTCTCACGGCGCGCAGCGCGTTAAGAGTGACCGCGCGAGTGTATATCTCGGACGGTGCGAGCGAGACGGCCTCTTGCCGGGGACAAAGAATAGTTAGGTATTCTCACGCCTCACAGTCGGACGGGAGCTCCCAAAGCGTAGACACGCAGATATGCTGTAAAGTCAAACAGCGTCAATCCGTAGATTAAGTTAGTTTTAAGCTCAGTCATGTATAACTTTTGTAATTTAATGTAGAAAGACAGGGCGGGCGTCCCCCTGGCCTCTAGGCAGAATTGTATAAAAGGACGGCCATTTTTCTATGTAAACACAGTCATCTTGTATCCTACGTAGAGTACCACTCCGTAGTCCGCGCGTTGATCATCGATCCGCCACACAGTTCATCGACAGTCATCTTGTATCCTACGTAGAGTACCACTCCGTAGTCCGCGCGTTGATCATCGATCCGCCACACAGTTCAGTACAGTGCAACTTTAGTCTACGTAGAGTACCACTCCGTAGGCCGCGCGTTGATCATCGATCCGCCACTTGTTCACTTCACTTCTCCACTTTACTTCCGAGTATTAACCATCTTTGTATACAGTAGCGTAGTACCATCGGTCCGCGAATTTAGTTTATCAGTGTTAGCGTAGTACCATCGGTCCGCGATCAGTGTTAAATTCATTTTAGACAGAGACTATATTAGTTAAGAGTAAATTTAAGTGTTTTCCGATCCTTGTTGTGTTTTGTTAATTTGTGTGTAAATATATATCGTTTGATTTACTTTGCGTTTCATATTCGTCCGTTTTCGTTACCTAGTTTTCATTACAGTCCATTCGCTCCTTACTCATCGCTGAGTTTCGGAGTGCCCTTGTAGCCGATAGCCGACGGACGCGGTTGTCGTCTACATTGTTTGGTCCTTCGAGTAGCCGGATCGGAATTAGTTATTTTAGTTTAGGTTCGTTGTGTGTAGTTGGAAAAGTGCGGTTTTCCAAACGTCATCAAAGATGGTTTTGACGCGAGGAAATAAGAGTGAGGAGAGTGCTGCGCGCTCGCAGCGTGAGCGCACACAAGCCACAGTCGACCTACAACGGTTCGCGGTGTCAAATGTTGCAGTCGCACATTCACCGCCCGCTCCCCAGGCCCGGCCGGGCCATTCGGGGCTGCAATTTCAAACGGATTCACCAGAGTTCCCCGCCGAAGAAGCTCCAGTTTCGCCACCAACCGACACTACGGCTGGGCGCAGCGAACTGGAACAACGACTGTCGAAGAACGCCGAGCGCTTCGACCAATCACAGCGCACCGCGCCGGCCGCGCACGCCGGCCAATCACAGCACTCCGCGCCGGCCGACCAATCAGAGGCCCGCGCGCAGCGGCGCGAGTTCAACGTGACTTTCGCACATAAAGCCCACGCGCCGCGCCGACCATCATCACTTCACTCTCGAGCGTCGAACACGACGGACGTGCTCCGCCGCGAGGCGGAGCTCGCCGCTATGGAGCGGCTCAAGCAACTACGCTGCGAGGAAATTCGACTGGAACGCGAGCTCGTCGAGAAGAGGCTCGCGGTCGAAATGGAGCGCATCGATGAACAATCCCGAGCCGGCGGTTCTCAAGCTGACTCTCAACGTCGAGTCGACGACTGGCTGACAGGCGTACAAAATGCTGACGCGGACAATGCGAAGCATACTCGAGCACGGACGCCGCAACGCGAGACACGCGAGCGGCAACAGCACGAGCCACAGACGCCACATAGCCAGCGGGAGCGATCGACGAGCAGAGGACGAGCTATCGACCGCCTGACGGACACAATCGAAACGATGATGCGGCCACCTCCACGTCAAGTCTACGAGTTGCCGCCATTCTCCGGAGAGCCGAGCGAGTGGCTCACATTTTACAACGGCTACACCGAGAGCACTACGCGCTACAAATTCTCGCCATTCGAGAACGTCGCGCGCCTGCGCCACAGCCTGAAGGGAGAGGCGAGGCAATGCGTACAACACATGCTTGCCTCGTCGACCCGCCCCGAACTCATCATACGAGTACTGAAGAAAAACTTCGGGCGGACTGACCTTCTCATCGACCGAGCCATTGAAGAGCTGAAGAGGATGCCGCCATTGGGACCGAGCGCCATCGATCTCAACAACTTCGCAATCAAAGTTATGAACATCGTCTCGACGCTGGTGGACCTCGATCGCCGTAGCTACGGCGCCAACCCGCTGCTAATCAGAGAAGTGACGGAGCGCCTAAGCCCGCACTTACGCAGCCGATGGTGCTCCTACGCCAAGGAGCGCCTACATTCCGCCGAGAGCGAACTCATGCTCATGGCGGAATTCCTGCTGGAGGAGAGCGATGCGGAAATGGAATTTTCCCACGCCAAGGCGCCGCCACGAAGACCGACGCCCGCCGCCGAGCTACGGGGATCGCAGCGCGTCCCAGACAACCGAGCAACAAGCGGCGGCGCCGAGAGAGGAGACGTACGACGCCCTCACGAAGATCGTGCGCACATATACGCGACGAAGCACGCCGACGGCTGCTTGTACTGCGGCGGCACTCACTCCACTACAAACTGCCGCAAGCTACGCGAAATCACAATCGGAGCCCGATGGGATTGGGTTCGCAATAACAAGCTCTGCGTCACGTGCCTGGACCGCCGGCATCGCCGCGACCAGTGCCGCGCCCGCGGCTGTGATGTCCCCGGGTGCACTTACCCGCATCACCGCTTGCTACACGCCGATGCAAGCCCAACGCCGAGCAACGCGCCAGACAGGGCGCAGCCAGCACCGCCACGCACTTGGACGCCGAACGCGCCGTACACGTTGATCGCCACAGCGCCGTGTACCACCGAGCCGTTCGCCTACCGCCAGTACGTGCCGGCACCCCACGCGGCTGAGCAATTCGCCGCGACACCGAACGCACCGCAGTATACGTTGAACGCCCCAGCGCCGTATACACCGATGCAGCAAGCCGTCCCGTACGCGCCCTATCCGTACGGGCCGGCCCCCATCGCGACTGAACAAGTCGTCGCGACGCCGAGTGCTACGCCAGCCGCTCTGCCACAACCAATCTCTGCGCAACACACTGCAGCGCCGCGACGGCGCCCTGCTACGCGCACAACTGAAGATGCACCCGAGACAACGGCGTGCATTTCCGAATTCACCTCTAACACGGCAGAGTTCGGACACACCACTACAGTGCTCCTGAAGATCATCCCGATCATCATTGGCGGACCACGCGGCGAAACACAAGCCTACGCTCTGATGGACCAGGGCTCAACAATCTCGCTCATGGAAGAGAGCCTGGCAGACGAGATCGGCGCCGACGGCGCCACCACGCGCCTACACATACAAGGCGTGGGATCCATGACCGCCAGTGAGAAGAGTCGGCGAGTACACGCTCACGTACGCAGCCAGACAGGCGGCCCGGCACATCCGATCGAGCTACGCACCGTCGATGACCTGGGCCTACGCGCACAACGGGCAGAGAGAAGCGATGTCACGCAGTTCCCGCATCTCACCGACATGGGCGCAGCCTGCTACAGCCAAGCCCGCCCACGCATCCTCATCGGTGCCGACCATTGGCACCTGATGCTGCCTTACGCACTCCGCGTGGGCAGACAGAACGAGCCCGCCGCCCAACTATCTCCCTTGGGTTGGGTGATCTTCGGGACGGCGCCACAGCAGCACTCGAGCAGACAGCATGCAGTGCTGCACTGCCACGCCGTAGACGACCCGACGCCTCTACGTGAGCCCCAGCCCGTGACGGCGTCACTTATGTCTCTGCGGAACGCGCCGACCGAAGACCAGCGACGGCAGCCCACAGCAGAGGACGGCGATCCCTGCATTCAACCCACTGAGGCGGCGTCGCCCCGAGTACAGTACGTGCCGACGGGGGGAGACGACGACGCTCGCCGCCTACGCCGAGACGACGGCCATGCCATACACCGACGCGGAATGGCAAGAGAAGCACTGCAGACAGCGTGCACACAAAGAAAACTGCAAGAGACGCCAGCGGCGTCACCTCAACCACACACTACAACAGTGGCGTCGCCCGCCGCGACGCCGCGCAAACAACGCCGACGGCGTTGCCCCCGTTCCGACGCTACTAGTCGACGGGGGGAGGAAGGCGCCGTAACGCGCACGACGGCGGCGCCCTGCTACGCGCACAACTGAAGATGCACCCGAGACAACGGCGTGCATTTCCGAATTCACCTCTAACACGGCAGAGTTCGGACACACCACTACAGTGCTCCTGAAGATCATCCCGATCATCATTGGCGGACCACGCGGCGAAACACAAGCCTACGCTCTGATGGACCAGGGCTCAACAATCTCGCTCATGGAAGAGAGCCTGGCAGACGAGATCGGCGCCGACGGCGCCACCACGCGCCTACACATACAAGGCGTGGGATCCATGACCGCCAGTGAGAAGAGTCGGCGAGTACACGCTCACGTACGCAGCCAGACAGGCGGCCCGGCACATCCGATCGAGCTACGCACCGTCGATGACCTGGGCCTACGCGCACAACGGGCAGAGAGAAGCGATGTCACGCAGTTCCCGCATCTCACCGACATGGGCGCAGCCTGCTACAGCCAAGCCCGCCCACGCATCCTCATCGGTGCCGACCATTGGCACCTGATGCTGCCTTACGCACTCCGCGTGGGCAGACAGAACGAGCCCGCCGCCCAACTATCTCCCTTGGGTTGGGTGATCTTCGGGACGGCGCCACAGCAGCACTCGAGCAGACAGCATGCAGTGCTGCACTGCCACGCCGTAGACGACCCGACGCCTCTACGTGAGCCCCAGCCCGTGACGGCGTCACTTATGTCTCTGCGGAACGCGCCGACCGAAGACCAGCGACGGCAGCCCACAGCAGAGGACGGCGATCCCTGCATTCAACCCACTGAGGCGGCGTCGCCCCGAGTACAGTACGTGCCGACGGGGGGAGACGACGACGCTCGCCGCCTACGCCGAGACGACGGCCATGCCATACACCGACGCGGAATGGCAAGAGAAGCACTGCAGACAGCGTGCACACAAAGAAAACTGCAAGAGACGCCAGCGGCGTCACCTCAACCACACACTACAACAGTGGCGTCGCCCGCCGCGACGCCGCGCAAACAACGCCGACGGCGTTGCCCCCGTTCCGACGCTACTAGTCGACGGGGGGAGGAAGGCGCCGTAACGCGCACGACGACGCCACGTCGACGCGCAAAGAAGAGGAAGCGGCCAAGCAGACTACGCCGACGGCGTCACCCCGAACACAACTACGACCAGGAGCAATGGAGATGGGTGCCTACAAGGAAAAATCCCGCCGACGACGCTACGAGGGCCGACAGCGCGCGTCGCCTGGACATAGGCGCCCGATGCTACGCCGGACCCGAATTCCTGTGGCAGCCTGAAGCGGAGTGGCCACAGGAGACGCCGACACAACAACAGAGGGTGATGACGCACGCCGCGACGCCTGACGCGTCGCCAGCCACCACTGCCGCCGCGGCGCCCGCCGCGGCGCCTGCCGCTCCTCCGGCCGCGACGCCACCCGCGTCGCCAGCCGCCACTGCCGACGCTACTTCGGCCGCGACGCCGCCCGCGTCGCCAGCCGCCACTGCCGCCGCGGCGCCCGCCGCTACTCCGGCCGCGTCGCCTGCCGCCACTCTAGCCGCGGTGCCTGCTGCTACACCCGCCGCGACGCTCGCCATGTCGCCGGCCGCGACGCCACCGCGTCGCCTGCTGCCACTCCCGCCGCGGCGCCCGCAGCCACTCGCGTCGCCTCACGCCGCGGCGCCCGCCGCAGCCATGTCGAGCTACGACAGCCGACGCGAAGCGCAGCCACCATGCAGCGCACACACTCAACGCCGCCAGGCGTTGCCCCCGCTTCAGTGCTGTCGCACAACGGGGGGAGAAGAGCGTCGCGTCACACGCAACGACGCCGCGCGCAAACATAGCGCGCCACCTGACGCCACCGTCGCGACGCGCTACCACAGCGCGCGCCCTGACAACATCACGCGCCATGACGGCGCGCCCAACCATGGCGCCAAGAAGAGGAGCCGACGACGCTGCTCGCCGAGGCCGGGGCGATGTCAACGCCCGGCCACTCACATACGTCTCCATGGACCCGAGGAACGAGGCAACACATCCGGGTCCCGACGGCGAGGTGCAGAGCGCGAACGTGCACACCAAGGGCGGCGTATTTCGACGCCCGTGCGGAAGCTGTCCTCCCCATGCAACCCGAGTCTACGCAGCAGCTCGACGGGGGGAGATTGTTACGGACAGCTTTGCAGAGTATTTAGTTTTAAGTTGAATAAATAAATAAATATTTTAATAGCTTAGATATAAGATCGTTGCCCGTATAAGCGGCTGAAATTAATTAAATTTCCCTGTATAATCATTTATTCATGTAGAGCTCCCGTCATGTCTTAGTAAAAAGACCACGTCAAAACAAAGGTGACTCATCGGAAACTTTCCCTTCTTGGCCGAAAACAGATGAGTCATCTTTGTTTACGTTCGATGTAAAAATTGAGGAAAAATTATAGATTAATTTGAAACTTCGTAAGAATGTAGATTCCAGTAAATAGAGTAATTTGTAGAACATTGTCCCGGCCGTAACCGTCCGAGAGCACGAGAAATCAGAGACTAAGCGAGTCTCACGGCGCGCAGCGCGTTAAGAGTGACCGCGCGAGTGTATATCTCGGACGGTGCGAGCGAGACGGCCTCTTGCCGGGGACAAAGAATAGTTAGGTATTCTCACGCCTCACAGTCGGACGGGAGCTCCCAAAGCGTAGACACGCAGATATGCTGTAAAGTCAAACAGCGTCAATCCGTAGATTAAGTTAGTTTTAAGCTCAGTCATGTATAACTTTTGTAATTTAATGTAGAAAGACAGGGCGGGCGTCCCCCTGGCCTCTAGGCAGAATTGTATAAAAGGACGGCCATTTTTCTATGTAAACACAGTCATCTTGTATCCTACGTAGAGTACCACTCCGTAGTCCGCGCGTTGATCATCGATCCGCCACACAGTTCATCGACAGTCATCTTGTATCCTACGTAGAGTACCACTCCGTAGTCCGCGCGTTGATCATCGATCCGCCACACAGTTCAGTACAGTGCAACTTTAGTCTACGTAGAGTACCACTCCGTAGGCCGCGCGTTGATCATCGATCCGCCACTTGTTCACTTCACTTCTCCACTTTACTTCCGAGTATTAACCATCTTTGTATACAGTAGCGTAGTACCATCGGTCCGCGAATTTAGTTTATCAGTGTTAGCGTAGTACCATCGGTCCGCGATCAGTGTTAAATTCATTTTAGACAGAGACTATATTAGTTAAGAGTAAATTTAAGTGTTTTCCGATCCTTGTTGTGTTTTGTTAATTTGTGTGTAAATATATATCGTTTGATTTACTTTGCGTTTCATATTCGTCCGTTTTCGTTACCTAGTTTTCATTACAGTCCATTCGCTCCTTACTCATCGCTGAGTTTCGGAGTGCCCTTGTAGCCGATAGCCGACGGACGCGGTTGTCGTCTACAACTCCTTAAGCTCTCCGAAGAATGCTCGAACAAAAACAGACTTTAAATTACCGCGGCAACCTCATCAAGGAAATTTACTTTGACTTATCAATAGTTTCCACTGATAATAAACTTGTTACAATGTTGTGCCCCTGACGTTCGGGACTTGCTAATGAACTTGCCAACAAAGTTGAGATTTCGGTATGATAGTCGGACATAAGTTTACCGTGTTGAGGATCCATAATTCAGGTCATTTGACGTTTAGGTTAGCAAGTTTGTACTCATTAATATAAGTAGTTATAAATAGCCGCCTACTTCTAGGTGACTTAAGATCTCACGAAGTTATGTGTCATTGATCAAAGAATACATTTGGCGATGTAATTATATATAAGTTTATTTATGGCCAAGACGTTAAATTAAAAGATCGTTGTTTTGTTTCAGATGATGAAGCTGTTTTGGTTGACGCTCAGCATAGTGATGGTAGCAGCACGTCCAGCTGTGGACGTGGACAAGACAGTTGAACAAGTGCAGAATATATTGAAAGCTAACTCGCAGTTACCTCGCTTGATGAGACAAGAAATCTTAGAACTACTTAACGACATAAGAGCTGAAGATGCTAAGAGCACATCTACTTCTACTTCCAGCGAACAGACGAGCACGGAGAAATTGACAACAACAACGCCTTATAGTACTAATGAAAACGAAATTAGTCACACAGCAGTACCGAATTTAAAAGAAAATATTGTACCAGATGAAAGAGACAATTTTGTGTCAGCTGCAAGCCCTACAAAATCCACCGTCGAAAGTACAACCAAAGCTGAACCCACGTTGATGGTGGTGCTACCGTACACGCCACGGGATGGATCATCTTTACAAGAACTATACACTAGACCACCAAGAACAGAAGTTGTCGCTCTTCCAAAAACTACCCCCAAACCTAAAATTTCCAAAAATGCAAAACTTGAACAAACATTGAAAGACAACCATGATTTGGCGTTAGCAAATATCCAAGATTTTTCCACCGAATTACAAGCTTTCCTTGATTCTCATGGACTAAAAAGCGATTCAGGGAAAGATCATTTCTTACTACCCCTTGATGGATTCAAACCATTGCCTCCAGCAAAGGTTGTAGATGGAACAGTACAATTACCGGAGAATATTCTATTGACTTACGATCTCATCTCACCGGGTACAGAAGTGAATCCATCAGGCCCTACAGGAAGCCAGGCACTTAATAATTATTTATATGAACCCTTGCGCCCTGACTTGCCATTCGAATTGGACACATCGGAATCGCAAAAAATCGTTCTACCTTTAGACTTACCCAAAAGTCGCAAGACCAAGTCTTCTAACAGCCAACCGCAGCCGCTTTTTGAGCCTGTTGATTACGATTCGATAAAAGTGATTCCTCTCGGCCAAGGTCCTAGCCCAGTTGAAGAAACCAAAGTGATTCTAAGCAGTGATCAGAGTAAAAGGCAGACCAATAGTACTGAAAATTCTTCTGCAGAAACCACTACTGTCACATCCACTGATTTGAAGGAAGAGTCATCAGTGACAGATAACGCAGCATCATCAGTGGACGTGGATTCGGGAGCATCAATATCAGATTTGGAGGACTCCTTTGGTGGAGCTGCCCCAGAGAAGCCAGGAGACTCTGAGATTCCGCCACCGAGACGAAATGGATTTTACTGGATGGTAGACTGGAACAGTTTCCTAGAAGTTGGTGATGGAGACACAAAAGTGAATATTCGTTTTGAACCTAAATTGGGAGATCCGCAAATGTTCCTCCCCGTCAGCGTGCCGTGAATTGTTTACGAATTGCAATATTGAGTTCTAGTCTGTGGTTAATAGTTTAAAGGACTTTGGTCGTAGAGTTATGGTGGGATAGGGAAAGATTTATTTAATTTTTACATTTCGTCATCAACCGGTCGATTTTAAGTTAATTAGTATGACGGGTTGGGTGTAGTTGGAACGCAGCTAACCATAATGAGTATTAGTGTAAGTCATGTTAAAGTCATACAAAGAACCAGCTGTTCTTGTTTTGCTTGAAAAACCCTCCAATTATGTTCATAATTAGCGCAGGTATTCCAGTTTTCTAATTGCTACCACGAAGATAAGTTACGACATTACCGCCCGGGCGGTTTACATTGCTTACTTAAATGTGAACATTTAAGATGAGTTGCGGCGTGACGAATAGATGGAATGCAAACTATTGGGACAGCGGTTGACGAACCAAATCGAAAGTGAAATGAGCGAAATCGTGTCGTTGTTACGACAAATTAATTGTAAGCTATGCCATTACTGAATGTTTGCACATTGCTGTATGATAGCTGTTTTTATTATAAGTATTCAATAAAAACTTGTTTTATTATTTAGAAAAGTGTTTCTCGTTCCGAAGTAACCTCACGTGTTTACATGAGAAAGTTTCCTACTAAAATGTTAGTACTTACCTAACTGAGAATCCTGACGACTAGCGGAAAGTGTTATGTGGGGGCGTTATGTTATGACGCCGCGTGAGTAAACTTTCGTGTGATAAATGTAGTCACGAAATTCACATACCCTTTTATTTCGCTGGATGGCGCAAATAAGGTGATAGCTCAGTTTGAAAGATACATATCTTAGAAAAAAGCTGGTCACGTGCGAGTTCTACACGAGCAACGAGGGTTCCGTATGATGGCAGCAGGGCTAGTATATCTTGCCGCGATTTCACCTGTCGCGCGGCTCAGTATCACCTGTCTTGCTCGCACGGTATTGAAAGGAAAATGACAGGTTGTATTTGTCCCGCGACAAAGAGTCGCGTGTCACGGTTATGCTAGACGAGCTGAAGCATATTGGTCTAACTTTGCCGTTGAAAATTAGAACCGGCCAAGTGCGAGTCTGACTCGCTTACCGAGGGTTCCGTACAAATACTTACGTTTACTTTAAGTTTGCACTTGGTATGTATGGCGCCGTATACAAATGAGGTGCAAAGTTAACGAAACCAATTGCGTTCGTTGTATGGGAGCCCCCTTAACTGTGAAAATGTCAACTGTATAACCATCACGGTTCATGAGATACAGCCTGGTGACAGACGGACAGATAGATATACAGACAGACGGACGGACAGCGGAGTCTCAGTAATAGTTTAGTTTAGTTTCTTATATTTTTATTATTTTGTATTTGATATGTATGTTAGTTTTAATGTATGTATCACGGGCCACAGTTGCCTGAAATAAAATGTTTTCATTCATTTTCATTCATTCATTCATTCAATAGGGTCCCGTTTTTTACCCTTTGGGTACCACGGTTTTAGCCTGGGTGATGAGTGTACTACACTGGCATTACAAGGTTTTAAGATGAAAATATTAACGTCACGCCCACTGCATCACTGTTCAGATTTGTATTTCCCAGGTTTTAATGCAAGAAACACATAACTTAGAGTTACGAATATGTACCAACATTAATCTTCATTAAACAGAACTATAGGGAGTGAACAACAGGTACAGACAGTAACAGGGATATATGAAGACATAGCCCCGCTGAAATAACAGCCGAGCATCGCTGAATAATTTCACTCTAATTTATGTAGGTACATTTTAGTTGCGAACTAAACAAATATAACTAGGTATTTAGTTGAATTAATTTACATCGCTATTGTGAAGGCAAACGAAATTTTGTTTGGTTGCAACAATAGGCTAGTTGACCCATTTTTGAACTACATTTGAGTAAATATAGTTATCTAGACTTATTTTGGCTTAATTTAACCCCTCGTATGCTAAGACACGTATCCGTGCCAGTTCATGAACTGCCTAAGCAAATTTCATGAACAAGCCAAAGCGCCGTCCGCCATTTTTGCCTTTAGCTTATCTGTTGCGTGGTGTAACTATAAATACCGAGTAAATAAACAGAAGGGTGTCGTGGCTTCCCACCTCCGTGGCGACCTGACGTAGACCAACTGACCGACTGGCTGATTGACAGATATTTGGAACGGACATTCAAATTCAAAATTAGACATGACACCGACACGACAAAAGACCATCAGTTCTCGACGGACAGACGACCAGACTGTTCAGAAGGGCCAGATACTCCGATGTTCGAAATTCGACCGTCTCTCACTCAACTATACTTTGACAGGAGATCGAGAGGGACGGCACTATTTGGACTCGTCGGGGTAGCCATTCAGTTTTCTTTACGGGATCGGTGTCACTATCATGGGCGAAAATGGCGGGCATCGTTTTAAGCATTTAAAAATACCTACAGAATAAAAACCATATTTTCAAATTATATTTTTCAGCCGTCCTCTATTTCTATGACCTGAATAATATTATATATTAACGTTCAGTAACGGAATATATATTGACGTTTCCTATGGAATTTGACAATAGGTCATAATATAGGTTCACTATCGTTTGCCCAAATTTCATATGCCATATAATATATCACTTGCCATAATATTCATTTACCATAATTCTATTATTTATTTTCAAAAAGTAGCCGATAAAACCTCACGTGATTCGTGCACAAGCCCTTACTGTTTAATAAAAATTGTTTAATTTGGGTGTAGTAGGTACATTGTTATTATCGAGTATCGATTTCTCAACATAATTTGAGACGATGGTGCAGAACATAAAGACATAATTTTTGCGGTAGATGGCGCTACGATGCCTGAGGCATGTAGAAATGAAGCAACTAGTTAAATTCTATGCTTTGGCTAGAGGCTTAGATATCATAGGTAACTGGTAATGCACCCAATCATTTAATAACACTAATTGAATACTAGTGTTTAATTAACCATAACGCATTGTTATATCTCGCAAAGGTACCTAATTAATAGCGATTGGTTCCATTACATGTAATGGCATTACAAATAATTGGCTCCTAATTAGAAACTAATAATATGACGATAGTACTAATTAGCACAGATTATTACTATTGTATTGATTCGAATGTCATGATTCGCTCCTAATTGAAATAGATAGGTATTCCGTTTTATTATGGTTCCGTACAGACTAAGACTCCACTGTCCGTCTGTCTGTCTATCACCAGGCTGTATCTCATGAACCGTGATAGCTAGATAGTTGAAATTTTCACAGATGATGTATTTCTGTTTCCGCTATAACAACAAATACTAAAAACAACAAAATAAATATGTAAGTGGGGCTCCCATACAACAAACGTGATCGATTGCGTTAACTTTGCACCTCATTTGAATCCGGCGCCATATATAGATAGGTACTAGGTGCTAACTGAACTTAACCCGGCCAGTTAAGATGGGATAAGTGTTTGTACGGAACCCTCGGTGCGCGAGTCCGACTCACCCTTGGTCGGTTTTTTCACCGTAGACTACGGGTTATGTCGATTCACAAGGTGAAAATTGTCAAATTGCCTATTTCAATTGAATCTCATTTTATGGAAGCTGTCATCAATGTTCAAAGGTTCACACTTAATTTTTACCCGAATATGGAAAAGACAGAAGGATGGATTATCAGTTTAGCGTTCTACGTATAGGTATGTATTGAGGGGTAATAGAATAGAATAGAATTGAATCATTTATTGCATATCACATTTCAAACATAGAAAGTGTTAAAAATAAGACAATAGGTATACATCTGACGCCCTGCAAGGGCATAGCAATGTCAGAGGGCATAAATTATTACTCTACCTGCGACTCTACATCATTGTAACTTTATGATATTATATAAGTAAGTCCATAACTCGAACGCAGGTTCGAATCCTGTCCGAATCATTAAAAATTTTCAATTTTCGCTTCATTTGTAAACATTTAAGTAAGTCCAGTTTCACAACGCACAAAATCATACAGTCAGAATATTACTAAGACGGGTTTAGTATGGAAATTGTACCACTGTCCTTTGTGTGTGTTGGGACTGCCAAATTTTCCACAAGGTGACGTCACGTAGAGGGCCGATTCTTAGATGACGCTGATTTTTTTTTTATATTTGAAAAACTAGTCGATTTACAAATGTGAAAATTTGATTATATATAATCAAATTTGTAAAATGACAATTAAAATATGCAATTTCACATAAGCGACTAAAATTTGTAAGCTACTTTGATGCTGACCGTACATAGAAGTCGCTGGGCAAAGTCAAGCTAACAAAGTCATTTCAAAACAAGTTCAAAACACTAGCGTAAACCAATCAAGTCGGGTCTTACAAAAACACCGCGCTGTTTCAAACAACGGACACCCAGCACGGATTCGATTGGACATCAAAGAGCGCTCAAGCGTTGAACTCAAATTGCTGGCTTTGGACAAAGCCCGAGCTGAAACCTACACTACAAAATGTTATTTTGATATTTTCTCCAAATAGTACTTTACCTTACAAATCCTAAGTTTTTATATCAAAAAGAGTATTATGTATAAGGTTTTTTTACTTTGAACGGTTGTTTAATAACATTTAGTTTCTTATTTAAGATTGATATTGCTCTTGACACACGCACAGGCACTTTTGTTTTGAACCATGTACATTAGGCTTTATCTGTCGCCAATTTAATGTGACTACGCGGTTTGAGGCGGGCTAATAGACTAGCTTGCACCATTGTGCCAGCTCTGCCTTCCACTTTTATTTGGCGCGCATTGTTGAGTCGTGTTGTGTCATGTCGCCATGACCAATTGCATCGCACAATGAACCACAAACTAGTTCTTATGCGGTTTTTGCAAAAATCAAGATAGGGACCCTTCTTTTCCTTTTAATCTGTGACTTTAGTAAATAAATAAGGTTGAGTTAAGACTTTGTCTGTTGTTTGAAACGCAGTGTTTTTGTAAGAAAAAATACTGCGCTGTTTCAAACAACGGACACCCAGCGCGGATTCGATTGGACATCAAAGAGCGCTCAAGCGTGAACTCAAATTGCTGGCTTTGGACAAAGCCCGAGCTGAAACCTGCACTACAAAATGTTCTTTTGATATTTTATCCAAAGAGTACTTTAACTTACAAATCCTAAAGTCTTTAAATTTCGTTAAAAGTCGTTTTCTTACTCTGAACGGTTATTTAATAACATTTAGTTTCTTATTTAAGACTGATACTCGTATTGCTCTTGACACACGCACAGGCACTTTCGTTTTGAACCATAAACATTAGGCTTTATCTGTTACCAAGTTAAGCTGATTACGCGCTTTGAACTGGGCTAATAGACGAGCTTGCACCAGTATGCCAGCTCTGCCTTCCAATTTTATTCGGCGCGCATTCTGAGTGCTATAATACGGGTCGATCGGTCATGTTGCTATGACCACTTGCATCGCACAATGAACCACATAATATGGTTCTCAGGCGGTTTTTGCCAAAATCAAGATACTGCTTGTAGTGTTTTAATCCGTGACTATCGTAAACAAATAAGGTTGAGTCTTACAACAACACCGCGTTGTTTCAAACAACGGACACCGAACACGGATTCGATTGGACATCAAAGTGCGCTCAAGCGTGAACTCAAATTGCTGGCTTTGGACAAAGCCCAAGCTGAAACCTGCACTATGGAAAATGGTCTTTCAATTTATAGAACTTTAAATTACAAATCCTAACTTTGTCCTAAGTTTTAAAGGTGTTTCGTGAAAGATTATATCCATACTAATATTATAAATGCGAAAGTGTGTCTGTCTGTCTGTTACCTCTTCACGCTTAAATCGCTGAACCGACTTAGATGAAATTTGGTATGGAGATAGTTTGAGACCCGGGAAAGGACATAGGATACTTTTCATCCCGAATAAATTTAGTGTTCCTGTGGATCAATTCATATTTATTTTAAGACTGGCGGACTTTTGACATTCATTATTATGGGTGTTTTTGTGCGCCAGTACAGACGGACAGCATTTAAATAAATAAAAATAAAATAAAATATCGGACAAACTCACACAAATCGATTTTGTCCCAAATTAAGCTCAAGAAAGATTCTGTTATGTGTACTAGGCGACGATATACGTACTAATATAGATAAATATATTTGAATTGCAACCTAGCTGCATAATGGAAGTTCAAGTGTTGTTTTGCTGCAGGTGGTGTAACTGCACCAAAACTGCAAACCGACTATGCTGTCCACTTACAGTTGCCGTGCAGTCCTGTCAACTATACACCGACTGCAAGCTGGCTGCGCGGTCGTAAAGCAGTCATATTGCAGTTAGAACGACTGCAATATAACTGCACTGTAACGACGTCAAAGCAACGGAAGCAGCAGTATATTTCGTCAAATTTCATACTGAAGTAACTGGCGGAGCGGAACATAAACACTGCACACATTATGAGCACTTCTATTGCAATTGTAGTGCAGTCTGCTGCAAGACGACTGCAATTCGAACACGAAGCAGGCTTACAGTCGGTGTGCGGCTGACAGGAGGGCACGTCAACTGTAAGCCGACTGCAAAGTCAGTTTGTACTTTTGGTACAGTTCCACCAACTGCAGCACAACTGTACTCGAACTGCAATTTTGCAGCTAGGTTGCAGTTCAAATGCTGTCCGTTTGCACCGGCCCTTAGTGAATCATACACATTCCGGTTGTGCCACTAATTGGATGGAGTGGAAAAACGGAACGTGACTTGGTCAATCACAGAGTTCAAAGTTTTTAACCGTTGTCAGTGAAAACAGTGTAACCAGAGTGGAGCGTAGTGAAAACACGTACCTATCCCTTAGGGGGTGTGTAATAATTCATAGAACAACAAATGGTATAACGTTCATCACATCGAATAACATATAATATAATTTCAACACATAGAATCGATCAATTGATAGAATTATCATTTCGTAGAAAATCAGTTGATATATTTTCATTTCTTATAACAACACTTGATATATTGCTTGTTTCGTATATCAACACTAAAAATAATTAACGCTTAATATAATGAACATTTCATATAATAAACATTTAATAGAATAAACAAACAACATAATACATACTTAATATAATGAACATTTCATACAATAAACATTTAATAGAATAAACACATAACATAATACACACTTAATAGAAAGGTACGTAAATAATAATTATAATAAACGCAAAACTTTTTTCGGTACCCAAAAAAAAATAACCTCGAAGGCCACTGACCTTCTAACCTAACCCGGCCACGTCGGATCTGCTCTGAAAGGTTTTGCTCGCTCGCTTCGCTCACTCGCTCGTTCAAATTTTGTAATTTATGAATTCGGGTGATGATGAATTCTGATGATTATGAGTTAGATTAAGAAAAGGTAGTGTAAGAAAATATATGAAAACAAATATTAGTAGAAACAAGTTGTAGCAGTGCAGTGCGGTGTTGCAGTTCTATCTAAAACGAGGGGAATAAAAAACTCGGTTCTGGCGTTTCGCTCGCTCGTTAGGATCACAGTTGAACCTAACACTCCTCCTCGCTTCGCTCGTCGTCGTACCTAACCTAACCGAAGTCTGACCTGCCTTAAGGTAGAATACGTAACGATTCTGACTTCACACCTACATGCTTTAGGACTTTAAATGAGTAGTGCTAAAAATTTATAGGATAAACAAGTAGTATGCCATTCAACAGTATGCCAAACATTCTCTGCCAAAAATGTTAACCTTAAATTGCGAGCCCTAGATTCGTCCTTTGGCAAGCCTAAATTCAGTAAACTATATTACTGAATTTATATAAAATGTATATTATACGAAAAGTACGTTCTATTAAACGTACATTCTATGAGAAGTACATTCTATTAAACGTACATTATTTGAAAAGTACATTATATTAAACGTACATTCTATGAAATTATTGTTATAAGAAGAGTGCATTATATTAAACGTGCATTCTATCAAATGATTGTTATAAGAAATTACTTTCTATCCATTGTGCTTCTAAGAAATAACGATATATGAAATATACATTCTATGAGACGTTGTTATACAATCTGAAAATTCTACCAAACGTATGTTCGGTTATATGAAAATATGTTAATTGTTTTTCTATGAAATGAGACGCACCCATCCCTTAGGCTGCCTGTCCACTAGAGCAGATCTCCGGAAAATAGACCAATCAGATTCCTCAGATTTGAATGATTTCTATTGGGATTCACAAAGACATAGCCTGATTGGCTCATTATTTTCGCTCCGCTTTAGTGGACAGCCAGGCTAAGGGTGCGTCTCCATTGGAGCGAGGTGGAGCCGAGACGTGTGGAATAGACCACCTGAGTTGAAATCTGTATCTCAGCTCCACTTCACTTTTGTGTTTGATCGATTCCGCACTAGGGAAGGTCATTTTTTTTTTTTTTCTAACGGGCACAGTTGAAAAAAGGTGCCATTTAGTGCCATTAATGGATACATATTTTTATTTATTTTTATATTTTCGTTTTATTGCCCCCGGATTACTCGAGAAAAAAGTTCCTAAAGTATGGAGCACTAAAAAAAGTGGCCTTGTATATTATTTTTCTTGTTGTATTTCGTTTGTGATGCCCTTATTATACTCAGAATAAAAATACATTAAAATATTGGGCCAAATTTAAAATAAAAAACCAGACTTCATAACGCTCATTTTATAAGGGCATTTCTATACTAACTTAATAATAGATCCGGAGGCAAAAGATCAACATCAATTACAATGCAATGTTGGTATTTAGTTTATATTATTATGAGTTAAATTTTTTTTGCTACGCCTAAAGAAAATTTTTTTTTTCCCATACAAAAGTGACCCACCCTATTCCGCACGTCTCCGCTCCGCTTTAGTGGAAACGTACCCTTAGTACAGCTATTTTCTTCTCCGCTCCGCTCAACACTGCAACGGTTGAAACGAAACGAAATGAAATAATTTATTCAGTCAGTAGGCCGCAAGGGCACTTTTACAAGTCAGATTGTGAATCTACCGGCATTTCACAAGAGGAGACCGCTGTTGAAAAGAAAGCCGAAAGAAATAACTCAACAGTAAAGTAATTTTTTCGTAAATCATACTTAAAATAATCATCATCATCGTCTATTACAGACGATTTGTGGTAAACAATCAATCACGCGGCCTATATCCTACATGTCACTTTGTTAGAAGAATTTGACTTTTCTTCTCAACAATGATCTTGTGAAAGGCCGGTAGACTCAGCCATGTAAAATTGCCCTTACTTGCAGAACAAAGTTTATTATTTCATAGTTTAGGAAAAGTGACAGTGTGAGCGAGAGGATTGACTTTATGTTTGATTACTTACGAATACTTTGTTTTACTCTACGATAGCCTTTCAATTATTTATATCAATGGATTGCTTACGACCAACTATTGAACATTATATAGCGTCATCTAAGCTCCACCCTCTACATGACGTCACCTTGTAAAATAGGAATTGGGCAAGTGCGAGCCCGACTCGCGCATGAAGGGTTCCGTACCTATACATATATATAATCTATAACAAGTTTGTTGTATGGGAGCCCCCCTTAAATATTTATTTTATTATATTTTTAGTATTTGTTGTTATAGCGGCAATAGAAATACATCATCTGTGAAAATTTCAACTGTCTAGCTATCACCGTTCTTGAGATACAGCCTGGTGACAGACGGACGGATGGACGGACGGACGGACGGACGGACGGACAGCGAAGTCTCAGTAATAGGGTCCCGTTTTTACCCTTTGGGTACGGAACCCTAAAAAATTATAGTCACAATGATAGTCTAAGTCTATATCTTTTGAAATTGTTTTAATTTAGTTGCACCGCCCACAAATCATCTGCTTAGCCCATTGGTTGACTGGTAGAGAATGCCCTATGGCATTAAGTCTGCCTTTGTACGATAAGTTCTTTCTTTTTTTTTAATAAATAGTTACAACACAGAGAACAAAACAGTAGTACAATTTTTATACTAAATCCAAGATAGGTAGTCCGACTGTATAATTTTCCGCGCTGTGAACAATTACTGGTCGCCTACGCTCTTTTAGAATGAGCAACTTTTCAAATGTTTTTTTTATTACAAATTGGGATATTGGCGCAAATGTAACGAGGTAATATTTCATTTTTATCCTCAATTTAATAATAATTATAAAAAAACCCCCGGTTAAAAATAATAAAATGTTTTCAATTGTATTTTCCTGTAACAAAACTCTTAGAATTTACGAATCAAAGCACGTTTGTTTGACCCAGTTACGTTCTTAACGAGGAAGTAATACCCTATTAGAATGAATTTGACGGTAATGTTTTATCTTGTATACATAAATATAACGCGAGTTTGAAATTTTGAATGTTTTTGATCTCTCACTGAACATGGAGGCGAAGAAAAAACAGAAGGTCCGCTTTTCAATTTGTTAGCTTAAGTTTGTGTTAAGAAAATAATTTGCAAACAAGTATTATTGTTTAAAAAACAAACAAGCATTCTTGTTATAAACCAAATACAACCAGAACGTACCAAGGATACAACTTCAGGAAGGCTCAAAGAAGGTCAAGAACACAGGAAACCATTGGATGAGGGTGGCGAATGACTGGTTGTAACGGAGATCCTTAAGGCATTTGTTCAGCAGTGGTCGTATTTCGGTTAGCCGAATGGCGTATAGGTATGTCGGAAACGGTCATTAGTATGGACGCTCAACGAAAAGGCGCGCCATTGGAAGGCGACAGTAGCGCCCCCTTGAACCTGTTTTGGCGCGCTAGACAGAGTCTTGGCGGTTCACTCAGCGAACGCCCACCGACACTTCACTCTGGGTCGCCGTCGAGTGCAATACTGCCTTGGAACTGTCCCGTTTCGTTGTGCTATACCAAGTTAGAATCAGTGAAACGTTATAACTCAACAATACAGTGTTAATTTAATAAAGACTATTGTGAGACTGATAACCTAGCTTACAGACCTCTGTGCCAGGAACTGTTATTTTGTGCTTCATTGTATAAGGAATAAATCAAGTTAATTGCATCCGTAGTGTTTCATCTTGCTCACAACTACCTCCTCGTCCACAACTATAAAGAACAGCTCATCTAATGTGCCACAAACCGCACCGGCCATCCACACCTGTCCCCGACAGGTACCTATTTATTATGATTATTGTCTCAAATGTTTATAAATTTTCATGGAAAAGCTAATCCTAATTAAAAACAATTAGCAAACTCTTTCTACGTAGATGCTACTATTAGATGTCAGAACAGGGTATAATCGTTGAGTATGACCAGACGATAATTCTGTAACTATAACAGACATGAAAAACTTTTGATAATATGGAAAGTTCAACCTCCAGTGAGTAAAACCGCATTACTTATATGATAAACCTAAAAATATCCATAATATTAAAATGAACGCCACCTTTATAATAACTACACTCTCATACAATACAAATAATATAATTAGTAGGATCCACAAAACTGATAATAACTTTTTGAACGAAACTAGGTAGTAAGTTACCCATAATGCGACTAAATGGAAAAAAAATGTCAGTGGTGTCATCATCATCTGCGTACTCGCCTACTTTATATGGTAGCATAATACAATGGTGATAGACAGTGGTATTTTTGACAGACAATGGTATTTTAGGTTGATAGGGTGCATATAGAGTGACCCGTGTGACGTCATCAACACCCTATCTTCCAAAATCTATGGCGGACACTTAATTTTGGATATGAAGAGGCTGGTCCTCCATTTTACAGTTCATACCCTATATTATACTTATCTGAAGTAATATCATTTGGGAAACTGCATACGTCACTAAGACAATCGATCAATTAAAGCGACCAACTCTGCCGGGACGACTTGTTAGCGACTTAGGAACTGATGACACAACATTTGTATTGGAGCCATCCTTCGGTCGTAGCTTAGGAAGATTATATCTATTGGGGATTAGTCTATATATATTAATTCCGCATCTAAATATATTACTAGATCAGTGTTCCGCAGACATTTTGTGTTCAAGATACACCTAAGCTGTGTAGGCATTTGTTTTCCTTTAGTTTTTTATTTTATTTTAAAGAATAACCTTTTTTAGGGTTCCGTACCCAAAGGGTAAAAACGGGATCCTATTACTGAGACTTTGCTGTCCGTCCGTCCGTCCGTCTGTCACCAGGCTGTATCTCAAGAACGGAGATAGCTAGACAGTTGAAATTTTCACAGATGATGTATTTATATTGCTATAACAACAAATGCTAAAAATTAAATAAAATCAACATTTAAGGGGGGCTCCCATACAACAAACTTGTTATAAATTATGTTACAGAACCCATCATGCGCGAGTCGGACTCGCACTTGCCCAATTTTTTCTAAGGCACACCAACAAATAGCCTAGGTACACTAGTATTCCGAAGAACACACGGAGCGGAACACTGTATTAGACGATACTCGCAACTTCGTCTGTGAAACCCTTTAGTCTTTACTGTAGTCGGGTAGAACGAATCCCATATGCAGCTATCCCTGTCATCATCATCATATCAGCCGAAAGACTTCCACTGTTGGTCCTTTGTCCAGAAAGGTCTCTCCCTAAGTTCTTCACAACGATCGATCTTGCGACACCTTCATCCAATTTCTGCCGCGACCCTACTAGGTCGTCGGTCCACCTTGCTGGGGGTCTTCCCACGCTGCGTCTTTTGGCCCGCGGTCGCCACTCAAGAGCCTTTCCGCCCCAACGGCCATCGGTTCTACGAGCAATGTGCCCCGCCCCTAAATCTGTATCATTAATTGAAATCGGCCCAGCTATTTTGATGTGATAAGCGCACAAAATAAATATTTCATGTAAATATGATGGTGTTAAAATGTTATGATACGATAAATGTTGTGATGTTAATGATACGAAACAAATGCCAACGTACATCGCACTATTATGTATAATAAATTATTCCTAGCATAATGACCGATATAATATCCATATAAACTTGATTCTCAATACAATTTTAGTATTTTTAGTATAGATTTTTGAAGCTTGTTGGGATGGTAATTAGTTGTTAGGTTCACTAAATAATTGCAGAATTATTAGCGAATGTTTCATTTCGCAAGTGTAATTTCGTAAAAAGCATTTTTCCTTGAAACAGTCAACTATTCGGGATTGTTATAAAACAAAACTAACCTAATCAATAGGATGATATTTGCAAGAATTATGGAAAATGTATGACTACAGGGGAGTAAAAATCTACGAAGTGAAAATTCGGGGAAATGTAACATTCAACCAAAAATAATTCTGCGAAAAGGCAGTTTACCGATACAGATACAAAGTTCGGCACACGAAGATAATAAATTTCTTAGTAATAGTCCCAGTGGGAACCCCAGTCTAATGATTTATTTTTGCGTTAATCGTTGAATGTATTGTCATAGTACAAATAATAGTGATGTTAATTTACCTACATAATGGATTCGACCAATGACTCGGAGACGTAGTGATAGTGATACAATTACATAGAGACCATATAAGTCAATAAAATAATAACGTGTTATACCAAAAAGTTATTCTGTACCTAAACTGATCAATCAATCCCCTGGCTCGTTCCCTATTTGGGGTCAGCCCTCCTGATACTGTTACGCCATTCTTGGCGATTTTGTGTCGTTTCTGGCGTTAGGCCTAATGTCAGTAGATCGTTTTGGATAGTTCGCCTCCAGGTAGTCGGTGGCCGACCTCTTCCCCTTTTGCCCTCTTCTATGGCTAAAACGCGGCGGGTCATGTGGTCCTCGTTTCTGCGCATAACGTGCCCATACCAGCGCAGGCGGTTTTCCTGCATCTTATGTTGTATTTCAGCTACTTTAAAGCTCTGTACCTAAACTGATAGTAAATAATAAAGAACAATGACTTAGTTCATCTAAAAATTAAGTTAAAAGCTACTTAAATACTCAGTAAATAACTAGGAGTATATATAAGTGGATAAATCCAGATAAGTCTGACTAATAATCGGCAAATAACTCGCTCCATTGCGCGCGTGACGCCCCAGATATTAAACCTGCCTGACTTACTCCCTTCTAACATAGATTTATTGTTATGGAACTATACGAGTATAAGCCTGCTTCTAGGCAATATAATTCGATTAATTTTAACCGTTTAACGCATTTATCTATAATATCTGTTTTTCGCGTTGCGCCGCGGTGCCGTGCGGTAAATAGTAGGCTGAATGGATTAACGATTAATGGACTTCTGCATATTGACGGAAGTTAACGTGTCCGTTAACATTTTTATAAGTTAACTTAAAAGTTAATCCGTTAAGCAATCTATTAACTTCGTTAATTAACGATTAACGGATTAACGAGTTAATGCCCAGCTATGTAACTAACTGTTAGTCTTACCCCCATTAGACAATAAACTGTGTTAGCCTTTCCTTATTCAAATAGGTGTGTGTATAATACTTAAACAGTCCTTCGATTTCTCCAGGATCCCATTATCAGACTGAAAACAATGAGATCAACTAGAAATTTTCTTCTTCTCCTTAGTAGTACACTTTTGACAGAGTATTTGTGTTCCTGGGGAGTCGTCCGCTTTTCTTAATGCCTTTTTCGCGAATCTTCTCCATAGTTGTTTGTTAGTTACATTGCCCGCGTATTCTGCCACAGGAGTCTCAGTGATAGATTCTGATGGTCTGTCCATCGGTTTGGTAATCGGCCACGAGATCTGCTATTTTCCACTCTGCCCTGAATAATAATACTGATATGCCCTGAGAAATCTTACTCTAAAAAAATATTCTATATATTAAGCCCAGCAATCTTCGCATTATCGGGGCTCCTGCATAAAAAAAAACAAACATCAAGATATACTCAGAACTTCCTTATTTTTTGAAGTCAGTTTATTTATTTATTCAAATAAGTTACACAGCATTACAGTAATAAAACCAAGGCACTGCAAAAAAACATACACTTCTAAACACAGATTAAACATCATTTACATAATATACAGCTAAACATATTAACAGTAAGTTACTCTTGCAGAACCACCAGATCATAATTCATCAACAAATTGTCCCCCAAACTCATTTGTGCATCTTATCGCCTCCTACGGGGCAAAGGCCGTCCTTCATTTCGCAAACTCGGCGCAGCGACATTTATCGAACTTGTAATCAAAGTTCAGAAGTGGGGCATCTCCCGGTTTGATGAGGATGATGTATTACGATACAGCGATGAGTTTTGGGGGGCCTACTCTGAATTGCAAAATTCTAACTTCGTCGCACCCTTGTGCTTGTTCCGTCTTTTATTCGGAGGTACGGAATCCAAAAATCGGCCATGTGCGTGTCTGACTCGCGCACCGACGGTTCCGTAGAAATAATTATCCCATCTTAACTGGCCGGGTTAAGTTAAGTTTGCACCCGGTATGTGTGTCGCCAAAAACAAATGAGGTGCAAATTTAACGCAACCCATCACGTTTGTAGTATGGAAGCTCTCTTAAATATTAATTTTATTCTGTTTTTTAGTATTTGTTGTTATAGCGGCAACATTGCTCATTGCAATGGGGCAAAGCATTACTTTCCCGGGGCTTTCGGTGCACATATGATTTAAGGCAAGTCGGCAGGTACACTACACAACAATACCATGACACTACACAGCAATTCACCACACACGACACACACACACACGTAAACACACTCAGAAGCAACGTGTAAACCGATAGCACCGCGCTTCTGAAAAAGTACACTATAACAGGCAGGAGGTTTTAGTCCGTAGGCTAGTGGAGGTGGCACTCATTTGTATTATGGTGGGTACCACCTCCAGTAGAGTCGGGCCTGCTGTCAGGACCGGCCTGGCATTATCCAATGAGGATTTCCTCCTCCCGCGCATAAAAAAAAGACAGTAGGCGTCAAATCATTTGTGCACCCAAAACTCCGAGGTATGGTTGTTATCAATGATCACGGAACCGTATTGTCATCTGCGCATTGCATTATCGTAAATTGTTAATTGAAAAACTACCCATAAATTCCACGCTGGAAATACGGTAATAAATAAAATGATTGGTATTCTAGTGGTGTTTTTGTTAAATTTAAATGAACCGTATATTTTGATTCGATTCTATGAGTATATTTTATTTGGGTTGCAATTTTGGTGTGAGGACTCCGCCGGGCTATACAATTTTTTTTATTAAGTGACCTATAATAGTATATTTTACCTAAGTAGATATATTTTACTTGCTTTTAAGCTAACGCAAATTATAACGGGAACGGTCTATCGCGATTTACCTTCATTATCTAACGTTTCAGCGCAGTTGCATACGTCGTGGTCTCAGATGTACTGTACCGTTATAATTTGTGTTAATTATAATTATTTTGTACCAACCGCGAGACTTAAGTGTCATAGAAAATATATTTTTCCGATAACTTTCATATTTTTAGGACAAGAGTTCTCGGAACATCCATAATGAGTAAGTTTTGACACATTTATATAGAAATATTACACAGAGAAAAAACACTGACGGCAAATGTGGGACATAAAAAAGACATTAGCTCTAAATATGATGGATGTGTACTATCTGACATCTTTTTTTCGCGTCGTTGAAAATGTACTTTAGCTAAGTGGCGTATGTTTTATTTGTGGCGTCCTTTAAGGATGAGATGGTTGTGGGCGTTTATGTATTTTTAATAAAAAATAAATATCGGACAACCGAACACAAATAGACCGAGTTCCAAAATTAAGGTCTAATAGGCTAGCGGCGCGCTCTGCGTCATCATCATCATATATTTAAGAGCTAAGCTCTTGTCGGTGGAGTAATTTCCAGCTGACTCTATATTCCGCCTTCTCTTTTACATCTTTATTCAATGAAACATTTATTTTTTCCTTTATTTGCTCCACATATGTCCTTCTCGGTCTTCCCCTCTTCCTTTTCCCTTCTATTTTTCCTTCTATAATAGTCTTCATGTAATTATCGTGACGCAAGAGATGACCTAACATTTTTCCTCTCCTCTGCGTCATATGTGTTTAAAATGCTTATACGCATTAGCCATACTCTAAACGCACATCGTTTACATGCACGATCCCCAGTCCCCATTGTTTTACAGCAAGTGCAAGGACCGCGAGAGAGATGGCGTTGAAATGCGTTTAAAGAGCATTTTAAATGGTATCTTGCCATTTTGCTGAAATATTTTTCCCAACTGATTCATTTGCCAAACTGTTTCATTTCCCAACTCACGATTTTCTCTAAAAGAAAAAAAAAAGCTCAGTGTATTTTGTATGCTCTTATAGAATACAGTAGGTTAGGTTAGGTTTGTTTTATGAAAGTTCCGAAAAAAATATGGTTTCAGAGAAAATCGTGAGTTGGAAAATGAAACAGTTTGGCAAATGAATCAATCAGTTGGGAAAAATATTTCGGCGAAAAGGCAGAGAAACATTTTAAGCACATATTATGACGCAGAGGGCGCTCTAGTAGCGTAGAATTATGGAATCAAAAATTAGGTGTGATTGACGTAACGATGTATTAGCTCAGTTGGGAGAGCACTACGCCGGAAACGTAGGGTCGCAGGTTCAAGTTTTGCTTACATTGCAATGGATCTTATTACATTTTTCTTTCATAATTTACCTTTGTGTCAATATGTATTTTTTTTAAATCTCAGTTGAAAGCATGACTTGACATTTTCAGCTATATCTAATAGGTGATTTATAGAGTAGGTACTAGCTTTTGCCCGCGACTACGTCCGCGTGGAACTTGGAAGTATGGAACAACCTCGAACAACACGATAGACATCCACCTAATCACCTTAATTAATAAAAGGGATTATTAAAAGCGCCTAAGCAAATGTAAGAACAATTGTGCTTTTGGTCTAATCATTACATTTCCTACAGGGTCATCAATGTCATCATGAATTACTTACTCACTTTTCAATCTTTTTTGGGATAATTTCCAGGATGAAAACTATCCTATGTCCTTCTTCGGATCTTAAACTATCTCCATGCCAAATTTCATCAAAATTGATTCAGAGGTTTAAGCGTGAAGAGGTAACAGACAGACAGACACACTTTCGCATTTATAATATTAAGTATGGAAGTATGGATATGTAGTACAATAGGTATTTACAGTGCATTAAAGCTGAAGCGAATGAAGGTTATCTAAGGCATACCTCGGAGAAGGTCAGCAAATTCCGATCAGTCTTCGCAGTACTGCCCCTACTATGTAGGACATTAAACCGCTGCTCAATTAGTTATACGAATTATAATAGGGGTGTAGACTGATTATAAAACATACCTATTGTAGTTATATTAATAAAATTTGCTCAATATGTTATAAAACAAAGAAAAAATATATTTATGTGACGTCAAAGGTACTACGCAAATTTTATGATATTTCTTAATCCATTTTTGAACTTCACAATCCTCATAATTTAACAAAACAATAATTGTACGACAACCATGAACTTAAACGCACTTTTTCACGGTGAAAATGGCGTGTAACTTTTTGTCCCCATAAAAATATTGGTACCCAACCACAAATAACGTCACATGTAGGTGGCCATTTCTATGGAGCGTTTTAAGCGCTCCCTAGGAATGTTGAAATTTGACTTTGACGGTAATTTATGACTCTTAGAGCGGACTAAGTAAGTGAAGTTATTTCCATTCAATAGACATTTTGATCCCAGTAAAAAATAAAATCGATTGAATAACAACCATATTTTCAAATTAAATTTTTTCAGCCATCTTCTACCTTTATGAATTGAAAAATAAGTATTTAGGTTTCCTGTGCCAAATACCTACTATACGAAATAAACATAGTTTAATACAATTTAACATGAGTCAACTAACCAACTCGAACATCTATGGGAAATCTCGCCAGGAATTTTCGATACAACCTCACCTTGACGAAATATTCAAAAATTGATATCATCTCAGTCGTGTAACAGCAAATTATATCGAAATATTCACCGATATTCACCAAATGTTGCACCGTCTAAGTTAACTCGGTCTTTTGAATTTCCTTTGAAGCCAACTGTGGGTTGACCCTTGCCGCCGACTTACGGCTAACCTAATACCCGCCCAATTTAGGAAAAAACGGAGAGGATCACTTCGGTTGAAGCCCGTTCGTCATAGATATCTCCACATCTATCCGGGTTCAATTTAGATAAAACTACTCGGCGATTCTGGGCTACTGGGGGAATCGAACGAAAATAAATGTCGGTGTGAGTTTGGAGCGATACTAAATAGTTCTTGTTACTTCAGATGAAAGCATGGGCAGCTTTGAAACAAATTCCTTTGGATATAAATGTCTTACATTTTGTCGATGTCCGCAGAAAACGTATCGCTCGTCTATACAAAGCAGTCTATTTTTACTTCTTAGTCAGTCTAGCTTTGTGCAATGTAATGATGTCGATCCTTTTGTTATCGAAAAGAACAATCAACCAATAAACAAGTGAAGCATTTTGATTTTCTATCGTTTTACTTATCTTATTTTAAAATAACTTAATAATCGTTTCTTTTATCTTATGTTTAATTTAGTTTATCTATCCAAATATCATAAACCCTCCATGATGCGTTCAAGAACCGCACATTATGACCACCATAAAAATAGACTGTTTTATTAGAACAAATTTCTAATCTGTGAAAATGTTATTATTGCTAAATAATAACATCGATTTCGATAATAAATATTATTTATTCAAATTTCGAACATCTTTGAAATACAAAGAAATTTGATTTGACCTCTATTCTAATATCAGTCGAGATGAAGTTTAGTTCGAAATGAATTGTCAATTTGCATCAAATTTGACAAATGTCGCACGTAATAAGATATCGAACGATATGATAGTTGGGGCCAACTCTAGTTTGTCTCTGAATTAAAAAAACTGACAGCTGCCAGAGAACTTCATTACCGCCATTACCGGGTAATATCTATATATATATTACGCGAGGCCGATTTTTGTACATCCCATCAGATCTACAGTTATGGTCCGATTTTTATAAATGATATGTCATTAGATTCGTCTCATGCTGGAGAGGTGCATAAAACTCTTGGATTTTTAATTTTTTCCTGAAAAAGTACTGAAAAATGGATTTGAAAAACCTACTGTGCGCTAACCACGTGACATTGACCACGTGACCTGTGATCCCTATTTTGACATAAGATGACCAAATAATAATAAGCATGATTTGCTCACAAACCTGTAGTAAGTTGTTCAGCATGATGAAATATTATTTTTGAGTCGGCAACATAATATCCGCAGCACTTAAAACATGTACGAATATGCAAAAATAATTTTACAGTTTGTTGACAATGAATGACAATAACCATATTCTGTCAACTTTCAATATATTTTTTATTGGGGGCTATTATGTCAATGATCTAAATTGCCAGGTTGTTTTTCTTTTTAAAATGTTGATATGGAAACTTTTTTCGCATACCTGTTAAAAATGTAGAGGAAAAAGCCGGTTAAGTGCGAGTTGGACTGGTGCTCGCAAGACTAGAAAAACTGACCGTCATTCAAGAATAGATTATTTTTATAGGCGAGTTTTACAATAAATCAAAGCAGAAAAAATGTAGTAAAACTAATTTAATCGTCATTCAAATAAGTAAATTTATGATAGATTATTATAAATATGATTATATAAGTCAAAAATGGCATGAGTTATGGAAAATTAAATGGTATTTTACAAGAAAAAACTTAGTCCTTCCGCTTGCATGTCGACGGGATGGGAAATGTGGTCGAGTTGAGAATATGGACGACTTGACAATGAAGCTAAGTTGGGAATGTATCTACATTGGTAATATGGATGAGTTGGTAAAATGGACGAGTTTGAAATGTAGTCGAGTTGAGAATATGGACAACTTGACAATGTAACTAAGTTGGGAATGTATCTACATTGGTAATATGGATGAGTTGGTAAAATGGACGAGTTGGAAATGTGGACGAGTTGAGAATATGGACGAGTTGGCAATAAAGACGAGCTGATAATAAGGACAAGTTGGTATTGTACGCGAGTTGGGTGTATCGTCGAGTTGGGAATATGGACGAGTTGTCAATGTGGACGAGTTGGGAATATAGACGAGTTGGAAACGTGGATGAGTTGGCAAAATGAACAAGTTGGGAACACGGACGAGTGGGCAATAAAGACGACTTGGTAATACGGACGAGTTGTCAACGTGGACGAGTTGAGAATATGGACGAGTTGGGAATGTGGATGAGTTGGCAAAATTAACAAGGGGAATATGGACGAGTTGGCAATAAAGAAGGGCTGATAATAAGGACGAGTTTGTATAGACGAGTTGGGTGTATCGTCGAGTTGGGAATATGGACGAGTTGGAAATGTGGACGACTTGGAATTGTGGACGAGTTGGGCCTATGGACAAGTTGGAAATGTGGACGAGTTGTATTTGTGGACGAGTTAGCAATATGGACGAGTTGGCATTGTTGATGAGTTGGAAATGAAGACGAGTTGGCAATGTAGATGAGTTGGGTGTATGGACGAGTAGGAAATGTGGACGAGTTAGCAATATGGATGAGTTTGCATTGTGGACGAGTTGGGAATATGGATGAGTTGGCAATATGGACGAGTTGGGTTTATGGATGAGTGGGCAATGTGGACAATTTGGCATTGAGTACGAGTTGGCAATGTGGACGATTTGGCATTGTGTACGAGTTGGGAATGTGGACGAGTTGGAAATATGGACGAGTTGGAAATGTAGACGAGTTGTATTTGTGAACGTTTTGGCATTGTGGACGAGTAAGCAATATGGACGCGTTGGAATTGTGGACGAGTTGGGTATATGGACGAGTTAGCAATATGGTCGAGTTGGCATTGTGGACAAATTGGGAATATGGACGAGTTGCCAATGGAGACGAATTGGTAATATAGACGAGTTGGCGATGCAGACGAGTTGGGCGTATCAACGAGTTGGCAATGTGGACGTGTTGGGTATGTGGACAAGTTGGCATTGTGACCTAGATGGGAATATAGACGAGCTGACATTGTGGACGAGTTGGCAATGTGGAAAAATTAACATGTTACCCTAACATGCGAAAGTTGATGGTAGAAATGACCTACATATGATGCAAATTTCAAAAAATCGACGCGCTCAAGAATGAATCATATTTTAAATAATGACGTCTGGCTGATCATTTTTATTCTCATTCAAAATAAAATGTGACAAATTCTGCTGCCAACAAAACAAATTGAGTTTATAAGGCTTCCGTTTTTACCAACTATGGTAGGAACCCTAAAATTTGGTTTATATCATAGACTTCAGAGTATAGATATCATCTCCCTCACTCTTCTGTCAGACACTATTTCAATGAGAGGAAAGACGAAAGTTTGAATTTGGAATTCGGGTATTAGGCCGTCAGCTCTAAATTTATTGAAAAAATATGTCTTAATATTCTTTTTTCAAACATTTTTAGCTGTTTTATATATTGGATTTTATTGATTACACATATTTGACACATTCTTTTTTTTATGGTGGAGTATTGTTGGTCAGTTATTTATTTAGATTAGTAAATAGGGTTTGATTAAGTATACCTAGCGTAAGAATTTCAAACACAATGTGTAATTGTTATTGAATAAATGATTGATGATGATGACATGGCAGCACCCATATTAAGAAAATTTGCACGATCTATTGAATTTCATTAAAAATCAGAAAAAAGGCCCGAATAAATTCAGGCCTGGCTCTAGCCTGGCATGTTTTAACGTTTTTAAAACATCATTTTATCGTATTTTTTTTCAGTATTTATTCTTCGTTCGCCAAAAACTTCTTATCGATAAAGTAGTTATTTTCTGTAACACTACCGGATTTCCATATTCTAGCGGCGGTTCGACGCATAAATTATAAACATTTTATACTCTCTATTTCATACAATTGAGTTTATGTAAAATTTCTTATTATCACTATTTTTAAGTATTTACGATTATAAATGAATACAGAAACAGTTACGCACTACATGATTTCCTTTTTAAAACCTGCGTAGTGAGTGCCCCTGCCCAAATCTGTCCTTTCGATTCATGTGCTATTTCTGGAAATTGATAGAATTCGATCAAATCGATAAATTTATGTCCTGAAGAAAGAACAACAAAATAAAATTCTACCAATCTTATGTCCGGTCCTATGAAAATAATAAAAGCCCAGTGGCGAGTTAATACTGTGAAGACAG
Source organism: Apotomis betuletana (assembly GCA_932273695.1). Lineage (NCBI taxonomy): Eukaryota > Metazoa > Arthropoda > Insecta > Lepidoptera > Tortricidae > Apotomis > Apotomis betuletana. Next base: position 17,705,624 of record OW026314.1, on the reverse strand, counting down.
TCCCAATCATTATATCCACTACAGGTGTTATCCCGCGTAATCTGCACGATAGCCTTAAAATTATAGATGTCCACCCACTCACTTTTATAGCACTACAAAAAGCAGTAATCTTAAATACCTGTAGAATCGTACGTAAATTTCTGGCATTAGACCAGTAAAATTACCCTACTACATGCTCTGCCATGTTCGTTTGGCCAAAAGCCCGCGGGCATGGTAGTAAAGTTACCTCCGATTGGAGAGAGAGAAGAAGAAAAAATATAAATAATAATAATACAATACTTTATTGCACACCAATAAAAGTTTACAAAAGGAAACAAGACAAATACAATTTATAAATAACGGTAGACAACAAAAATAAAATATTGTCAATTATATTTTTAAGATATGGGATTATTTTTATGAATATTCTTTTTCCATAAATCGAATAATATGCATTTTATTTGTGAAACAGATCAGCAGATCACATGTCATTAATGCACAAGTTATTTTTACAAAAGAGTTGAAAAAGTTGCCACGATGAAGCTGGCAGTTGGCTATCAGGCCTGGCTCTAGCCTGGCATGTTTTAACGTTTTAAAAACATCATTTTAACGTGTTTTTTTACAGTATTTACTCTTCGTTCGCCAAAAACTTCTTATCGATAAAGTATTTATTTTCTGTAACACTACCGGATTTCCATATTCTAGCGGCGGTTCGACGCCGCAACGGGCCTCTAGTTTGTCATAATGTGCGACTTCTGAATGCATCACGGAGGCCTATGATATGTGGCTAGATAAAGTAGTGTATGTAACTGTACATAATTAGACATTAAAACACTCGTGTGATGTTATTATGAAACTTGCCTTCGGCGCGTTTCATAAACCCACACTCGTGTTTAATACCCTTCTTTATGTACAGTCACATAAACTACTATTAAACGAAATTAACGATTCATGCAACGTATAGACAGTTTTTGAGGATGTCGGGAATGATTATTAAAACGCTATCCGCCATATTCACCGGTCTCGTAAAGAAAACAGAAGAGCTACTCTGATGTTCGAAATTCAACCGTCGAATAGTGCAGTCTCTCTCAATCTCCTCTCACAGAGTATTTTAGTGAGCAGGACGGCACTATACGATGGTCGAATTTAGAACATCGAAGTAGCATTTCTGTTTATTTACTCGGTATTATAACGTCACGCCACAGATAAGCAAATGGCAAAAATCGCGGTCGGCGTTTTTTTCTGTTCATGAAACTTTAATTTTCTATTTAAAGCCTGACCAGAAGTATATGAGGATGCGCCATATTGCGGAATTTTACTAGAACTAATTTCTTGCACTGGCAATGATTTTATGATGGTTTGTCTACAATGTCAGTTTCATTCGAGGTAGTTTCCTTAGAAGGGAAATATTTAAAAATATCCAAAGAAACTGTCGAAGACCATTCACAGTCGTGATCGTAATATTATAAATAAAGTGTATACGTGTTAACTAAACGAAAAACAGTCAGGAAAAGAGTGCATTAGGTTACTATGGAACTGACAGGTATTTAAAACTTATGTCATTATACTGGGTTACGATCGGTTGCCATATTATTGCCATATAAATTTTATAAAACGCTCTCTTGACAATCCTCATATATTTCTGGTCAGGCTTTAATTAATAAAATTTAGCTTCGTAGCTCTCACAAAAATACTATATATTTTTTTAGAGCTAGTAATATCATTATTAACCATTTCAAATATATTTCAAAAATGGGTCCTTGGTATTGCGGCCTAGGTACCACTGTATTTGAATCCACTTGAGCACAGATAAGATAGAACCGATCTAAACAGCCACTACTTCAACATCCTTTAACCTTCAACCCCTTTGAGACTGCTGTTTTCGCGAGTCTTTCTCCACCCTCGGCTCGTAGTTGATCGGAGTTTAGTTCCAAAGTCAATTGACCGACGTGAGAGCTCTTAGCCTGGGCGTCAACCCTTACTATGAGTACTCGTTCAAAGGCATTTGAAAATAGTCGCCGAGGCGCTAGTTTTGTCTGAATCCAGTTGAAGCTTTTCAAGCGTTCAATTGAACTAAAGAAAATCTTAACGACGTCGTTTCGCTAGCAAAAAAAAAGGTTAAGGAAAAGTAATCGTCTGTTGACAACAAAAGTCACTAAGTAAGTACTCAAATACCCAATTATGTTAGAAAACAGCGGATTAACGCCTCTACTAGGTACTTTAATAAAGCTCGTATGTCATTGTCAAATTACTTACATATACGAGGTTTTGAAGAGCAAGGACAGAATGTTTTGTGATATTTGGTTGTCACCTGACGCCAGTGAACGCAGGTCACTGCCTGACGCAGTAATATTTTATTTGGTAAGAATTGTATTTTATTCATAATAATAAACAATAATCCATATTAATATTATAAATGCGAAAGTGTGTCTGTCTGTCTGTCTGTCTGTCTGTTACCTCTTCACGCTTAAACCGCTGAACCGACTGAGATGAAATTTGGTATGGAGATAGTTTGAGACCCGGGAAAGGACATAGGATACTTTTCATCCCGAATAAATTTAGTGTTCCCGTGGGATGAGCGGGTAACACCGCGGGGCACAGCTAGTAATAAATAAATACCAGTCAACCTCACACAAATCAACCCAGTCCCAAATTAAGCCCAAGAAGGCTTGTGTTATGGGTACTAAGCGACGACATACATACTTATTATAAATGAATACTTACTTAAATACATAGAACATCCATGACCCAAGCACTAATATTCGTGTTCATCACACAAATATTTGCCTTTGCCGGGATTCGAACACAGAATGTAGGTTTGATTATAAAAATCTTTTTTATTTGCGAGTTTCTCAATTTATTTTACAAAAGTATTGATTTGATTTTATTTTTTTCCTACAACGATACACATGTTAATCTTATTAAAACTTTCGAGAGACATATTTAATTATTGTATTAAGTGGTTTACACTCACGTGAAATTGTTAGGAAGGAATTGTGACAAAGTTGCCGCGGCTGTGTACGGGTAGCAGTCCCTGATGAAGAAGCTCCATACGAGTTCCAAACATGTCGGGCCGTTCCTGACAATTGACTGACCGTTGAACTGACAAACCGCCTAATACGATATTTCCCAATCTCCCATCTGATTTCCCATTGTAACACTGTAAGCACAGATCTTAAAATGCGAGAAAAATCGATTGAAAAGACGTATGACAACCAGAGGCGGCCTAATATTCCATCTAATATCCATTAGTACCAACGACTATATAAACAGAGACCGACTTTCTCATACAAGAAAACGTAACTCTGAAAAAGCTCAAAATTCGGTATAAAAACTAGATGGCGCTGCTTCGTAGCCTGGAAGTGACAAAAATTGTATTTTTCACCAATATTTTAAAGTGATTTTTGATTTTTGAAGATCAAACGCGTTACTGCTTCATTTTAATACGATAATATAACTTAAATACACAATTTTTAAGGATTATATTTTTTAGTCTTCAACAACGTGGTTTGATCGTATTAAAATAGATGGCACTACCTCTGGATAGCTCAAGGTTGCTTGCGGGCTCGCCAATTTTTGCTACACAAAATAGCTAGATGGCGTTGGTGAACTGGTGTAATGTGGACAAAATAAATTACGCCCGAATTGACAAGCGAAGGAATTTCATTTCCTACCCATTTCGTTAAAATGTCGTTAGACATTCGCAATGCATTAAGGCCGAAAATTATATTTCAATAATAGTATTGAAATGTCAATATTATTATTTGTCACTTCATTTTACAAAAAACCTCCTCGCGAAAGGTTATCATTTGCTTTTAATTTCTAATTAGGAACATATGTCAGTGTCAATCGAGAAAATCGTAAAATAATTTTCAGCAACGTTATTAATTTGAAAAATAAAATGCTTGCCGCTAACCGTGAACTATTAAAAAATAATGATAATGACTGAAAACAATGAAGAGCTCAAAGAGTGGAGTTACACCAGGAAGGAATACGGATTTATGAGATCACACGTCGGTTAAATGCTAGCAGGGACACAGTTTGACGTTGGGTACGGCGATATAATGCTGAAGGAAACCTTATTGATCTACTGCAAAGCAAAGTAACCATTGCATCGTCCGCTTGCCATGGCCCAAGACCAACGCCGACGACAAAATGGCTTTACGCCAACGGGACGATTTGCGGAAATGTTTGACATTTACCCTAGAACAATTAGGAATTGCCTACATGCAGGCGGCCTGCGAAAATATATTCGTTCGTTTTGTTTTTGTTAAAAGTAATATAAAGAAAACGTTTATAAAATTGTGGTTTTATTGAATTATCACTGTAGTTAGTTCTGTTAGTTTTTGTATAGATAAATTTCGGGTGCCTGTCGTATCGCATAACGTTTTTTGTCCTAAAAATGTTTGGCCGAGAATGTTTGGCATACTGTTGAATGGCATACTACTCGTTTGTCCTAATAATTTTTGAGCATACTCTCTTAAAGTCCTAAATCAAGTTTGTCCTAATATTGATAACTCTAAAATCTAATTACCTAAAGCATAATATTCCTAACATGAATTGCCCTAAGAATTATTTTGCCTATTATCAAATACACATTCGTCACAGGCGGAAGGCGGCACACGTTCCGAGTCTTTAATACAATCCTTTTATAAATACTCACATTGTAAACTTTATTTCACTCAATAATACATTTGGTATTGCAAATATTGATGTTTAATTAAAAAACATAAGTTCGCCATGAAATATATGTCGCTTTTCTTTTTCAAAATTACTAATTAGTTTAAACGAAGTGTGCTGCGAAATGAATTGTATAATATTTTAGTTACCGAATGGTTAGGCGTCAGAACGAGATAGACATATACGAAACTCATATAGCGGCATCCCTTTCGCGTCATAGCATCTTACTTGCGGACCAGAGACAAATATCGTTCTTTCATTCACTTTATTCGATCGAGAATCAGCGAATTTGTTATTGTACCTACCAAATTCAGCGATTCAGTTTAGGTTCCTAAACTGAACTGCACTGCATTTGGATAGTTTTTATAAAGATTGTGGTTAGGCTTCATGAATTCCTTACTAGTGTATCTCCACTATTTGAGCTCTTCATAGTTTTCAGTCATTCTCTCTTAATAGTTCACGGTTAGCGGCAAAAAATTTTATTTTTCTAATTAATAATAATAACGTATTTGAAAATTATTTTACGATTTTCTCGATTGAAACTCACATATCTTCCTAATTTAGAAATTAAAAGCAAATGATAACTTTTCGCCAAGAGACTTTTTGTAAAATAATACATTGACATTATAGTACAAAAGTAGTGAAGTGAGACGAAACGGAACGTAGTAAACAAACATCGCACCTAACGTCATCTATTCACTTTTTACTGTATCACTTGGAAGTTGGAATGTCGTTGAACGCTTGACGACTGTGTTACTTCACGCTTGCGCGTACCGTACGGTAGAGATTGAAAAATGACGACTTTTGAATGAATTGAGACCCTTAGCGGCATCTAGCGACGTAGAACGATAGTAACTAACGGAGTACGGTGCGTAGTATGAAGAATAGCGGTCCCGTATATTTGGTCCATGATTAGTACGTAGGTAACGTTACGATCGGAAGGTGAACATCAAAAATAAGCTGGGATCGTAAAATTCGAGCAAAATCGATTGAAATGACATATGACAACCAGATACGGTTTAATTTTCCTTCTGTAACGTTACCATCGGAAAGCGAACATCAATTCAAAAATAAGCACGGATCTTAAACTGCGAGTAAAATCGATTGAAATTACGTATGAAAACCAGAGGTGGCCTAATTTTCCATCTAATATCCGTTACAGAGGTAACGTTACGATCGGAAGGTGAACATCAGAAATAAGCTGGGATCGTAAAATTCGAGCAAAATCGATTGAAATGACATATGACAACCAGAGACGGTTTAATTTTCCCTCTGTAACGTTACCATCGGAAAGAAATCGTAAAATGCGACCAAAATCGACAGTGACAATGAATTTTGCTCGCATTTTACGAACCCTGGAAATGTCATTCATAACTCCCTGCGATCTACCACAACTTTATATATAAAATGTTATAGAGTAATAAGTACACAAACTCGAAAATGTTTTGAATGCAAACTCAAGTTGCTTTGTCAACATGTCGTGTCGAGCGTACAAAAGTTTTCAGCTACCGCGCTAGTTTGGCGTAAAATTACATGAAATTTTGGGGCCCAACTTTAGTAATACTTACAGTAGCTTGCATCAGGTTTATGTATTTAGTGGAAATTACTTTTTACAATGTCCTCATTCAAAATTGGTTTGCGATCTCAAGTATACTTAAGTGATGCAGTGTCGCGCAACTGAATTCACCGGTTATATGTATACTGTAATGGAAAATCGAATGGATCCAAAGTAGTATTAGGTATCTTGTCCCAAACAAGTTATTGAAACAGCTTGTATGCGAATAATATTTAGCTGCTTTGGCGAAACGTTACAGATGGGGGACAATATTTCTTAGTTGAGATAGGATAGGTACCGTTCATCGTTTACAATGTTTTTGCTAACTCACATAAAACGGTACATTAGATAATCCAAATACTGGTAGTACCGACCTAGAGGCCTACAGCGATACGCAACTAGATAAGAGCCCTCTGCAGAGGCCCAAAACTTGCCAACTTGAAGTGGTACGGCAACGTTTGAGATTGTAATAGAACCAGCAATTTGTGGCTGCCGATTATAAGTTCGGTCTTTCGACTTTTAGTTAGATAGGAATAAGGATTATTTATAGCTACTTTGAATACTTTGAGGGTAAAAAGTTTTAAAGGCCTATCGGCTCTTCGGCGATTGTAAGGCCCAATCCAAAGTTACTATGATTTTTTTGGCTTTCGTAAAACGGGACCCTATTATTAAGACTTCGCTTTCCGTCCGCCTGTGTATCCGTCTATCACTAGGCTGTATCTCACACACACACACATATATGTATATAGGAATATATACATACTCGTACATCATCACATTTGTTACGATTAAGCTGAACACGCCGCGCGGGAGATAGTTACATCCCTGATTTTGGTGCGTCCCGCTGCCTAGTAATGAGTTCTTTACCTATATATTATATATGTAAATATAAATATATCAGACAACCTCACACAAACCTATACTCGTAGTATCTGAAATTGTTAAAGTAATGTAACAAAATGGAAGTAGCTACACGTATTTATACACGTCGTAAATGTCCCGATTGCTTTCCTAGCAACTGTTTAGAAGCGCAACCTGTAAAAACTTCTCCAAACTTAGCAACCTGTCGGAGCATGACTGGGCCCTTCGGGGGTCAAGTTTTTCCATCGGCCTAACTTCTTCTAACTATGTTTGAGAAACAGTAAAATTGTTGCAGTGTTTTTCCTGCTCCCTTATGCGCAATCCATTTATGAGATAATCCATAATAAGTTTTACGAAGTTAGACGCTGAAGACTGCTTTCGGCAGTTATTTCGTGATTTCTCGGAATGTGGGTAGTGAACGTGGAAGTACTTTGGTATCTTGTACAATGATAACTGTTGATGTACAGATGATTGATATGGGGCCTATCCAGCGTAAGAAGAAACGCATCCCATACCTAATCAATAGCTTACCGGAGGAAATAGGACAGGAGCCAAACAAGAAAGTAAACAAATCAATAGAATGAAAAAAAAAAATTTTTACACTACTGCCGAATATACCTTTGTACAGTCGAGTTCATTTACATCTACATACTTCATCATCATCATCATCATCATTTCAGCCACAGGACGTCCACTGCTGAACATAGGCCTCCCCCAGTGACTTCCAGATCGGCCGGTTGGAAGCGACCAAAAATATCTGAACACGGTTTTATGCTCCTGCCAATAGGGTCGTGTTAAGATATTTTTGTTCTCGTAAGTGTGTAGATGTAAATGAACTCGACTGTACCTAAAATAAGAAAAAAAAAGATATTCCCTAAAGAGATCCCACAGTGAAACCAGCCACTGGTTTTGTGGGACATTGTTTTAAACCTAAGAAAAATTTAAAAGTTCCTATGAAATTAATAAATAAAAAATACAGTGGTCGCCTAAAATACACGGCATTTAATGATCAGGAGGTATTCTTTGGCTTAATGATGCCTTGAACCCTAAGTTATTTTAGAAGGTGAACCATTTTTAGTGCAGGAGTAATGACGTCATAAATCTTTTGTATAGGATTTTGACATTTGTTGTTCTGAATTGTCGAAAATCATAGGAAATAGGTGTCACAAAGAAAAAAAAAACTGCTTATTACAATTGTCTCTGAATCAACGAATCTACATAATATGTTTATTAACTTTAATCATAAAGCGTAGATACTTATCATGGATTTTTTTGAAAGAGTACCTATATTGAAAACTCAGATTATCCGTAGCCGAATTTACACGAAACTTCTATCCCTGTTATACTTACATTATTGGTATCCTACTTACATAATTCGCTATTGGAAAAGGTCGGCCCGAGGGTCCATTCGTCACTCTCCCTCATTCGATTTTGTTACCGTAGGCCGAATAATAGAGTGTTTCGGGAGATTTGATGAAGGTTGGACTCAAACGGTTTGAACTACCAGAAAGTAACAAGAAATATGACGCGGTCACAGCACCTGTCGCTGTTTATTAAACGTAAATTGGGCGTAAGTAGTCGAGGTGAGTGGGGCAAGAGCTGCATAGTGACGGACATAAAGGCTTTGGGTAATTCATAACTTTTCTCAAACATGCAATGAAATTTCGTCATAACGTGCGTTATAACAGGCTTCGAAGTATCACGTTTCGGGCGGAACAACTCGAGAGAAATGTAAAGGAATTTCATACAAAATTGAAGGCCTAGGCCGAGAAGCAATTTTTTTTAAACATGGCGTCTGTGTTCATGAACAGGCTAAACAGCGGAATTATTTATTTTTTGAGTGGTTTATTTTTTTATTTCATTGCATAATACCACGGCAATCGAGAGCATAACCCAATACTAATAGAACATAAACACGGAACAAGGTCGATATTCGCGGGCAAATTTGAAGTACCAAGGGTCAGGAACTACTATGGAGATAGAACATTGAGCAAAAGGATTCCCTACTCGTACATACTCAACAGTTTGCCCGAGAATATCCGACACGAGCAAAATAAGTCCAAATTTAAAAAGTACTTAAAAAAGCACTTATTGCTGACACTTGAGTGATAAAGTTGTCTATACAAAGTGTCACTTAAGTGTTTAGCAATAACTATTGTAGAAATATTATATAGAGACTCATACCTGCAGACAAACAGTACATATAATATATCATCATCATCATCATCTCAGCCATAGGACGTCCACTGCTGAACATAGGCCTCCCCTTTGGACTTCCATATATACCGGTTGGAAGCGACCTGCATCCAGCGCCTTCCGGCGACCTTTACAAGGTCATCTGTCCATCTCGTAGGTGGACGTCCTACGCTGCGCTTGCTGGTCCGAGGTCTCCACTCGAGCACTTTACGGCCCCATCGGCCATCTGCTCTGCGTGCTATGTGGCCTGCCCATTGCCACTTCAACTTGCTAATCCGTTGAGCTATATCGGTCACTTTAGTTCGTCTACGGATTTCCTCATTTCTGATTCGATCACGTAGAGACACCCCGAGCATAGCCCTCTCCATTGCTCGTTGAGCGACTTTGAGCTTTGAGATGAGGCCGATAGTGAAAGACCACGTTTCGGTGCCGTAAGTCATCACTGGTAACACACATTGGTTGAAGACTTTCGTCTTGAGGCACTGAGGTATGTCGGACATATAATATATGGTATATATATATTTGAGAAAAGCACTGTACATGCCTAGCCGTGACAAGAGCTTGCCGGCTTCGTATCACTATCCGTCTAGATACCTAATCACATGCCCAAGCCCTTCTTCCCGGCGTCTTTAGTAATATACTATTGTATTACGTAAAACAATTTTAAAGATCTGCTAATAAAGGTCCCCACCATCACGATAGAGATGTAAAGTTTCTTCAAATGTTAAAGATACAGCATTTAATCACGACAAATCTTAATTGCTATAAAGATCAATGCGCATAGAAAAAATAAATTGCGCTCATACGTGGTCCACACTGGGACTCGAACCCGGTATCTTTGGATTGCCGGTCCATCGTCTTAACCTTACGACACAGACGCACTGCACGTTTTGATCTGTACCTATTTTATTTTTGAATAGTATTTAACCACACAAAAAAGCATAATTGTTTCGAAATAAAATATTACGACAAGTGGTGGATGTCAAAACATGAAAATAATCATAACACGGCAATTTAATATTTACTATTTCACAAAAATATCAGACTTCAAGGTATATGTGCCTATAATATTTGAGGTGTTCCTTCGATATCTTATGGACCTCGTCATCAGATCTTCACCAAATGTTATGGGACCAATCTGAAGATATCTCTTAAAAAAAAAGAAACCATATCAGTTCTGAGTTCACAAACTCTCTTAAATCTTACTTTTTAAAATCGGTTGAAAATGCCAAGACTTTCCTTTTCTACTCCAGATTAATTTACCTGACATGATTTCTCTATAAATTCTGCTGAGAAAGAAATTCATCATGTTTTACTTAGAATCTGTCAAGCCTTGACGGCGAGCTGTTGATGGTGATATAAGCTGCACGTCAAAACTTAGCTTAGTGACGTCACACGCCGCCATTTTTGCTCTGATAAAGAGCTGTCGCGGTCTCGTCACTGTGGATGAAAAGTGACATTTCATGCTGCAGAGATTTGCTTGTTTCATACGCTCGCAAAAGATCGTAACTGACGAACAACCTCCGTATCTTAAGCCCTTTTACTGTGAGATATGTGGGCAAACCCTGTAGATTGAAGTGGTGCGAGGTTTAAATTGAAGTAAACCGAAATAACTGTTGTCAGTGTACCCGCCTATGACGTTAGACTTTGACAATCTGGGCAAGATTCAAAAATATATTGCTACTAGCTGGTGCCCGCGACTTCGTCTTCGCAGGATTAGTATTCCGAGTAGCTTATATTAGCGTGGGGTAGAAAAGAACTAACATTATGACATCAAAATTATCACAATATAAATTAACTTATCGTCATATTTTGGAAAATTCACCCATATCTTTATAAATTGTAGCCTATGTGTTATTCTGTACTGTACATTGTGAATCGCCAAATAAGTGATCAGTACAGGTATATTGCCTTTAAATATCATTAAAACGCGATGTTTGCGATTCGAACTGCATAAAGTGATATTTCACGTTACTACCCGGTCAAGTTAAGTTTGCGCCTGATATCTATGGCATCGCATGTAAATGAGGCGCAAACTTAAATAAAAGTCCGGGTTGGCATAGTAGCGATATCGATATACCTAGTATATTGGATTTCGGAGGTCTCTCCAAGATATCATAGAGTTATGTGAATTGTCGCCTACGGTATTTTCGGACCGATACGACCTTCAAACCTTCAAGAAAAGAGCGTACTACCACTTGAAAGGTCGGCAACGCACTTGTGACTCCTCTGGTGTTGCAGGTGTCTATGGGCGGCGGTAACCGCTTTCCATCAGGCGATCCGTTTGCTCGTTTGCCCGCTATGACATAAAAAAATCACTCCGCTTTTGGATTAAAAATAGCGCACTGCAATTAGCAGATTTGCAACAGAACTAAGCAAGACCACTGCAAAATAACAATACACAGGGAGAGTGATATTATACATATGTACATGACCTGTGTTCCATACACTAAAAGACCTAAGAGCTAAGATATCTTGTTGAATTTGTTCGGACATCACATATCATATGCAAATTACAGCCAGAATTGCAAATTGGGAGGCCACATTTCAAATACTATTAACATATACGAACGGGTAGTTTTCGTTGCAGGAACAATTGGTATCAGGAGCGTATACCTATCTCTATTGTTTCGCTTGTGAAAGGAATTAAATATTCAAATACTGATTCGGGAATGTGGTACGAGTGAGGATGAATCGGTGTGTGGTTTGTGGTTTCCTTGATACTATTGCTAGATGTTTTTTAGAATTCCGTAGTCAAAGTAAAATCTCGTTTCTTTATCTAATCAATCTTAAAAAAAAACTGACATCCACTGGTTGTATTACGATAACAACTGAACGAGTTACTATAAAAATACACCGAAATAATTGTAGATGCCAAGTCTCGGACAAAAAAAAAGTTGCGACAGGTTCCGTAAAAGTACCAAACTACTCACACCCGTATCACCCACCCCACACAACCATGGTCTCAAAAACTGCTCGCTAATATATATGACAATCATTATTCATAATAAAATAAACAAATTTAAATAAAAACGTGAAAAATCATTGATACTCGTTGAATGTGAATCTTATTGGAGTCAACGCATTTTGTATTGGACCACAGTTGGGCGACTGGACTATAGTTGCGTAGTTGACGGTTCATAAATGAATGACTGGAGGCGAACCAAGGTCATCGACATAGCAAACCGGGTAAGCAAGCTGAAGTGGCAATGGGCGGGGCACGTAGCTCGAAGAACCGATGGCCGTTGGGGCAGAAAGGTTCTTGAGTGGAGACCACGTACCGGTAAGCAGTGTAGGACGGCCACCCGCAAGGTGGTTGGATGACCTGGTTAGATTTGCGGGGACTCGCTGGATGCGGGTCGCTGCTATCCGGCCCATGTGGAAGTCTATTGAGGAGGCCGGGATCCAGCAGTGGACGTCCTATGGCTGAAATGATCACGATGATGAAATGATAGAGTTCTGTCATTCTCGACATCTCGCGTGAAATCAAATCGCTTGTGAAAGTTGTGTTAGATATGCAGACGTCAAATGCTTGTGAGCCATCACGTCTTTAAAAATCTGTTATTGAATACCACTCTAATAGCATAAATAGATAGATATCATTATATTAATATAATAATAATAATATAATATCCATATATTATATCCATTATAGGCCAGACATATCGCAGCGGCACGTTGAATTTGTCAAAGTAAAAAACGAATCACTGAATTACGCCCGAGCTTCACAGGATACCTTAGAGGGTAAACACACACACCTCGACAAACCATACAAACAGTTAAATAAAATCTCAGCGTTTTCGCTAAATCAACGCGGTCTGCCGACTCGAATTATTCTGCCTTTCATCCCCATTTGGTGGCCGCTGAACCAATATTGCCAACACGTCTGAATTTGGAAGATTCTGGTTGAAGTTGGGGTCGAGTTTGTCGTTTGAGCGTTCTGTCCATGCATGTCACAGGTCACAGGTAAATAAGATTTTCTAGAACAAAGGTCGGGAGAGTAAAATTGCAGATACATTTTTGTGCCTCCTCCCCCCTCACTCCTCACACAAGTTAGTTTGATAGTTCACGGACACTACGTCGAGGGACGTAGATTTAGACCCTCGTAATACGGCATCACGTCTGTGGCCGAAGATTTTATTTAAATGGCACTGTCATCAGCCGCCTATTTCTAATACCATGTAAAGGAAGCACGTGCAGTTTTTGGCTTGGACACAGAGCGCTGGTGCCTTAGCAACAACTCCTGCTATAGCACAAAAGTTACCTTTTTCACTCGCACATTAAAGGACCTCGTGTTTTTGTCTACGGAGCATTTGCATACACAATTTACTTGGTGGTCGTTAGTGCCGTAAGGAATCGCAAGATACGACGTTACGTATATAAACTAAGTGTGTGTGTATAAAACACGTGTTAGGAACCGCAAGATACGATTAGTCTATATACGGTACGTCTATGGCTGGAACATATCTGTAGGTACCATATCACGCTGTACTCAAAAAGATCTTCGAAATTAAAATGGTTCCGTAAAAGGGTTACTTGGGTAGATTTTCGGCCACCATTAGCACTTTTTAGTCTAAGTCTCATTTTTAATTCACTTTTATTGGTGTGCAAGAAAGTATTGTTGTTGTTGTTAATTGAATCAGCTTAGTCTAAGACCTCTTCCCTCCCCCGAGCCTAATGATCCATATATATGCTACCATCATGTTAGACCAGTTGATAGCACCTTACTCAAGTAGCACACAGTTTGTATAAGCGCTTATACAGTCCTTACACAGCTATAATAAGTTGAATAAGGGTTTTATAAGCACGTATGCAGCATGTATGCTAGGGGGGTAGTTACTCTGTGAAACTTATGTCGCTGTCTGTGACGCGAACTTCGGCTGATCGAGGTCAGCCCGAGTGCTTACTCATCGGCCGACAATATTATTCTAGACATGTAGGATATTATTGTACACATCACAGAATAAACCTTTCATAAAGGACTGTGACTGTCTTTGTATACTCTTTATATTGTTTGGTGGGCAGCATTTATTTAAATGATCGTGCTATTGCTGTTGTTCATTGAGTGAATCAAGGATTATGTTGGACCTTACAATAAATTACGCCTAGATATTGCAGCGTTTGAAAGTGAAGCCAGTTTTGGTAAGCCACGGCCTTAGTTTCGTCCGTGTACCCATCTTTCGCAACGTTAATGTCACAAGCAAAACATGTCTATGATTTGTTCGTAATATAATAAAACCAAAATCGGCTTCATCTTTCGCAAATCTGTTGTATGAAGACTCTTCGTTCTAGGCGTATTTATTCTTTGTACTGGGCAAGGAAATGGAGTCTGCACCATTAACCGCGGTGGTGTCGCCGTATCCCTCTTTTCTGCTTTATAATTTATGTAGTTCACGATGACTTTTTTTTATTTATTTAAATAAACTGTAATTAGCAATATTTTTAGATTATACTATGCTACTACAAGAGCTGCGGCAAGATCTCGCGATTCGGTCCGCATCACTCTTCTTCTTTGTTTCGCTCTTATCAGAGCGGTCGTGACCTTCATGAGGGAGAGTTGGGACTGCCTAATGATGTCTCACTATCTCGTCCAGTTTGCAGCACTTCTGGTTCATTCATGCAATGGACTGCCCAGAACAGATTTTATCTGATCAGTTTATCGCATGGGGGATATGCCACGTGGTCTAGTGTCCTCCACTTTCCCAGTTGGTAAAGTAACGTAACTAACATTCACTACAGTAGCGCTATGAATTTCACGGCTTTCAACTGACTCTTTTGGATATATACCTATAGAGGCAGTTCTCCATTTACTTCTACTCACACTCCATGCTCTTGACACTACTATTTAAATTCAGCCATTTTAGGTTCTACGTCGAAACGTGTAAGATATACAAGATTATGTTACTGCCGGATCAAAGGTCGCAATATCGAGGTCGTCATCATATTATCATAATCATAAATTTACATGTACGATCCTACAAAAAGCCCTTAAGATCTTAAGATTAGCCTGAAACACGATAATGAGCGTAGGCGTTAAACGGGCAAGTTATACGTAAGTAGGTAGGTACACGCCACCGCGTGCTGAGCCGCTTTTCTGTTAAATACATACTTATTTCATTACAGTAACTACGGAGAATGAAATAATGTGATATTTTCAGTTTATGAGTTCGTCCCGGTTGCCGTAGAACGAAATGAAATAAAATAATTTATTCAGTAAGTAAGCCACAAGGGCACTTTTACAAGTCAGATTGATAGTAGGTATTCCCCAAGAGGAGACCACTGTTGAGAAGAAAGCCGAAAGTTGTTTAATGTCACGCTACTGCTTCGTAGGATCTTCTTTTATGTTTGTATATATATACATTAATCTATTCGGCTTTACTCATCATCGCTGTTTAGACAGTATCGACTCACACACGAGTAAACATTAGGTATTACAAATAGGCGTTTTCAATCAACGTCTGAGGTGCTTCCTAATACGCCCACCGCTCGCCGACCGCCCTGCGTCTGGAGCAATCAGGGGAAATGTATGAAGTGGTAAAAACATTGTAACAAGAGAACAATTGACAACATTTCATATTTTTAAGACTATCATTTTATTACTTTTCTGAATTCTGCTTAGAAAGATGAAGTAATCTCTGTTTTTATTTATTTTCTGAGATGATTATTTATTTTATTATTAATTTATAAAAACATACTCATTTTGAAATGTGGCAACACAGAAACCAGAACTTAATGGAACGGTTACTTTGGTCGGTTTTCTTATTAAAAAAAACTTAATCAAACTCGGTATGCATCTGTCACCTGTCAACGTCAAATAAAAAAAATATATATTTTTTCGCTCTTGGTTTAGACAACAACCCTATTCAGCCCGTATTGTCTTAGATTGTAGTTATTTGATGTATTTTCTTATATTTCTTTAAATACAGAAGAATAAATTCAAAGATTTTTTTTTAAGGTACACGACTTAAAGCCCTGTCGATCTCTATATTAATTTCCACCTGTTATAAATATGAAATGTTGTCAATTCTATAAGTATTCCAGTACACCTATAGACTTATATCTTTACTAGATAGTGCCCGTAACTTCATTCGCATAAAAAAATATTTTTAGTGTAGTCAGTAAATCTTTGGATGTCCAGCTATCCCTGTACCAAAATTGGTTAAAATCCGCCCAGCCGTTTCGGCGTGATTAGAGGACAAAGGAAATTACGACCAACAGATGGCGCCAGGCTGACATGGCGCCGCGCCCCTATACAAAAGAAATAAATAATCTTATGCACTATTACTAGTCAGCTTAACATGCTTGCCGTGCGTTTTTTACTATGTACTTTATATACTGGAAAAAACTATTTTTTTACCTCTCGGTTAAAATAATTGTAACTTAAAGGTTTGAATAATCATTATGAACGGTTTAAAGCTTACGTAAAATTTGACAGAAATGGCTCGATGTATTTCTGATAATTTTTGCGTGAGTTTTAAGCCGTTTATTTTATAGTAATTATTAGAGATCTCTCACGAGTTTCAATAAGATTAAAAACAAGACGCTTCGTTGCCTGCGTTTAGGTGTTTAAAAATCGATAAAGATTAAATAAATCTTCCACTAAAACGAAAACATTTGCAGAGCACAAAGCCGTTTGTACAGAAAATACAAGGTTTCAAAGGAAAACTGGAAGCACATTTATGCGACAAACGAAAAAATCTCCAGGGAATATTGCGGGAATACTGGATAGCAAAACATTAGTGCGTCTACTTGTGTCAGAGAAGAGTAAGGTGATATTTCGTTCGTATAGGTATTTTCAAATAGGGTATTATTTTCCGGGCAGTTAATATAACGTGGCCACTCACCATACGACCAGTCCATCAATTTAAAGTCGCTCAGCGAATCAAATAAAGAGCTATGCTCGGTGTGTCTCTTAGGGATCAAATCCGAAACGCAGTAATTCGACAGAGACCTAAAGTTATCGACATAGCACAACGAATAAGTAAGCTGAAATGGCCGCTGCCATATCTGTCGTAGACCCGATGACCACTGGAGCAAACGAGTTCTACAGTGGAGGCCACGAATCGGTAAACGTAATAGTTTAGGGCGCCCTGTAACAAGGTGGAGCGACGACATTCGTTCCTACAAAGCGGGTCGTAACTGGAGGCGGAGCGGAGAGCTGAAAATAGAGCTCACTTTTTTTTGCTTTAACCTATTCAAATCGCTTTTATAATTATGTGTTAAATGTGACAGGGGTAATATCCCCTCTGAAGCCACCTAGCCACGCCCGCCAAACGTCATCCCCAGCCTAATCTATTCGGAAATTATAGAATAAATTACAAATCAGTAAACGAATCAAGGAAATCAAACCGCAATCACTCCACCAGACAGACTTCGACTGCTCCTCCCCGATCGAGAGCTATGTATTACTTTGTTTACATAACATACCGTGAATTTCCTTGTAAATGAACGCTAAGAAAATTTTCCTTAATTAATTACTTAATCGGATCAAAATTTTGGTAAGGTTAATGATATTACTAATTAGAAAAGATTATATAATTATATTTGTTCCTGGGTCATGGATGTTATCTATATATGTATTTATATATGATGTATATCGTCGTCTAGTACCCATAGTACAAGCTTTGCTTAGTTTGGGACTAGGCCGATTTGTGTAAGATTGTTATTTAATATTTTATTTAAGCTATTGGGTTTGAAGTTTATTATGACAGCGAAAGTACATTTTAACATTAAAACCGGTCACTCCTTAATGTAGCATCATGTCATATCATATATTATGCTAATTGTTTTGTTAATAATTAGCAAGAAACCACTTGACGTAATTTCGCTATCCATTTAGGCTGCCAGTTTCCCAGGCGGAAAGAAGAAAAGGTCCTGGCCCTCAATAAAAATTGAACACAAAAGTAACTTATCATTATCATCAATAAAATGAGCCGTAATTTTTCTACGGTAATATTTTCGACAAGAAGCCTTAAATCTTACACGTGAATTGAAATAGAAAATAATTATTTTCGAATAAATAAGTTTATAAACTGTTCTTTATAATACACGAAGAAATAGCGTTATAAGATTACAATATACAAAAATATTTATTCGAATACACGGAGCATCAAATCCATTTCCCAATTCTGTTAGAAACAGCGGCATTATTTTTTAGTCTGTACAAAATGCTCCTCGAGTCTCCGAGCGCTGATATTCATGTATGAAAAAAATGGAGCGGAGTTTCGCTCACTAAACATACTTAAATTAGGACAAAATCTCAAGTCCCCGAGCGCAAAGGCACGCAAAATATTACTGTCATGGTTAACAGAAAATTCGAGGTCTTTTTCCTAATCCGCACGTGGCGGGCATACCGCAAGACGGCACTTTATGAAATTATCCTTGGTATGCCTGTAATTTTCGGAGTCTTGGCTGAGTAAAAGTTAATGTTTGGCACAAAATGTCTTTGCAAATTTGAGATGCACCTAAAGAATGCTTTTAAAATTATTCATTTTTGGTTACGGGTGAGGTTGGAATTGTCTGTCGTTTTTGTAATCGTCAAAAAGATTCATAGAAGCGACTTCGTCTTTTCAAAGATGCGGTTGAAATTTGGTCTATAACCTTTAAGATCGTGTGTATAGAATCCGACTTCACTACATATAAAACGGCGATTGAAAAAATTGAATTGAAAATATAGTATTTACACATCATTTTTGGATAGTAACACAATTTGATTAGTACATGAAGAAAAAAAACCTTAATATAAATAACCTATAATAATATAATAAAAAGAATGAAATATAAAGTATTTTGTTCTTTCAATCTATGGTTGAAAGAACTTGCTTAAACTTAAACTTCTAATTAAATAAGTTTTAATAACTACTCATAAATATTTGTATAGAATCTTTTTATCGATTCATATTTTTTATGTGGTAATACCACATTTTTTTATTTTTATAATTAATGACACAAAGGTAAATTAAGAAAGAAAAATTGAATGCGATCTACTACAATCGAAGCGGGGTTTGAACCCGCGACCTCTGCGTTTCCGGCGCATTGCTCTCCCAACTGAGCTATCCGACCGCTACGTCAGTCACACCAAATCTTTCATCCCTTAATCCTTAACGCTACTGGAGCGCCCTCTGCGTCATATATGTTTTTTGAAATGCTTATGCGCATTAGCCATACCCTAGGATGTGCGTTTTACACGCACGATCCCCAATCCCCATTGCTTTACAGCAAGTTGAAGACTGCGAGAGAGATGGCGCTGTTCTAAATATTTGTATAGAATCTTTTTATCGATTCATATTTTTTATGTGGTAATACCACATTATTTTATTTTTATAATTAATGACACAAAGGTAAATTAAGAAAGAAAAATTGAATGCGATCTACTACAATCGAAGCGGGGTTTGAACCCGCGACCGGAAACGCAGAGGTCGCTCCAGTAGCGTGAAGGATTAAGGGATGAAAGATTTGGTGTGACTCACGTAGCGGTCGGATAGCTCAGTTGGGAGAGCAATGCGCCGGAAACGCAGAGGTCGCGGGTTCAAACCCCGCTTCGATTGTAGTAGATCGCATTCAATTTTTCTTTCTTAATTTACCTTTCTACTTTTATACTGTCACAATAATTTAATAGTCTAGTATGTACTTCAAGCCAGTGACCAGAAAATTACACATAGTATAGCACTTTTTTTTTTTTTGGTTTGGCGTCAGTGGCACGGTGAATTGCTTTGCCGCTCGGCGCTCAAAGGGTTAAAATAAAACTTATGTTTGTTGTCGATATACATATTTGTTCTCTTTGGTGATCTAAAAGTATATGACTGTACTGACGTTAAAAAATCCGAATTGGTACTAACTATAATTAGGAAAATGAGGCATTCGGAAAATTAAGAATTGGTAAAATTAAGAGTCTTCATAAAGAAGAATTCGTCCCGATAATAATTTGCAAAATTTCACACGTGAAAAATTAAGAATTAGGAACTAATCGCCGACAGGCTTATGAAGACTATCGCCGCAGGCATATTTATTTTAAGGTTTCAACTAACGGCTATTAAGTAAAATACACGCTGTGTCCATTCAAGTCAGAGCGTAGTTAGTACCCTCAAGCTTGAAATCACCAGTCAAAACATACAGCGCACATCTGCGAAGCGCCCGTTTGAGTGACGTATAAACGATTTGGTTTGAGATTTTTCACACGGATGCAGCCATAGGTCATCGAACGAGCGTTGATGACTCTCAAACTGTATTTGAACGTGTACACGTTTGATCCAATACCGGTAGCGGGTAAACATTTGTTAAGTCAAATACAGTTAGATCGTGTTCCTAGGGTTCCGTACCTCAAAAGGAAAATCGGAATCCTTACAGGATCACTTTGTTTTCCGTCCATCCATGTGTCTCTCAAGTCCCTTTATCTCGGCAACGGGTGGAGATATTGAGGTGAAATTAAAATCTTATACATGAGTATGAGTATATGATTTTAATTTCAACCTGACCTGACCTGACCTGTGTAGATGTGAGTCTACAGCCCCTTGAAGCTGTGAAAAAATCATCAAACATCTTAACTAAAGTAACGTTTTTGCCGTATCCATAGTATGATTTTATAATATAAACCATTATAGTTTTTTCACATTAAAATCTACGCTATTATATATTTTTTAAGCTAAATTCAACAATCTATTTCGTATCAAAATACTCAATTTATCAAATCGTAAAAGACAAAGAGAACAACAAATCTATTATTCAGCTTCGTCAACCAACAACGCTGGTTCATCATTCACCATCAGTGAAATCGATTTCAATTATTTACACAAAACGTGTGAATCAACGCTAGTACGCAGACACTAAAAACATAAATAACACACACAAATACCGCACACATTAACGACGCGTTCCCGAGATAAAGGGAAAATCCTTTCCGTCCCTTTGTCCTTCCGTCCGTCCGTCCGTCTGTCTGTCTTTTGACGGACGGACGGACGGACAATAAAGTGATCCTATAAGGGTTCCGTTTTTTCCTTTTGAGGTACGGAAATCGAAAAATATCGCTATGACACAAATTATTATGGATACCTAAACTATACACGAAACGAGAAATCACTTACTCCAATACAGACAAAATGTAGATGGCAACCTAAAAAACAGATCTATGGATATTATTCAACCCCGTTAACAACAGTGAAATCGATTTCAATTATTTACACAAATTGTGTGAACCGACGCGACTAGCGCACAAACATTGCTGTATTCTTCCCTTTAATTGGGGAACTCAAAATAAACATTGTAGATTATATTAATCGTAGACGGGATATTAAATAAATCTTATTTTCATTTCTGTTTCAACAATAATTATAAAAATTGAATGTTTTTGTATATTAAATATATTTTGAAAAACAAAAAAAGGTGAAACAGAAGGCTCTTTGGAGGCCACTGAATCGAAAATCTTGTTCAGGGATCGGAAACTCAGGTGGGTATTTACCTAAAGTTGTCAAAATCCTATTGCTATCACCTATACCTCAAAAAAAGCCGCCTATACCTACAACTGAACAACAAACCCGCCGCCAAAGTTTAGGTAGAAAAGCATCCGATTATCCGATGCCTGCTTATCATTTTATTTGAATTCTTATCTCACATAAATGTGTAATGTGAAGGTTGTGCTTCACGGATGGTGCTTGGCCGTCAACTTAAGAATAAAGTAGTTTTAGATTTAGAATAAGACGTATGACATGAGTCATAAAAATAAAATGTATAGTTAGTTATCGTGTGGCCTCTGGGCAATAAACAGTTTTAACGAAGTACCTCTGCTCTTATTATTCATCATCTGAAGCTATCCCCCAGCAGGCGTCACACTTGGTGGAGTCTGCGAAATTTTTGACTAGAGTCACGCGAGTATTGCAAGTTACCCCGCTCCCAATTAATTTTGTCCACAGATTCTTGGGCATCAGTAACAATTACATACTGGAAGCATACGGTTTACATAGAAGCCGTACAGGAGCGGAACGCACTGTCTATATGCGCACGAAGCGCAACGAAGAATAAGTGCACATTTCTGTGTGGTATTGTATGTCGTGATGGCACTGCCGCAACGGAGCGAGTTCGACAGACGGGTGAAGTTGTCGAATTATTGAATCACCCATTATCATTTTTCATACTATGCGATTATAATTTGTTTGTGCATCGTTTCGGACTCCACATTAAAATGGAGACGAGTACTTTTAATGGCTTATCAGACGTGGATGATTTTATTTTCCAATTCAAAATATTGGCGCAAATCAAAAAATATGAACCTGAACAGTCGCAAGCAGCGATCGCAGCGTATTTATCAGGACCAGCGTTACAATTTTATAAGGCGAATCACGCAACTTTCACATCATTCGAAGATGTTTTGACGAAATTAAAAAACGAATTCCCGTCGAGCCAAAATTATGTACAAAGTTTTTATTATCGTCGGCAGGAGACTCATGAATCACCAATAATATTCTATTATGCTCTGGAAGAATTGGCATCTAAGGCCGGGAACATTGTAGAAACAGACTTTATAACTCATTTCATTAAAAATTTACATGACAACGTCAAATTATTCTTTACAACTTCAGCGATCAACACGAAGGCAGAGCTCAAAGCGGCTATCCAGCGGTACAATGAGTATCATTCGCAAGAGCAAAAACCCTCAATTGTGATCCCTATAAAAGAAAATCAGTATACAATGATTCAAAGCCAACAAGGTGGAAATCCACCATCACCTATGTACATTTCTTCCCCAAACGTGTCTACGGCACCCCAATCTGCATTTTCAACACCGATACCAGTACATACACCGGTACCAGTATGTGCAACGATGACCAACGACCAGGCAGTGAACACACCAGTGAACCGAAATTATCCAGCCTATAATTTCAGACAAAGAACACAGCAAAACTATCGTGGCAGCTACCAAGGAAATGCACATTCAAGATCAACGTACCGGAATGAAGAGAATCACCCAAACGCAGATGGACGACGCGGGACCGGAGCGGCGCGGCGTTAAACACACTACGCTCCGATACTATTACAGGCAATAATACACCAATACATAATAGGTCATATATAAATGTAGAAATATCTAATGACAATTATCTAGCTCTGATAGATAGTGGAGCAAGCGTATCTTGCATTAGTTTATCTATTGTCAAAAGTTTGAATATTAAATTTAATGACGATGATAGGATGTCGTTGAAGATAATCGGTGGCAAATTTGTTTGTACTGAGGGTTCAGTACAATTAAATATAATTGTAGATAATGTAGTATATAGTCACAAATTTAATATAATTGACATCAATTCTGACCAAATCATCATCGGTTATGACTTTTTGGTACAGAATGGTGCCAACATTGATTTTCAGGAGAATGTAATATGTTTACGTGGAAGATTTACCACGACATTGGTAAATAATATAAGGAAGGAACCAAGAAAACCAATGCCACTGGAAGAATCAAATAAAAAAAGCATCCGATGTGAAACGATATATTTTGCAGAAGAGAATAAGGATAGTATACAAATTGGCGAGGAATTAAACAATTCTCAGAAACAGCAGCTAATGACACTATTGAATAAGTATGAAGATAGATTTGCATACAGTCCGTCAAATCTAGGAGCATACAATGCATATAAAATAGACATCGAAACGACTGATGAGGTACCAGTACATAAACCGCCATATCGAATGTCGGAGAAACAGAAGCAAATTATTGAAGAACAAGTTCAGGAAATGCTCAAGAATGACGTTATAGAACGATCTCAAAGCCCATACGCATCACCAGTCGTGATTGTGGAGAAAGCAGATGGGAAACCGAGATTTTGTATAGATTTTAGAAGCTTAAACAAGAAAATTAAACCAGATGCATATCCTATACCGCGCATTGAAGAATTATTAACGTGTCTAGAAGGAGCACGTTTCTTTGCCGAACTGGATCTAAATTCAGGATATTGGCAATTATGCCTCGGAAAAGGCAAAGAAAAAACAGCTTTTATTTGTCAATCAGGTTTATATGCATTCAAGAAATTACCTATGGGATTGATAACAAGTATGGCCCATTTTCAGAGAGCAATGGATACAGTTTTAGCGGAAATGAAATACAAAAATGTTTTGGTATATGTAGATAACATCATAGTATATGCTAAGACTTATAAAGAATTTTTAACGGCACTGGAAAATGTATTACGAAAATTTCAGAAGGCAAATTTAACCTTGAAACCAACGAAGTGTAAGATCGGGTTTACAAGTTTAACAGTATTAGGGACATACTGTATCAAAGGATGGCATTGGACCCGACATGGAGAAGGTAAAAGCAATGCGAAATGCAAAGCCGCCATCTAACTTAAAGGAACTAAGATCAGTACTAGGTCTATTTTCGTATTACAGAAAATTTATTGACGGTTTCGCTCAGATAACATTGCCTCTGACAGAATTGACGAAGAAAGGCCGTAAATTTGAATGGTCAACAGAAGCGCAAAAGGCCTTCAATATAATGAAAAACAAGATTTGTGAAGCTCCAATACTCAGATATTTCACGATAGATGAAGATGTGACAACAAGACTGTATGTAGATGCATCAGATCAATCTTTGGGAGCATGTATTATGCAAGGCAAATCAGATCTACGGCCAGTAGCATTTGCTTCGAGGAAATTAAGCGACGCGGAAAAACGTTATACAATTACGGAAAAAGAATGTTTAGGCCTAATATGGGCACTATCATATTTTAAACAATATTTATGGGGCATGGAATTTGAAGTATTTACGGATCATAAGAGCCTCGTATGGTTACGATCACGTAGAGATATGAATGGACGTTTGGCGAGATGGGCCTTAGCCATACAACCGTGGAATTTTAAAATAATCCATTGTAAGGGAAAGGACAATATTCATGCAGATTTCCTAAGCAGAAATCCCCTCTACAATGATGAGAAACCAGAAGAAAATATCGCACCGAGTCAGGACGATTTATGTTTGTATAGCTTTGAAAAAATAGATTTATTACAGAAACAACAGGCTGACGAGGAATATAAAAATATATTTGAAAAATTATCAAATATGAACCAATATAAAGGTTATCACACGAAACGGAATATTTTATGCAAGAAAGTATGGGTTGATAACCAGCTGAAAAGTGTCACAGTTTTACCACAATGTTTATTTACAGAATGTATGGCAGAATTACATGATAACACATGGAGTGGAGGACATTTTGGTTTATTTAAAACCCTAAGAAAATTCAAGAATCGCTATTATATTCCGAATGCAGAAAAGAAAGTAGAAAATTATATAAAGTCTTGTACAAAGTGCCAGGAAAAGAATATTGTACACCAGAGGGCGCCACTGCAAAATGTGAAGATTCAAAACTTTGGTCATCGTATAGCAATGGATGTGCTTGGCCCATTCTGCAAATCAAAGGACGGACATAGATATGTCATTGGGGCTATAGAATACATGAGCAAATTTGCCATTTGTAAAGCGGTACCTAGAGTTACAGCAGAGGTTATCGCACAGTTTCTTGTTGAGAACATATTCTGCACCTTCGGGAGCATCGAATCAATCATCACAGATCGAGGTACAGTCTTCACCTCAAAACTGGTGCAAAATACAGTAGAAGAATTTGGAGGTCGACTTCTTCATACGACGGCATACCATCCACAGGCGAATGGCTTAATAGAAAGATTCTTCAAGACATTGACAACAGCTATGTCAAAATGTATACAAGAAGATCAGAAGGATTGGTCGTCAGCATTGCCAAGAATTGTCTTCTCATACAATACCTCAATTCAAGCATCTACAGGCGTCGCACCATATCATATAGTTTTTGGACGGGAACCGCATTTTAATCAAGATTTGAAGCTAAGACTACATGAGGAAGAACACACTACGTTAAAGGAGAAAGTGGATTACATACAAGAATTATCAGAGAAAGCAATGAAGAATATAGAGAAGGCACAGCGCTCTCAAAAACTACAATATGACAAGAAGACAAAATCAGTTCAATATGAGCCTGATGATTTGGTCATGATTATAAAACCAAGACGGTTGACTGGAAGAAGTTTAAAACTTTGTAGATTATTTATAGGACCCTATAAAATAATCCACCGATTATCTCCATGGAATTATGTGGTGCAAAGACTCACTCCTAATGGTCGTGCCAAAAATATAATAATTCATGTTAACAGATTGAAGAAATTCTTCAATCGTTAATTAAAAATAAATTTAAACAGTTCTATATTTCTAGGGTGTAAATAATAAAACTATTATTTTTCAGCAATTTTTAATTCAGGCTGACTGTACAAGGATGCAGTTATGTTTGTTGCATTTGCAAGTGTCACTGTTGTAACTATAATTTAATTTCTTTCCACTATATATTAGCTGCATTTCTAAGATATTACTATAGGAAGTTCAATTTTTAATTTCTTGCACTATAAATTTATTGCACTTTAAGTTATTGCATTTACAATACCTTTCCTTGTAATAATAATAACTTATAACTTTCACAGAATTCCAATAATTAATTATAACACTGATTTTCTTTTCAGAACTTTAATGTTTACACATGTTATAATAATCTTTTATTTTCATGTATCACACTGCGGAGGCCATACATAGCTGTCCCAGCTCCCTGGGATTTCAGCTACTGGTGTGACTGAATGCGGCTCGCATTCTTCATCCAGGCGGCGGCAGGATCGTGGGGTCTTGGCCTGTCGGGCCAAGGACTCTGCACCCTGCATCAGGCCAATGCAGACTGAAGATTTTATTTTATTTTCATGTCTGTAATATAATAAATTTTATTAATTTTAATTAAATGTTAGGTAGGATTTCTTTAATAAAAATAACTTTCGTTTCGCGTTTTAATGATTGACTTTTCGACAGTGACATAGCATTTTGACATGTCATTATGACGTGTGCCGCTATCGTCGATGGTCGTAAAATCAATTATGAGGTCGTAATTTCTTTTTGTTTAGGAGTGGTACAGATAGCTGGACTAAAGATAATACTTTAGTCCAGGTATTTATTTAGAATAAGTGGTAATTAAGGTACAGATTTCTGGGGCATATTTAATATATATGCGCCAGGATTCTAATATAAAGCTAGTGGTAGACGATTGTCACTGTTTGTTTGGATGACTGAGACAAGTGTCATAGACAATGTGTCAGCCATCTAATATAAGGGCAGTGACATATCGTGGTACAATTGTTTGGAGCATGCGACGTGTGTCATACTCCAGGCAGTTAAGGTGGGAACATTCGAGGCGATTTAATCGGGTAATTTATTTAAGCCGGTTGTACACCAGGCGATTAAATTGTGGAAGCCTATCTTTTTAATATCGTATCGAATGGTCTATGCTTTAGAATAAGTCGAATGACACTTGGGGTAGTCAGATTGGTGCCTTGCCTTTTTAGCAGGGTTTTTGTCAAGGCGAAGCCAGTGTCAGACAACATGTCAGATTACGTAACATGCCATAGGCTAGTGTCTGCTCATGTCCTGACCCTGGTTATCTCTTAGCAAGAGACCATCTGGGTATGAATGTATGGGTATCCCTGCATAGGTAGGGACTTATTATGTGTTAGGCAGGAGTAGTCTGTCTAGTGTTTCTGTATTAAGATGAATTTCCCTCGTCCACCCCGAGACGGCGGGAAATGTGAAGGTTGTGCTTCACGGATGGTGCTTGGCCGTCAACTTAAGAATAAAGTAGTTTTAGATTTAGAATAAGACGTATGACATGAGTCATAAAAATAAAATGTATAGTTAGTTATCGTGTGGCCTCTGGGCAATAAACAGTTTTAACGAAGTACCTCTGCTCTTATTATTCATCATCTGAAGCTATCCCCCAGCAGGCGTCACAGTAACTTTTTCTTTCCGCTACCCAAAGGTTGTTTTGAAGAGATCGCTCTTTAGCGATCAGCCTAATTTAAGATTTCTCTTGAAATACTTTCTAAGAATTGTTGTATTATATCGTTGGCACTGCTTATTAAGCATTCTAGAAATGTTTTCTCCAGTTCCTGGTATCGCGGTAGTTCTAGGAAAGTTCGCGCAAGGTTTAAGTTTACGTGGAAAGTATCACTTAGCTTAGGTTTCTAAACAAGCTTGTTACTTGTACGCAAGAGCTTTTTTCTTTTAAGTACCACTGCGGAGTTCTAAGAATTTTGCGAGGATTTCTGTAGGTGTTACTAATTCGTGGTTTTTGAGCTGTAAACCTTGCGATACTGAAATTATCATCTTAGGCTTCCCAGGAATCCTGGCCATATCGTCTGTCCACCATATTGGGAGCATCCCTACGCGGCTTCCAGTACGCGGTCGCCATTTTAAAAACTTCTACCACAAAGGCAAAACGCAAACTTCCAATATAATTTAAAAAAGGCTTCATGATTGCTTTCATTGTCAGTTGAAAACGAAATGCTAAAAGTGTGTTTCAAAACGCCCCTAACAATTGAAACAAAAGCTATCCCCCTGACACTATTACAAACTAAATAACAACCCTAATTTCCATTTCCACATCCGTTTCACGGTTGGGAACCAAAAAAACACCGTTTTATCCCGCCCTCTGCGAAAATGTCCTATTGGAAACCCTCAGTGTTTACGAGGTCAGAGAGGAATAAGGAAAATATATTCGTAAATAACGCGCACTCATTTATACGAATTTACGAATATTTTGTCTTGCGAATTATTGCAGGGTTGGTAGGTCAGGTTTTAAGGTTAAGACAGATAATGGCGTTCAATGTATGTACCGAACACGGATAAGGGTACCTACACGAAGCCCTTTGACTCTTAGAAACTAAATAATAAATACATATCGGACAACAACAATACAATACAATACAAATACTCTTTATTGTACACCTCATAAAACATACAGGAGAAATACAATGCAAAAAATTACAATTAGAGGTAAACAACAGGCGGTGTTATCGCTAAAGAGCGATCTCTTCCAGACAACCTTTGGGTAGTGGAGAAACTGAAAAATTATTTTGTTAATAGGCGGTGCAAAAATCAGAAAAAAACAAAATGAATAATATATACACGAAAAATATATAAATACATAAATATAATAAACGATAAATACTTAAATACATACATTCAGCCAAAAAATAATAATAGGACCAGTTGAATAAACTACGAATTATGAATGGGATAGATAATGCTCTTTCAGGTGAGCTTTGAAAGAAACAAGAGATTTAGCGCGCCTTAAGCTCACAGGCAAGGAGTTCCATAAACAGACAGCTTTAAAAGTAAACGAATTATTATAAAATTTTGAGGCAGAAGAAGGGACGGCAAGGAGAACATTTTGGGCAGATCGAGCAGAAGTGAGATACTTAAGTGAAACGCTCCCTGACAACCTCACACAAATCGATCTAGTCCCAAATTAAGCTCAAGAAGGCTTGTGTTATGGGTACTAGACGACGATATACGTACTTATATAGATAAATATATACTTAAATACATAGAACAACCATGACCCAAGCACAAATATTCGAGTTCATCACTCAAATATTTGCCCTGGCCGGGATTCGAACCCGGGACCGCCGGCTCAGTAGGCAGGTGTCTACAAACCGAGACAAACGCGTCGTCATATAATAACTTATTACGACGAATGTTTTATTGCGCCGAAAAATCATTTCGCAGCATTTTTATTTATTTATTTATTTAATCTTTATTGCACAAAGGAAACTTATCGTACAAATAGCGGACTTAATGCCATGAGAAAGAAAGAAAGAAAGAAATGCATTTATTCATGATGTGGCCATAGAACAAAATTACAAAATAAATAGTGACAAATGAAATAAAACAATAAGAAAACATACTACTAACTATGGCTGTGCCACGAAAGGGTCCCACCTCAGCATGATGCTAGCCCAAGAGCCAGCGCTGATCTTCCGGTGGGACCATACCTAGATGGCGCCACGGAGAACTGCACGCGCGAGCGCCGACCGCATTTTGATGCGTTAACCTGAACGCAGACAAGACAAGCGCTGTCAGTGTCACGTCACGTCAAGCAAAATTGTCAAATGTCAGGTCAGGACGCTAGGCATACCCAAGAATGCGACGTTTGCATCGTGAGTGCAGCTCTTAAATTACTTACACAAAAGACAAAATAAAAAATTATAATAACAGACAGAGAAACAAGAAAAACTACAATAAACATTGACAGAGAAACAAGAAAAACTATAAAATAGAAAAATGAGAACTCGAAGAAAATACAATTAAAACTGTTGAACAATGTTGTCAAAGTGAGAGTGAAGTGAACTGAACTATTTACTATTAGGTAATCACAATGGAAACAAGAATGAAACAAAAATGACACCAACACACTAACGGGACGCAAAGCTAAGATGAGGCATTCTCTACCAGTCAACCTTAGGGCAAAGCGGGAAAATTATTCCTCTTAAGTCATATTTTTTTCATAATTCTTGCAAATATCAGATTAATTAGGTTAGGTTAGGCAAAGAAAAATACCTTCTACGAAATGATTTTTCAGCGAAATGAAACATTGACGAAAAATGATTCTAGAAGTCAATGTGTGCCCTACACGATCCTATACCCAAACTAGTCGTTTTGAGACCATGACTGAATGAGGTAACCGAAACATTGGAAAATTACCAACACAAAGTAATTAAATATTGTTACTGTAGTTTATTGACATGTCTATATAATAAAGTGTCCTCGCCACCTGCCCACTGCCGCTTACTATGACAGACGTCAACGGGAGCGGGCTCGTCGTGGCCCACAGTGAACCGACCCGGCGGGATGGATTTATTTATTTAACACAACAAGAACAATTACCAATTACTCATTAAAAGTACGTCTATCTAAATATGTATGTAAATTGTATTTGTACCTATTATTAAACTAAAACTAAAACTAAACGGAACAAATCTTTATTCAAAAATATTACAAAATGTCAATAGGTCAGTCACTTAACCTAACACAATCCAAATAAGTATTAATCAAATTACCCGCCCCGAGTCATTCCGGGAGCAAAGGTGCCCATCACGCTCGCTGCATTACCGCGTTGAATCGCGATCGACAGCCTTTGCAACAGGAATGACTCGGCACGGGGGTCAAAAACTAAACTATTTTAAACATGGGCCCCGTGGCATTGCTCCAAAGACGATGGCAGCATTACATCGCTGTTTTGCTACACTGAGCGAAAAAGCTGCTAGCCTCTCTATATAGTTTTGTCATGAAAACAATGTGTTTATCAACAGAAATGATAAACAAGAGGTTGTAATATCAAATAAAACATTGAATGTCCCTCTACACGGCATCGCATCTAACCTACAGAGATCAATGCTCGCTAAAACAGTCATGTTATCTATTGTGCGCGTGTTGTTTCAACCGGCATTAGCGTCAAAGGGAATCTGACATACAACGGCATTCGTAATTAGGCGGGGAGTGAAATTCGGGACTCATTTTTAGGAACCGATATTTCGTTTCCTATTTCGGCCAAAAATCATGATTTAATGATGGCAATTAAACCAGCTACTTTGGAGATTCTTACGAAACGCTTTGAGACTATTTTTATTACCAGGACAGCAAAAGGTTGGAACTCTCTTCCTGCACATCTTTCCCCTTAAGAGGCTTTATCAATGCTCCTTTTCCCGTAGCTATGCTCGCTTGAATAGGAAATTTGACATACAACGGCATTTGCAAGAGACGGGAGCGTAATAAGGGTGCGCTGAGTTCCTATAATACTGCGATTGGAACACCATAATCTCTTTTTAAAAAGAAATAGCTGGCTTCGCGATGAATGAAATGGTATATATTTTATAAATTTATGAAACATATAATGTCTTTTTTTTTTTATGTGTGTAACATAGCACAATTTTTATATTAAACCATTGATAAAAAAGATCAAAGCTCAAAAAAAAATTGAAAGGCGTAACCTGTACGTCTAGCAAGACTGTGACATGCGACTATTTGTCGCGCGACAAATACTTACCTGTCACTTCCCTATCAATACCGTGCGAGCAAGACAGGTGATGCTCAGTCGCGCGACAAGGGAGGTCGCGGCAAGATATGCTAGCCCTGCTTGTGGAAGAGACCGAGAATCAAACCCGGTACCTCTGGTTACTGGCTTAATCAATTTTGATAAAATTTATCTCTGAAGTATGTTGTACCCTGTACAAAAAATATCATTATAGATTCATAGTTAGTGGAATGATCGCGTAACAGCTGGAACTCCTCCTTTTTTGAAGACGGTTGTAAAGGGTACGTTTTGGCATTTGTCTGAAATATCGCTACTATTCCTGTAATTGAACGATATTCCTATTAAATTTTAAATGAGAACTTTCCAATGCTGTAATATAGTTCAAATATCGTAATACTAGCTTTTGCCCACGACTACGTCCGCGTGGAACTTGGAAGTATGGAAGCAACCTCGTACAACACGATAGATATCCGCCTAATTACCTTACTTAATAAAAGGGATTATTAAGAGCGCCTAAGCAAATGTAAGAGTAATTGTGCTTTTGGTCTAATAATTACATTTTCGACAGGGTCATCAATGTCATCATGAATTACTTACTCACTTTAAAATCTTTTTAGGGATAATTTCCAGTATGAAAACTATCCTATGTCCTTCCTCGGATCTTAAACTATCTCCATGCCAAATTTCATCAAAATCGATTCAGCGGTTTAAGCGTGAAGAGGTAACAGACAGACAGACAGACAGACAGACAGACAGACAGACAGACAGACAGACAGACAGACACACTTTCGCATTTATAATATTATAATATAATATATAATATATAATATATGTCGGGACGGGCGGGCGTTGACCATCAGGTGACAGGTCGTTTCCCATTATCAGAGTCCAAAATAATAGTCAAGCTTCTGATTTAAACTCGTATAATCAACGTAAGGTAATATTATAACAAAGCACTATAATTAACCACTTTTAATTAACACGATAGCATAACGACAATCAAATGTTACTAATCAGAACGCAGTGAAGTCGGATCAGAGTTGGCAGCACGTCCGTGCCGTTCAACGCTCAAGCCAAGAATGTCCCCACCCAGTGGCCAGCTACCCTTTTTATGCAGGTAGACCGGTAACTGGTAAGCTGCACGTGCACGGTGTTGCCAACCTTCGCCGCCGAATACACTCAAATCAGTCTGGATTTGACGTCCTGATTTTTGATCTTCGACACGGCCATCTTGACAAGTCACACGTCCTCGTGTGATGTTCCTGAAATCAGAAAATTAAACGCAGTATCATGACTAGCTTCGGCCAATCCTGATTAAAGCAAAACTCAGAAGGGCGGGTTCCTTTACATGTGTAATAACACTGTTGAAACCAATCATAAAAAGGTAGATACTTAATCCATAAAGTTACTAATTAAATTACTTCGACAAGAATTAGTCTGTCGCTACTATCACCTACGTCGAGTGATAGTAGCTCATGCCAACTTAAGTGACGATACCCTTGCCACCTATATCGAGTGACGATAGCCTTGCCACCTATATCGAGTGACGATACCCTTGCCACCTATATCGAGTGACGATAGCCTTGCCACCTATATCGAGTGACGATACCCTTGCCACCTATATCGAGTGACGATACCCTTGCCACTTATATCGAGTGACGATAGCCTTGCCACCTATATCGAGTGACGATACCCTTGCCGCCTCCATCGAGCAAATTTAACGGCCGCATACATCCCCGAACCTAACGCACGCCACTCACTGCCGTGGCCGCACAGCTACGGGAAATCAAGCCCGAATTTACACTTACGTCTACGAAAGATTGAGGATGTATGCAGTCTGAGCCAATGACACCACCCATCAATCAATAACACATTACACAATACGAGATGAGTATTGTTCGACATTTCTAATCGCAACTAGTAGAAGGTCCATCCCCTTCGATATCATCAGAGCTCAATCTATCGTCTTATCACCTTCATCATCATCATTGTCATCGTCGTCGGAGCTATCAGTCAAGTCATTACTAGGCATCTTTCTTAAACGGTCGTGTGCTTATAGGTGCGTTTGGAATCTAAGGCTTTAAGTGTGCGATCGTTATCCAAAACTTCGATAACCCTGAAAGGACCTCTGTATTTGGGATCAAGTTTTGTTTGGTTACGTTCTTCATTTTGAAGTAATACAAAATCACCAACAGAAAATGGGATAAAACTAGCCTCTCAAATCGCGTTTTATCATAGGCTGCATTTTTCTCCATGTTAATTAGTGCGTTAGATCTAACCAGGTCCATACTTTCCTCAGTGTCATCAACTAACATCATTTGTAATGGTCGGCTAACTCTCCCTATTAACAACTCTAACGGACTTGATTTGGTTACTCGACTGAACGAGCTGTTAAGCGCAAGCTGTACCTCAGGCAGAACATCTTGTCAGGACCTATCAGATGTTTCAGCGGCTGTGAGCATGTTTTTGAGAGTAGACATCACCCACTCTACCTGCCCATTGGCCCGTGAACTACCGGTTGCAATTAAATGAAACTGTATGTTAGCTGACTCGCAATAGTCACGAAACTCCTGATTAGTAAAACAACGCCCCTGGTCTGCTATTAGTCGTTTAGGAGGGCCAAATAATGCACAACTACGTTTGACGGCCCTGATACTGTTAGCAGTGTCGATGTTGCGAGTGTGATGCAAAAGAACTTACTTTGTAAAAGCATCTATCAAGACGAAAACATATTCTTTTGCATTACTCTTTCCACTAAGCTTCCCAGTGACATCTATATGCACTGTGTGCCGTAGGACCGGTACCTTTGGGATGGGATGCAGTTTATCGTCAACAACGTCACTTACAAGCTATCTCGTTATCTCGCTGTTGTTCAGCGAGAAACCAGTTTGGCGTAATGTTGGTCACATTAATCTGTCTTGGTTTCTACATGGTCATAAGACTTATGGGGTTTCGGGGGTAACGGGTTTCGCGAGAAAAAGTCTGCATGTAACATACGTTTTCCTTCCCTATGTACAATCTCAAATGAAAAGCTTTGTAAAAAGGCCCACCATTGGTGTACTCTAGGAGTGAGATCGAGCTTTTTACTAGCGGATTTCAGGGAGCTGCAGTCGGTGACAACGACAAACAAACTTATGGCCATGAAGATAATGCCGAAAATGCTTCACCGCATTCACGGACTGCTCAGAGCAGATGCTGACTTCTACCGGACTACGGCTACGATGAAGTGACTGGTACGGTCGACCAACTGAACTGAGAACCTCCCTATCAGTCTCACTATCTTGTTCGTCTACTGCAAATGGTACATAGCTCCCGGGCATTTCCCTCAACCTACTGTACAAGTACGCGCATGTTCGGAAGTTAAGTTTATCGCAAAGGGTCTTGTAATTTACAATACTACATGTCAAATTTTCTAATAGGCTCGCGTCAGTAAGTCTATTTACTGCACAGTATTAACAATTTTAGCTAGACTGATACATGTCATACAGTCACTAAATTATCCAACTGTTTGCCATGGAACATTGGAAATAAACTCTTCCATAAGCGATCACTCGGCAACCAAATCACAATAAAATGAGAACTCCTCACCAGATTGTCTCATATGGTGTGGTGACGTCACACGTCAACCCTCTTCCCTGTGGTTGAAGGCGCCCTGTTTCTCGCCTTCGCGCAGTTCTTTGTGCGATGTCTTGTACCGCGGCAGCTAAAGCAGACGACTCATGGCTTCGCTGTTAGCTGCTAAGTTCGCGTATATTTTTCTGAAACAAAAACTCCAAGCACAGTATCACAAAGCTCGGTCATTCTAACCTTAAATCCAACAAAAAAAAGGAAATTCAAATCAATCTAACAAAGTTACAAGAAAACATTTAAATTAAATCATTATTTGCACTTAAATAACAAGCTTTATACTTTGTATGATAATTTTTGTATTACCAAGGCTTTAATGATAAAAATCAAACTTCAATTTCAAATTCTTTTGTCCTAATATTTTCCTAATCCTATTTGTGTCTCCAGTTTAAATATTTTAGGCTATAGCGATCACCACAGTTAAAAGTAACATAAGGATCGTTTAAACAAATCTCAAGCTCACCAGTTCTTACGGTAGTTATAGGCGCTAAACTATACGCCAGCTAAAGTACACAGAGTAAGAAACTATTCAAGATGTCAACAAATCAAATTCTACAGAACGATTGGAAAATCATGAACAGAGGGTAGATTATTATTACCGCAGCCGCTCCTACTACTAAGTAAGGTACTGTGTATGATTCATGCACCCTCACAGCGCAATTTTTAAATGATAAACTTTAATAATGGTAGGTAAACTGCGTAAATAGTAGTGGTCATATTAATCAACACTAAATATCTTCTGTAGAAACATTTCGCGTTCGGTCATATTATATCACTACGAAAACAATCGTTATAAAAACGTCCAATAAACTTTCTTTCACATAATTATTAAGCTAGCACACTATATTCCACTTTTACTTGGAGGTTACTGGTAATACTTTTTTTGACAAATACCCACTAAACTGAATAAGTGTGACTCAAGTCTACCCTAGCATCTAGCTACACTTTCTTTTAGTGAACACTATATCGGAATCGTAGTGACAAGTTAACGACTGACCTGATGTGTTTTTAAAATCTGTCGGTGAGGCCATAGTGCCTACGTCCACGCGTCGCTTGTAGTTGACCGTCGCTTCTGGGTCACTTCCACTGGTGCAACAACTGACGATGTGTACCGCTGTTCTTGAAGCAAACAATGAACTTCGATGTAGTTTGTATTGTGACTGCTGGTTTTTGTCGCCGTGGTGGTAAGTTGTAGTTTTCTTTTATACGAAGTAAACAATCGAATTTTCCATGTCCGTTTCTCTCGCAATGAAAACAATTTAAATAGTGCAATCTTCATTTGTTTTCATACGGTTTTGTAGGTGTCCGTGACGGTGTTAGCTTGAGTTTCAATAACGCAAACGCTTGTAGCCCCTTGATTTTGTGATGTCAAGTTTGTTGTATGTGGAAGGGTAGCCACTAATTTTGGTTATTTCATTTTCTTTGCTTCGTGTTCCATCTTTTCGCTCAGTGGCCCGTAGGCCATCCCACTTCTGATGTCGGGACGGGCGGGCGTTGACCATCAGGTGACAGGTCGTTTCCCATTATCAGAGTCCAAAATAATAGTCAAGCTTCTGATTTAAACTCGTATAATCAACGTAAGGTAATATTATAACAAAGCACTATAATTAACCACTTTTAATTAACACGATAGCATAACGACAATCAAATGTTACTAATCAGAACGCAGTGAAGTCGGATCAGAGTTGGCAGCACGTCCGTGCCGTTCAACGCTCAAGCCAAGAATGTCCCCACCCAGTGGCCAGCTACCCTTTTTATGCAGGTAGACCGGTAACTGGTAAGCTGCACGTGCACGGTGTTGCCAACCTTCGCCGCCGAATACACTCAAATCAGTCTGGATTTGACGTCCTGATTTTTGATCTTCGACATATATATAATACTAGCTTTTGCCCGCGACTACGTCCGCGTGGAACTTGGAAGGATGGAAGCAACCTCGTACAACACGATAGATATCCACCCACAGACCACTTAACCCATCCACCTAATCACCTTAATTAATAAAAGGGATTATTTAAAGCGCCTAAGCAAATGTAAGAGCAATTGTGCTTTTGGTCTAATCATTACATTTCCGACAGGGTCATCAATGTCATCATGAATTACTTACTCACTTTTCAATCTTTTTAGGGATAATTTCCAGGATGAAAACTATCCTATGTCCTTCCTCGGATCTTAAACTATCTCCATGCCAAATTTCATCAAAATCGAGTCAGCGGTTTAAGCTTGAAGAGGTAACAGACAGACAGACAGACAGACAGACAGACACACTTTCGCATTTATAATATTAGTATGGATAATATAATATATAATATTATAATATATATAATATAATATAATATAATATATAATATAATATATAATATATATATATATATTTTTTTAGTTTGTGTATGTATATTTACGTTTTATTTCTGATATTTAACTAGATTATTAAATCAATTATTATTAAATCGTCTAGCAAGACTGTGACATGCGACTCTTTGTCGCGCGACAAATACTTACCTGTCACTTCCCTATCAATACCGTGCGAGCAAGACAGGTGATGCTCAGTCGCGCGACAAGGGAGGTCGCGGCAAGATATGCTAGCCCTGCTTGTGGAAGAGACCGAGAATCAAACCCGGTACCTCTGGTTACTGGCTTAATCAATTTTGATAAAATTTATCTCTGAAGTATGTTGTACCCTGTACAAAAAATATCATTATAGATTCATAGTTAGTGGAATGATCGCGTAACAGCTGGAACTCCTCCTTTTTTGAAGACGGTTGTAAAGGGTACGTTTTGGCATTTGTCTGAAATATCGCTACTATTCCTGTAATTGAACGATATTCCTATTAAATTTTAAATGAGAACTTTCCAATGCTGTAATATAGTTCAAATATCGTAATACTAGCTTTTGCCCACGACTACGTCCGCGTGGAACTTGGAAGTATGGAAGCAACCTCGTACAACACGATAGATATCCGCCTAATTACCTTACTTAATAAAAGGGATTATTAAGAGCGCCTAAGCAAATGTAAGAGTAATTGTGCTTTTGGTCTAATAATTACATTTTCGACAGGGTCATCAATGTCATCATGAATTACTTACTCACTTTAAAATCTTTTTAGGGATAATTTCCAGTATGAAAACTATCCTATGTCCTTCCTCGGATCTTAAACTATCTCCATGCCAAATTTCATCAAAATCGATTCAGCGGTTTAAGCGTGAAGAGGTAACAGACAGACAGACAGACAGACAGACAGACAGACAGACAGACAGACAGACACACTTTCGCATTTATAATATTATAATATAATATAATATATAATATATAATATATATAATATAATATAATATAATATATAATATTATAATATATATAATATAATATAATATATAATATATATATATTTTTTTTTTTAGTTTGTGTATGTATATTTACGTTTTATTTCTGATATTTAACTAGATTATTAAATAATATTATGTACTATTATAAAATTCAAGATAATGCATTAAACCATAAACGACAGTCAATAACTAAAAGTAAGTATTTCAGTTTCATTTACATATTTTGACTACATCTTAAAAAAACCTTACAAATACTAAAACTAATCTAAAGCTATACAAAATCCTCACTCCCCGTCCTCCCCGACGCAAAGGTGCCCATCACGCTCGCCGCGTTGCCACGTTGAACCGCAATAGACAACCTTTGCATCAGGAAGGACCCGGAGCGAGGGTCAAGCCCCGCCTCCCGCAATCGCCGCCCAAGTTCGGCTAAGAACTCCTTAGCCTCCGGACACCAACACCCGGTCGTCTCCACCGCAAGAGGAACAAGAAGATAATTGCTCAGCGCCGAATATTTCTCACGCTTCCGTAAAGCTGCCCGCTCAGCCGCCGCCCCTGCCACCCGCACGGTACGACCTATGTGCGAAGCCGCGAAAGTGCTGACACACGTGGCGTCCCACAGAAGGCACTTTCCACTCTTCCATGGCACCAAGGTCAATCCGTCAGGCCTCTTCCCGTCTGTGCGACTAAGACCAGGAGGCTCTAAAATACACGGTACATTAGCCAATACCAGAGCCCTCCTGACGAAGTCATTGAGGGCGTGATGGCGAGGAAACCTCCCTGCACATCGACGACAACTCAACGCGTGATGACCACTACTCTCCACCATAGTACCGCAGATGCATACATGAGGTTCGCAAACATCGCAGCCCAGGCGAAGAGCAACAGCCACCCGCATCGAGTCGTTGTCGAGGAGAGTACCTAAGTGCGGAGACCGGAGTGCGTGAAGCCATGCCCCAGCCTCCGGCTTCGACACCGTGATCAGCCTCGCCGTGTCCGCACCCACTGAATTTTCCAGCAAATTGTTGAAAATACGCTGCACCCCTGCCTCGTCCCACAACCGCTGACGGTCCGGCCTATCGGGCATTACCGCGCTCGGGTTGATATATAATATTAGTAATATAGTATATTAGTATATATTAGTATGGATTAGTATGGATATCTGCGGTATTACGCCTGTACGCGATGTGGCCGAAACATTACTAAATTAGCTACGCTAGCTTTTGTATAGGTTCATATATAAAGCCTAACAAGTGTCGGTCCTGCCCAGGGATAGTTGCGCTACAAACAGCTTTCATATGGCAATAATATGCATACGTCATATATTTGCATTATTAAACGTCAGTAGCGATTTGTCATTAACCAAAATCAAAACATTGTTTACCGGAATGCTGCTCATGTGCTTCTTTCTTTTTCCGAAGTAAATACTTCATCAGTGTGGATAGTTATGGCTGTATTTTCCAATAATTACTTGAAAATTTGCGAAAAAAAATCCTGTTTCCTCTTTGTTTACATCAGTGACATTCATTGACTTTCAACGTTAGCTACCAAAAATTAGTCTTTGCCAGTAAAATAATTTATTACCATTTACAGTCTGACCAAAAAGAGTAGAAATTAAAAAGTGGCAATACTGTAGTGTCGTCCCTTTCTAATCAATCCAAGAAAACGGGGACAACACTACAGTATTCCGCAATAATGACGTGGGCTGAAAAGCACCCTGTCTGGCTGTAGTTCAAGCACTTGTGACTCCTCTGGTGTTGCAGGTGTTTATGGGCGACGGTAATCGCTTTCCATCAGGCGATACGTTTGCTCGTTTGCCCCCTATGACATAAAAAATAATAATAATAATAATATACCTGCGGTATCACGCCTAAACGCACAAGATAAGGCCCAGACATTACTAAATTAGCTACGCTGGCTTTTGTATACATATAGTGTTGCCTGTAATAGGAGAAATAAATTAAGTAAGTAAGTAAACACTTTACTAATTATAAAAAACGGTATAAACTCACGTAAAAGTTGTCAGGAACGGCCCGACATGTTTCGAACTCATTTGGAGCTCTTCATCAGGGGTAGCTATCAGTGCTGCTACGCGACTCGCGATCCACGGATAGCTACCCCTGATGAAGAGCTCCAAATGAGTTCGAAACATGTCGGGCCGTTCCTGACAATTTTTACGTGAGTTTATACCGTTTTTTATAATTAGTAAAGAAAGATGTCTCACGATAGTTTTAATAACATTAAGTAAACACTTAATTGTACGCAAAAACAGTAAAAATACATAGAGCGGGAATCGAACCCGGTACCTCTGAATTGCCGGTCCAGAAAAACGAATATTAACGTATTCAGATAGAGGTCGCTAAGGTGTAAAGTCTTTTAAATAAACAATGCAATGATCGACACACAAAGCATAAGGAAAAGGCGTTAAGGGGTAGGAAAGGTTAACGCGCTGGACCGGCACGGCAGTATATAAACATCATTTATTTTCTGAAAATAACTTATCGAAATGATAATTTGTAACATAATATTTATTCAAAGAATCAATGTATTACGAGCTATGTGAAATAAGAAAAGTGACAGCTATGTTATTTTGAAAGGAATGTCAATGTTGGACGGCGT
This sequence comes from Apotomis betuletana, assembly GCA_932273695.1. NCBI lineage: Eukaryota > Metazoa > Arthropoda > Insecta > Lepidoptera > Tortricidae > Apotomis > Apotomis betuletana. Next base: position 17,663,861 of record OW026314.1, on the reverse strand, counting down.
ACATTGAAAATACTAATTTGTGATAATGAAATAATTAACTTCCGAAGACTGTTATTTATAAAAAGTGGCGGATCAAATGTTATTCCGTTAGGAGAGTGGAATCTATGTTTTAATTAAATTGCCTTTGTATCTATGTTATTTGTAATTTCTTCCACTAGGTTACGCATTCCAATTTTTCTTTGAGCTTTGATCTTTGTATGGTGGTTACTTAAATAATGTTCAGTTGAAGGGTAGAATCTATGTTTTAATTAACTGTATGTATGTATGTAAACACTTTATTGTACACAACAACTGGTTATGAATACATTGATAACAAATGAAACATGTACAAAGGCGAACTTATCCATATTAGGGATCTCTTCCTGGTAATTGTTCCTATTACAGGCCACACCCAGTATACTAGCTACCAGTATATAGTATATAAGAGCCATTCTGTGTTACTTACATTGTTGTACCTATTAAGCGCACAGAAGCGGCAGTGGTGAAATAGGTCTCCTCATTAGGGTGGCGCGGCTTGCGGTCTCCGGTGACATTCGTTTGCTAAACTTCGTAGTTTAAAGTTCCCTAGTTTAATTAAACTATGTCGTAATATTTTCTTAAGTATTCAGGATCACGAACTACAATACAACACAATTGTACCTACATTACTGGAGACGCCAGGAAAAAAGGGCTTGCCGGGGGAGTAGGTAGGTACTTATAGACATGGATAGTGATACGATGGCATGTATTGTATAGTGCTTTTCTCAAACTTATGCAATAAAAAAAAAAGTTAAAAAAACCGGTCAAGTGCGAGTCAGACTCGCGCACCGAGGGTTCCGTACAAACACTTTCCATCCTTAAGTGGTTAAGTTAAGTTTGCACCTGGTATGTATAGCGCTCCATACAAATGAGGTATAGTATATAAGTCGTCTTCTCTTCACGGATTTTGCTGTGCCCAACAGGGTCCACATTTAAGTTCACTATTATGTAACTGTTACGAAACTTAAGTTTACCTAGTATCCTGTAAACTATCATTGTGGAATGCAATAAATGATTGAGTATTGAGTATTGAGGTGCAAAGTTAACGCAACCAATCCCGTTTGTTGTATGGGAGCCCCCTTAAATATCTATATTATTTTATTTTTAGTATTTGTTGTTATAGCGGCAATAGAAATACATCATCTGTGAAAATTTCAAGTGTCTAGCTATCACCGTTCTTAAGATACAGCCTGGTGACAGACGGACGGACGGACGGACAGCGAAGTCTCAGTAATAGGGTCCCGTTTTTACCCTTTGGGTACGGAACCCTAAAAAACACCACTCAAAAAAATATAATTCAGCTGTTTAGTCTGTTCATGAACACAGACGCCATGTTGAAAAAAATACCTTCCCGACTTAGGCCTTTAATTTTGTATGAAATTCCTTTACTGTTCTAGTTGTTTCGCCCGAAACGTAATACTTCGAAGCCTGTTATAACGCACGTTATGACGACATTACATTGTATGTTTGAGAAAAAAATGCTTTATTACATGGGACTAGGTCGATTTGTGTGAGATTGTCCAGTAATATTTATTTAGCATTTAATATTTGGTATTACCTATATTTAAATACTTTTAATTTCCTGAGAGGTCTCTAGTGAAATATAATTACGAACGAATTAGTGTAAACAATTGTATTAAAATTAAATATTAATATATTATTATATTACTAATTCGTTCGCAATAATATTCGTTGCTAGCGACGAATAACATAATCTGTCAACTTTCCACTTTTGAAATTGATTATGCTATCCTGGTAATAAATTAATAATTTCGTTATTGCCAAGTTTTACAAAGTCCACTATTCCGCCCACGGGAGCAAAAACAGGAGACTTTTTACGTTTTAATGACCAAGCAACAAAAAAGGATGCCATAAATTATGCTTTTTTACGGCCGATGTCGCCGGTGACACCCTAATTAAGGCTTTCCTAACCAATTCTTCATTTACAAATGAGATCTTTTGCGTTGTACGAATACTAATCTTGAATTGACTGCCTCTTATTAAAGGATTTATTTAAAGTTCTTAAAACACAGCAAAAACTATTAAATAACGAATGGCCTTCAAAAAAATGTTACGGCTGTATTGTAATTATTTTGTTACGCAAGTGGTTTAATTTTCATAAATTTGCTGTAGGTACTTTGTTTTTTCTGTTGGATTTAAAATACCAACAACTTTGTATAAAACCGCCTCAAAATAAACCGAAATAACCATTAATTAATTTCATAAAAACACATTTTATGCTAAATCTCCACTTAAATATCCAAACAGCTTTCAAGGTCTACCCTCTCAACCTCATTAATCGAAATACCTTTAAAAATACATTCCCTTTAATGAACCTCCGCCCTTCTTTATTTAGGAAACATTCACACCTGAGGGCCCGGAAAAATTATAATTTAAATCTTCCACACCTACAAGGCCGGCTTGAAAAAACTTTCCCTCTCACATTAATTAGCTGAAATGACCTTAATTTCAGGTTTCGCCTTTCACGGTAATTGAAATAAATGCAAAGTTTTAATCAGAAAATGGAACCCTTCATCTCGGCCTCAATCCGCTAATTTTGTTGAAACATCCCATTTAGGTTATCTAAAGGGGCTTCTAAATGGGCCATGTTTTGCTGCAATTTGTGGCCGGCCATTATTTGCATCTTGCTCTAGCGTAGGGTGTCAGAGAAGGACGGCCATAGTTGCCGGCCACAAATTGCAGTAAAATATCGCTCGTTTAGAAGCCCCATTATACCATGGGGTAATCGTACCCACGGCGTCTATCTCTCTGAAACCGCTCTTGCACATGCAATATTATCCTTAAACCATATCAATAAAGACAAGTGTACATTATGAGGTAAGGTGCGGAATCAACGAATAAATAGCACGAGTGCAATGATAAACGTATGATTTAAGAGCCCTTATTCCTTTTAATATATATTTTTTTTCATATTATGACAAAATACATTGATAGTTTCAATTTTTTTTTAAAGTAAATAAATCTTTTCCCTGTTATAGATAGTAACATAGCTATTTCATGCTTTCATAGCATGCAATCGAAAATAAGTTGAAAAAAAGAAAGTTATCTGAATGAATTTTGTTTATTTCGAGTAGTTTTGGAAACAAAACTTACCATTGAAAAATTCAAACTGTAAGCTTAAAGATACAACAATAAATAGCAATAGTCCGGGTCTTAGTAGTGACATTGATAATATATTAAAAAATTTTGATCATAGAGAAAAATGTCTAAAACAAACAGCATTTTTGAAAGGAGCCTTATAGTGTATCAATAAAGACAATTGAACATCGCGAGGTGAGGTGCGGAATCGACGAATAAATAACACGAGTGAGTGAGGTTACGTATAATTTAATATTACTTAGACAATACAAGGTACAGCGAGTCGTATAAGTACACTTTGACACACACATATGCTACTACTGCTGGTTATTCATCTCTGGGGGCAGAAAAAAGTACGATTTTTTTTTTTTTTACTTGAAGTAGGTATATACATGAACTAAGTATTAAATAGTTTCGTTCGATTTTTGTGTATATTTTCCTTGTTATTTTTCAAAGTTTTTAAATTTGGCTTCATGTCTTCTAAAACAACAAAAGGACCACTATACAGTGGTGTATAGTGGTCCTTTTGTTGTTTTAGATAGCTATACACTATATTGTGATAAATTGTGCACACACGAAGCATAAGGAAAAATTCGAAAGCTTAATTGGCGTTAGGGTGATGGAGAAGTTAATACGTTGGATCAGTAATCCTGAGGTACCGGGTTCGATTCCCGGTCTTTTTCGTCAGCTTACGCAATTAATTTTTTCTTTGTGCTTTGATTTCTATATCTATGGTTAAATATAAAAATATGTTATACCTACCCAAATTAAAAATAATGAGACATAAATGTATACATCGATAAACCAAAAAGGAGCGCAATAAATAAACAAGCAAAGCTCGGTCTTATTTCAGATACCCTTATATTATCGCTGTAAGATACAACCAATTATCACAGGAAATTGAATTTGGGAAATTCCGCTCAATCCCGATTCGTACTCAAAGGCTTTGTAAAAGATACGTTTGGTTTTGCTTCTCTTTATTGGTTTACACCAGCTGCATGCGGATCCATAAATTTTGTTAGTCTATTTTGACGCTGTCGCAATCAGATTGTGTGGTACTCTTTGCGTAGAACAGCTTTATTGAACACGTTTCGTTGTATCTAGTATGGAAGGACGATGAGACAAGTATGGTATGTTACATTACATAGGGATTAATGTATAGTGTTAGTTCAGATTTTACCACATTCTTGATTATACTCGTATTACTTGCCAAAATTCATAGTTCTAACTCAACGGAACATACCATTAGATTCCCTTAAGAGTGTCGAAACATACGTTTTTTTCCTTTTTAAACGGCGGTATATTTTTTTTCGCTAACTTAGAAGTATTACATTTGAACAGTATTAAGGGACTATAGACCTGAGTATATGCTTCACGCGATCCCGAGATAAATGGTCTTGACAGACAGACGGATGGACAACAAAGTGATTATGTAAGGTTTTCGTGTTTTACTATATTACTCTTCCACATCCTTAACATTCATCACGACTGACGCCATAAATACCCGAAACTGACACCGGCCACAGGCGTGTTGATTTATTAGGTATTCAGGTCAGCAGGCTAATTGCTAAATGAGGTTTGCGGGAGTTTGTATCGTAGTTATTACTGATATCAGATAGATACAAATATGATCTAGTGTTGATATCAACTGTCATCTATCAACTTCCATCTCATTTCTGACTTTGCCGTCTCATTTTTATAAGTAATACGTACAATAAATATGCCCAGAACGATAGCCTTCATACAAAAGATTTGCGAACGATGAAGCTGGTGTTGGTTTTATGTGTGCGTATCTACGAACCAATCATAGAGACGTTTTTCTAGTGATAGATAGATAGTCTAGTGATGACTTTGTGACAGACAGTGTACGCATACACGGACGAAAAGCCTGTGACAGCCTGTCAGACCCACAGACCCACGGCCTGTCATTGACAGGCCACTAAAACTGGCTTCGCTTTTAATCGCTGGCTAGATTTATAGGTGTATTTTATTCTAAGATCAATGAAAGTAGTTTACTTTTATGAACAAAGATAAAATAACCTGGCAGATGAGACCATCAGGCATCGAACCCGGTGCAACTCCAGCACCCCAACGCCTTTAGAATTTTTCCTTATGCGTTGTGTTTGATCTTTGCATTGTTTATTTGAAAGGCTGAAAAACCACTACTGTAATACTTTACAAACTACTCTGCCGTGTTACGGTAAAAGGTCGTATCTTAGGGATGTCATAGTAAGATACGTCCTTTTAACGTAGCATGGCAGTACTGTAGCCCATACGTGTAGCCCATACTTTGCCTGCTCCTATTATGGGAACGTAAAATAATGTAAATTTTATTCTTATTTATATTTTATGTTTATCTACGTGCTTGTACACTAACATAGTCATAAGCTCAAATTGTTACTAATAATAATATGGATTAGTTTAGTCTGAAATAAAAGATTTTCTATTTATTTAGTGACTATAGTCACATCTTACCGTACTCCTTCACAGCCGTGATCAGTGAACGAGTAAGCATTTAAGTTATAAAGCCTATTGAATCAACAATGCAAACACACAAATCATAGGGAAACATTCCAAACGCCATCATCCTTACAAGAGTCAACGTGACCGTATATATTCGCTAGCGACTGCGTAAACGAATTGAATAGAGAATGTAACAGCTCCCTTAGCTGATGAGATGTTACTCTCTAGAACTACAATTCTTACATAGGTACAGGTTTACTGTAAACTCAATGGTGAGCATACTAGCGTTGGGATTAGAAGGTAACATAAACAACATAGTCGAATGGGAACCTCTTATTTTAAAGTCAATGTACCTATTTCGTTTCATATCAGCCAGATTTCCACGATACCTACGGCTAAATCTATCCAATATAGCACAAACCCGATAGATATACGAGCGATATCAAACGTATTTAATTATGACGCACGATAACAGATTTGATGAATACCGCACGGATTTCTAACCTATCCTACATAACGTGCATCGGATGAATGGGTTTTGTCATATTTAGCCGAAATTGCGCAGCTGAAGTTTGGCGATAGAGTACAGTATATTACTGACTCGAGGCATTTATTAAAATTTCCAATAATATGCTCCATTACCAATTATCATGCACTAGCTAAGCATAATTGTGTGAATTAACTGCACAATTGCATTTCCCATATAGGTAGGTATATTAAACGCCTGTCATTTACACTTGCATGTCAATTTTTGACGACGACGCGTTTGGCTCGGTTTGTAGACACCTGCCTACTGAGCCGGCGGTCCCGGGTTCGAATCCCGGCCGGGTCAAATATTTGTGTGATGAACTCGAATATTTTGTGCTTGGGTCATGTTGTTCTAATATGTATTTAAGTATATATTTATCTATATAAGTACGTATATCGTCGTCTAGTACCCATAACACAAGCCTTCTTAAGCTTAATTTGGGACTAGATCGATTTGTGTGAGGTTGTCCGATATTTATTATTATTTAATTTACTGTGCTGTTGGTAATATTGGTTATAAGTTGTGGTTACCTTTAACTAGATACGCATCAGCCATGATTGTCACATTTAGATATAAGAGCATGTAAGATGTATCTGTTGATAATCCTGAATAATAATAATAATATACAGAAGGCGGTACTCCTGGACACGGCGCGCATTGTCAGGATCAGGAGGTTCCTCTCTCTGCAGCCCTAACCACCGGGAGCCTGGGCCCTGCCCCGCTGCCGGCGGCACCCTAGGTTAGGTTTTTTATAATGTATTTATATTTTGTAATTACTTTATTGTATTTTACTTTTTATATAAATTTATTGGTAAAAACCTAGCCTAAGACAAAAGATGAATAAAGGAGATAATAATAATACTCTTTATTCTGCACCACAAAATAACGAACAGAAAACAAAAGAAATAATAAAATCAAAGGTTAAAAAACTTAAACCCGACTACGGACAAACGAACTAAAAAGTTAAAAACAAGGTATAAATATCGGATATCATCGCCTTATTCCACAAGACGAGTCATTTGACATGTTAAATGTTCTTGTATATTTTTTTCTACTGAAATTTTCTGTTAGTTAACAACAAAAACATTATAATTTAATTCAAATGCCGTAGTCGTGCGTTGTGGCATTAACTACATACGATACAATCTTCCTATTACATATCCCCAAACAGTAAAAGAGCGAACATGCATATATCATATACGAATTAAACCGCTTAGCCGTAGCCGTAGCAGTAGCAGCAGAATTTATTTACTTTAGTTTTCTTAGTTTTTTAAGAACATGTTATTTTGTGAAAATCCTACCAATAGTGTCTAGTTATCGAGAATAAAACGGACGCACAGCATTATTACACGGCTACACATCGTTATCATATTGATATAAAAAGAAGAGTTTTACAAGACTTATTTTAGGTACTCAAAGATGATGATGGCGATCTACCTAAAACTACGGAAATTTCGTTGTATAGTTGCAGTTTTTTTTAATAGTTGACAACGCACGACTACGGCATTTGAATTAAATTATAATGTTATTGTTGTTAACTAACAGAAGATTTCAGTAGAAAAAAATATACAAGAACATTTAACATGTCAAATGACTCGTCTTGTGGAATAAGGCGATGATACCCGATATTTCTACCTTGTTTTTAACTTTTTAGTTCGTTTGTCCGTAGTCGGGTTTAAGTTTTTTAACCTTTGATTTTATTTCAATTTTTTCAGTTTCTACATAATATGATGGAGTAAAGAATATTTAAATGCATATGTAAGCTTAAAAAATGTCGCTGTATCGCTACATCTTCCTTTGAAGTCTGTTAAAAATGTAGCCTATGTCACACAATACACTCAGTTATCAAAATCTGTCGAGTAGTTTAAGCGCTATCGTGGAACATACATAACTTAATACTCTTCCCTTTGACTTTACGAATAACACAGTCGGGCAAAACTAACAATAATTTATACGCAAACGTTGCATACCAACGTCGAATTTCAGCTATTGAGACCAACCAGTACCTCTAACGTATTGTGGACCAGTAGACAACTGAAAGCTTATAGAAAGCAAACGATAAAAAAAAAAAACAATTTCATGGGTGAATCAACTTTTAAGTGCACCTTGTTGCTATGGTTACGCAAAATTTGTCCCTCGGATAACCTAAGCATTTTTTTATAAAACAGTATGAAGATGTCACTTGGACAACGGGGACAGAGTAAACAACACAAAAAAGTTGATTCACCCTCATACACCTCTAATATTATTACGCTAAAAGAGATTATTCGTTTGTATTTTTTTTCTATGCAACAATATCTAAATATTAAATATAGGTACCTAATCACATCTTAACGACAATTTTTTACATTTGATGACACAACATTTTCAGCAACTTAAAAAGCAAAACAGAAAAAAAACTGTTTGGAAATCCATATATATCACTACCGTCTTTTATGTCACCATCTCCTAGGTTAAATCAAAAGTTTCCCCGAGCTCCACCGTCTTTAAAGTCATCATCTCCTCCGTTACCACAAAAGTTTCCTAAGATCCGCTACCCTGTATCCGTTTAAGGATGCCGTATTCTATTTATTGCGGGGGGCTCCGCCCCCCATCTCCCCCTATCCCCATCTCCTAGTTTAACTCAAAAGTTTCCCCGAGCCCCCCGGTTTTCATGTCTCCATCTCCTCCGTAAACTCGTTTCATAACATTAGCTTCCTGGTTGCCGTTTCAGAACGTTGTATTTTTTTATGGCGGGGAGCTCCGTCCCCCGAGACCTCAGTGGCTTATGTCACCATCGCCTCCGTAGACTCAAAAGTTTCATAAAATGTGCTTTCTTGTTGCCGTTTCAGAATGTTGTAGTTTTTTATGGCGGGGGGCTCAGCCCCCCGAACCCCCCGTATCTAATGTCATCATCGCCTCCGTAGACTCAAAAGTTTCATAAAATCTGCTTTCTTGTTGCCGTTTCAGAAAGTTGTAGTTTTTTATGGCGGGGGGCTCAGCCCCCCGAACCCCCCGTATCTAATGTCACCATCGCCTCCGTAGACTCAAAAGTTTTATGAAATCTGCTTTCTTGTTGCCGTTTCAGAATGTTGTAGTTTTTTATGGCGGGGGGCTCAGCCCCCCGAACCCCCCGTATCTAATGTCACCATCGCCTTCGTAGACTCAAAAGTTTCATAAAATGTGCTTTCTTGTCGCCGTTTCAGAATGTTGTAGTTTTTTAAGGCGAGCCCCCCGAGCCCCCCGTGTCTTATGTCACCATCGCCTCCGTAGACTCAAAAGTTTCATAAAATCTCCTTTCTTTTTGCCGTTTCAGAGCGTTGTATTTTTTATGGCGGTGGGCTCTGCCCCCCGAACCCCCCGGGTTTCATGTCACCATCGCCTCCGTAGACTCAAAAGTTTCATAAAATCTGGTTTCTTGTTGCCGTTTCAGAATGTTGTAGTTTTTTATGGCGGGGGGCTCTGCCCCCCGAACCCCGCATATCTTATGTCACCATCACCTCCGTCGACTCAAAAGTTTCATAAAATGTGCTTTCTTGTTGCCGTTTCAGAATGTTGTAGTTTTTTAAGGCGGGGGCTCCGCCCCCCGAGCCCCCCGTGCCTTATGTCACCATCGCCTCCGTAGACTCAAAAGTTTCATAAAATCTCCTTTCTTTTTGCCGTTTCAGAGCGTTGTATTTTTTATGGCGGGGGGCTCTGCCCCCCGAACCCCCCGGGTTTTATGTCACCATCGCCTCCGTAGACTCAAAAGTTTCATAAAATCTGATATCTTGTTGCCGTTTCAGAATGTTTTAGTTTTTTATGGCCCCCGCATATCTTATGTCACCATCGCCTCCGTCGACTCAAAAGTTTCATAAAAGCTGCTTTCTTGTTGCCGTTTCAGAATGTTGTAGTTTTTTAAGGGGGGGGGCTCTGCCCCCCGAGCCCCCCTGTCTTATGTCACCATCGCCTCCGTAGACTCAAAAGTTTCATAAAATCTCATTTCTTGTTGCCGTTTCAGAACGTTCTAATTTTTATGGCGGGGGGCTCTGCCCCCCGAACCCCCCGTGTTTTATGTCACCATCGCCTCCGTAGACTCAAAAGTTTCACAAAATGTGCTTTCTTGTTGCAGTTTCAGAATGTTGTAGTTTTTTAAGGCGGGGGCTCCGCCCCCCGAGCCCCCCGTGTCTTATGTCACCATCGCCTCCGTAGACTCAAAAGTTTCATAAAATCTCCTTTCTTTTTGCCGTTTCAGAGCGTTGTATTTTTTATGGCGGGGGGCTCAGCCCCCCGAACCCCCCGGGTTTTATGTCACCATCGCCTCCGTAGACTCAAAAGTTTCATAAAATCTGATTCCTTGTTGCCGTTTCAGAGCGTTGTATTTTTTATGGCGGGGGGCTCTGCCCCCCGAACCCCCCGTGTTTTATGTCACCATCGCCTCCATAGACTCAAAAGTTTCATAAAATGTGCTTTCTTGTTGCAGTTTCAGAATGTTGTAGTTTTTTAAGGCGGGGGGCTCCGCCCCCCGAGCCCCCCGTGTCTCATATCACCATCGCCTCCGTAGACTCAAAAGTTTCACAAAATCTCCTTTCTTTTTGCCGTTTCAGAGCGTTGTATTTTGTATAGCGGGGGGCTCTGCCCCCCGAACCCCCCGTGTTTTATGTCACCATCGCCTCCGTAGACTCAAAAGTTTCATAAAATGTGCTTTCTTGTTGCCGTTTCAGAATGTTGTAGTTTTTTAAGGCGGGGGGCTCCGCCCCACGAGCTCCCCGTCTCTTATTTGTCACCATCGCCTCCGTAGACTCAAAAGTTTCATAAAATCTCCTTTCTTTTTGCCGTTTCAGAACGTTGTATTTTTTACGGCGGATTTATTGATCAAAATCGGTTAAGTAGTGTAAGCGCTAACATATAGTTCCAATCACCTTTCGTGGTCTTCTGCAACATTTCCACTTGGTCAAATTATGCTTTCTGACAACACACCTGAATCTCTTTAGAAAATAATATAAGAAATTGTACTTGTAACTATTATATATGCAGAGTTCCGTCGATTTCTGATGGATTCCATCATCAGATCTTTACCATATTTCTAAGAGATAATAACGGAAGTGTTAACTTTCCAACAAAAAAAGAATTTTTGAAATCTGTTGATTTTTTTATGTTTTTTCTGTAGAATTTTTGCTCTCACTCGTCCGCCTTTTTTGAAGTCTGTTAAAAATGTAGCCTATGTCACCCGGACTGTAATTACAAATTGATAGACACCTCAATCACTAAAATCGGTTTAGTCGTTTTCGCGCTATGGTGGAACAAACTTACATATAAATATACATACATAGACTGCTAAACTTATAACCCTTCCTTTTGGCTTTGCCGTAGTCGGGTAAAAATGCATTACAGTAAATAAATAAATAAATATAATTAAAATTTTGCTACAAAATTGACGAAGTCGAAAATTTCGTTAATAATTAATTAAGGAACGTCGTTTCTTTAACCTTCTTTAAGGAAAGTCCACTTGGTGGTAAAACACCGTATAATAGAACCTACTAGATATATCTCCTTCTTCTTCCTCACTTCCTCATGACCGAGAGTAGTGACTATTTGGGGCTGTTGTCCGTTGCACCAATGCTCCAACTCTACACGGTTATCCGCCTTCCGGATCGACGTCTGTGTAATAATTCGTGTATTTAAATGGCATTCAAAAGGTTTGCAAAGTAAATTGCTATAAAAGAAAGTGTAAAGTCCTGTCCCCGCTCGAGCCGCAGCAGGGAACCGATTGTTTCAAACAACTTAAGGAAACTTTGCAACTAAGAATGTTCGCTTTGTGTAAAACTGTTGCTGTTTCAATCCGACTGCGAAAAGTCACCAGTGAAATGTTATGGAAAGATTTGGATGTTAATATATATATTAAGATGGTTTTAAATGTTTTGAAGTGTCATCATCAGGTAAAAACGTACGCCGTTGAACGGTGACACAATCTTTCGCAAGAGATCGTTTTCATCCGCCGCTTTCACCTCCGGAGGTGAACTGATAACCAGGTGACGATCATTAGTTAATTTGACCTTGAACTTTTATTTTCAAAGTATGCCTTCACTATCCCTAAACTCGCTTCGAGATTCAAGTTGAACTCCATTTATATAATAAAATAAGAGCGTTGACAGGTAGCTGTAGTTACCAAAAGCAATTGAGTGGCTATGGATGGTGATACAATTTTAAGAAAGCCCCTTATTTTGTTCCAACCTGTATAACAAAACCTACGTAGTACATATACAACTATTCATGAATTTATATGGCATTCAAAAGGTTTACAGTCAATTGATATAAAAGAAAGTGTAAGTCCTGTCCCCGCTCGAGCCGCAGCAGGGAACCGATTGTTTCAAACAACTTAAGGAAACTTTGCAACTAAGAATGTTCGCTTTGTGTAAAACTGTTGCTGTTTTAATCCGACTGCGAAAAGTCACCAGTGAAATGGTATGGAAAGATTTGGATCTTAATATATGTTAACATGGTTTTAAATGTTTTGAAGTGTCATCATCATCAGCAAAAACCGTACGCCGTGAACGTGGACACAATCCTTCGCAAGATATCGTCACTCATCCGCCGCTTTCACCTCCGGAGGTGAACTGATAACCAGGTGAAGATCATTAGTTAATTTGACCTTGAACTTTTATTTTCAAAGTATGCCTTCACTATCCCTAAACTCGCTTCGAGATTCAAGTTGAACTCTATTTATATAATAAAATAAGAGCGTTGACAGGTAGCTGTAGTTACCAAAAGCAATTGAGTGGCTATGGATGGTGATACAATTTTAAGAAAGTCCCTCATTTTGTTTCAACCTGTATAACAAAACCTACGTAGTACATCTACAACTATTCATGTATTTATATAGCGTTCAAAATGTTTACAGTCAATTGATATAAAAGAAAGTGTAAAGTCCTGTCCCCGCTCGAGCCGCAGCAGGGAACCGATTGTTTCAAACAACTTAAGGAAACTTTGCAACTAAGAATGTTCGCTTTGTGTAAAACTGCTGCTGTTTCAATCCTTACTTTATCCGACTGCAACAAAGTTGGTTAATTTGCTATTAATAAATATTAGATAGTGCATAGATATTTTCAAAATCACGAGCTCTTTCGATCTTATTTGGATAAAAAAAGTGTCCAAATATTTTTTCGTTGCATTCTGTTACGACTTCCATATATACGAGTAACCTACTATAGCGGCAACGGAATGGAAAACAAAAAATAAATAAACATTTTGGGGCACTTTTTTCTCCCAATTAGATCGAAAGAGTTCGTGATTCTTAGTAGAAAATACTTAATGGCCAAAATCAAAAAAAAAATGTGGGGATACGACAAAAAATAAAAATGCTAGGAGAATCGTGATTGTCCCACATCGCAGATATTTGTGATCTGGGGCTTTGCGAATTACCGCCCGTGGTTTGTGTAAAGTTTTACGTCTTGCCTTGGCGAGGAAGTGAAATTTTCTTTCCGCGTAGCGGGCAGAAAATCTCACTTACGGCCTACGGTGACGTAACATAATATAGTACAGCTCAAGCTCAACCTCAAATGGATGCGGTACTTTAGAATTCTGACACCAAAGTCCCTAGAGTATTTAAATTTCATCGTTTACAAAAGGACTTGCCTACAGAGAAAATATTCAAAGAAATCCTTTCAATTTTGCGTAAACAGGACAGTAAGGAAGAAACATTTCGGATAGTAACTAAAATAAAATTCGTTAACATTTTTCCCTTCCGTCTTGAGCACCTAATAAGGCGCTTTATAGCCCAAGTAAAAAAGAAGTTAAATAAAAAAACAAATAAAAGTGTCCCGTGAGCTGTCATCAACTCTTTCAGGGGCCTCTCGCTTAAGCCTCCCTGAATTATGCCCTTGTAAAGAAAAACAAGAATGAAAACGGTCATAAAATATTACTGACGTGAACGCAGCGAATAAATTTGTGTTCATTGTGAAAATCTCGACCACCCTTACCACGAGATAACGTGATCGTATTCGCTAGCGACAGCGTAAAGGATCTGGGACCTAATTCGAGAATGCTGTTTGAGGGATCGCAAAACGTCAAAACTTGATTAGATAACAGTGATATCGCCTTTGAACTGTCATTAAAATGCGATGAGCTTCAAGTGACATATCTCAATTTTGAAAATACGAAGGCGATAAGGATTGTCAAAAATGCTAACTATTCGTGCATATGAATTTCTGTTTTGAACGAAACGTAACTGCCTAATTTCACGCACTACACGGTCAAGTTAAAGTATGCGCCTGTTATTTATGCCGTCGCATACAAAGGAAATGGAAATTAAGTGCGACCGGATTGACGAAGTTGCGATGTTGTAGGGATATCGCCACTTGGCAAGTAGGGACACGTCAAAAGTGACGGATGGCGATGAAATGAAGGTCTCCATCATCTCTCTAAACTTGGTCGAATTACCCCCCCTGTATGGAGAATTATAGTACAGCGTCCCTTTTTTTTTTTTTTATGTTATAGGGAGCAAACGAGCAAACGTATCGCCTGATGGAAAGCGATTACCGTCGCCCATAAACACCTGCAACACCAGAGGAGTCACAAGTGCTTGCCTACCCGGAGGACGAAGATAGAATGCCTCTATGCTAGTAATTTCACCGGCTATCTTACCCCCACACCGGAACACAACAATGCGAACATTGCTGTTTGGCGGTGGGTTAGCAGGCAAGACGGTAGTAACAATCCGGACGGACCCCTAGCGGTTACCTTGTGGAAATACAATTCTCCATACAAATAGTTTATGCTGCCGCTAGCGAGAACGGTCACTCATGGTAAAGGTATTGAGCTCTACAAAAGCGACCACCAGCCGCAGTCCAGTTAATGCTTAAACCAATAACAATCCGATGTCGTATTTGGCCCGTTATTGGCGTTCTCTTTTCTCTGGATAAGAAATAAATTAAAATACATCGTTATTGAGAAATGTGATGTGAATTTTATAATAACGTAATGACAGTGCGCGTGCAGTCAACGTTCTTAATAAGTAAAGTTTTGAAAGATTAATAAAAACCGGCCAAGTGCGAGTCGGACTCGCACACCGAAGGTTGTTCTAGCAGCAATAGAATATACATCATAGGTGAAAATTTCAACTGTACTGTAGCTATCACGGTTCATGAGACACGGCCTGGTGACAGTATTGAGAAAAAATTGCAAAAGAATCACGTTTTTTCGATGGGAGCCCCCACTTAATTTTTTTTTATTTTATACTGTTTTTAGCATTTTTTATTACAGCAACAAAAGAATTACATCATCTGTGAAAACTTCAACTGTCTAGCTATCACGGTTCATGAGATACAGCCTGATGACCGACGGACGGAGAGTAGAATCTTAGTAATAGGGTCCTGTTCTTACCCTTTGGGTGCGGTAACTCTTGAAATGGTGGTCAAAGTACATAAAGTTGGGCATTTTTCTTTAATAATCCTCGTTTAGTTCGTTATTCGTTTTCCTCCACAATAATGCGGTAAGTCAGTATTGCCTTTACTTGTTACTACATAGTATAAAACAAAGTCGCTTCCTGCTGCCAGTCTGTCTGTCTGTCCCTATGTTGCTTAGATCTTTAAAACTACGCAACGGATTTTGATGCGTTTTTTTTAAATAGAATAATTCAAGAGGAAGGTTTATATGTATAATACACGCATAATTTATCAGCATTGCACCCGTGCGAAGCCGGGGCGGGTTGCTAGTAACTTATAAATAACGATTCTCAGCCTGCATTAATAAATCTACCCGTTTCCAAGGTATCCGTGAATATATCTCGAACGTACACTTGAACAATGTATCACAGCCGCACTCCAAGGCACATTAAATTAGGCCTATTCTACGAAACTACGACATAATCCATTCTGTGGATAAGGCGAATGATTCATTAATAGGTCACATGTCGGTGTATCACGTGAAGGACCTCAATAATGGCTTTTACCTACCTATTTATACACTTACAGCCCAGGCCAAAAGTATGGAAACAAGCTTATATTACTATACCTACAGACCTGTGATTTCCTTACGGAATAAATTACAAAATCACAATATAAAAATGATTATAAACATTTTAAGTCATTAACGCAAATTCTGCTTATGAAAATTGCCAGCGCAACATTATGTAGAAAGGCAATAAAAAAAGACGACGTGCACTTTGTCCCGGAGTTAGGTAAGTATATATTTATATTTACAATATGCAGATGTTTTAATAGTGGATGTTCTATCTTTTTTAGGGTTCCGTACCCAAAGGGTAAAAACGGGACCCTATTACTGAGACTTCGCTGTCCGTCCGTCCGTCCGTCCGTCCGTCCGTCCGTCCGTCTGTCACCAGGCTGTATCTCAACAACGGTGATAGCTAGGCAGTTGAAATTTTCACAGATGATGTATTTCTATTGCCGCTATAACAACAAATACTAAAAATAAAATAAAATAAATATTTAAGGGGGGCTCCCAGGTACGGAACCCTTCATGCGCGAGTCAGGCTCGCACTTGCCCATTTTTTTATCTTCGGGGGTGGCCTAATGGTTACTAACCTTTACTTTACACAAGGAATAATTATTGGAAACTTTAAATATTAAAAGAATAAACTTTGTTTCCATACTTTTGGCCTGGGATGTAGTTTAGGTGTAGACGGAGCTTGATCTTCAGAAGACTCTTGAATTCTCCTTCTTTTTGATTACCTGCCATCTTTGACCTGGCAGCCCGGCCACGACGAAGGGTGCGTCTCCACTGTGACATTTGCCACTCTTGTTCCCACGCCGCGTCGCTCGCACCCCAGCACGCCGCTAAGGGCCTGGGCACATCACCACGGCACGGCGCCGTCACCGTGAAACGGCGCCTAGTATTGCCTCGCGGCGTTTCACGGTGACGGCGCCGTGCCGTGGTGATGTGCCCAGGCCCTATGACCATAAGGCCACGGTCGCTTTAAACCACCGCGTGCAGCGTTCCTCCGCCGCGCGGGCAAAAACGACCGCTCCCGAACATTCCCGAACATACCATACAGACGCCGCGGGCGACGGGCCGCTGTCGGCCGCGGGCGGCGGTTTAAAACGACCGCGGCCTAAGGGTGCGTCTCCACGCGGAGCAGAGTGAAGTCGCACGGAATCAGCTAATCACAAAAATGAACCCAGACTGAGTGATTGGTCGATTCCCCAAGTCTCCGCTTCAGTGGATCCGGTGTACCCACTAAAAACCCAGCGCGTTTTCCCTCCACATCGCCTTAGGTGAGGCCCACAGGATCGCTTGCGCATGCGTAATTATACAAACCTTTTTTTTTTTTTTAACCCAGAGAATTGCATTGAACTGTATACCACTACGTAACATGAGACCCTCAGGGGTAGAGTCAAATATTACGCACCCTAACCTAACCTAATGGGTATTTGCAAATATTTATTGAGTACGGGCAAAACTCTTGTAATGTTAATAATTTCAGAGTTACAGCTAACGATTTTATGACAAACAATACATTCATATAATGACAACCAACCGTTATGTGATAAAATGCGCACCCGTTTATACCACCTAAAATAAGTATAGAATATGAACAAGGAAGGTTCCGTAAATACATAAATTACGTTGCCAATTAGGTAAAAGACAAAGGGAATTGCCTTTTCTTAAGGTAAAATGTGGGACGCGCCTTTTGACTCCGAAGATTTATAAGTGAGGAAGTTAAGTGTTTTTCAGGATACCCTCAGGATTGAGTGAAGCAATGAACCAATTAAACGTTTGGAAGACGCATGACGCATGTACCTATATTTAACAAGAAATGTTGGAGCAGGAAATGAAAACAAAATATGTGATATAAAAACTGGCTAAGTGCGAGTCGGACTCGCGCCTCGGTGCAAACAAACTTCTATATTAAGGTAAATCCGGCCTTGCACTTGGCCTGACTCACACACCGAGGGTTCTGTACAAATAGTTCCCATCAACTGGTCGGGTTAAGTTTGCAGTGCAAAAGTGCACCATTTGTATGACGAAAAGCAAGTTGGCAATCGCGTAACAGATCAAAATGAGTAACTTTATACTTTTATACCTCATTTTGATCTGTTACGCGAAGTAATAGAAATTGAAGAATTGCAATTATAGAGAGTAGTCTAGACGTTTCCTATATCGCCTGGTTACAACCAAAACTCACTAAAATTTCTGTCACTACTCTTCGAAACCCCGTTTGTAGATTCATACTGTGATAAGAGCTTTGTCGTAAGTTAGGTATTTTTACTTAGTGAGTTTTAATTGTCAACAGACGATATATCGGGTGGAATTTTTCTTTATTTTTTTGAACAATAATCCTACCGATTCGTGAAATGAAATATCGAGGGTTTATTTTTTTATTTTTAGTTGGTTCGATTCCCGGTTGCGCCAAGCAAATTTTGGAAAATATTTGAATGCAGTTTTGTTTCTTTTTAAAAATAAAGGAATGTTTCCTTTCAGTAAAATGACCTAACTAAAGGATTTAAGGTAGTTCCCCTCCAGGGCCCATAGAAAAATTCCACTCTGTATAATTGCTGCACACAGCGCCGATGGGTATTCAAATTATTCCATGCTCGCGATACCATTACCCTCATATGTCCCCAAATTGAGTGCACCAGCAAACTCCAATCTATTCCAGCTTTGCAAACCTAAATAACGTTGCGTGCAATTAGATTCCGAATAGTGAATTTCCATAATATCGTACCATTTCAAATACCCTGTAAACAAAATCATCCACACAGTCTATAGCAGTCTATAGCCGTAAACCATATTATAACTTCATGTACCTCTACTCTCACAAACACACGTTTTACTAAAAACCTTGCGGGATTACGAGAAGTTAGTCGATTGTATCTCTTGCTATTCTTAAAGCAAGCTTAGGTAGATACCTATCTTTCCTATTTGACGACGCTGCCTACTGAGCTGACGGTCCTAGGTTCGAAACCCGGCAAGGGCAAATATTTGTGTGATGAACTTGAATATTTGTGCCTGGGTCAAGGATGTTATTTGTATTCAAGTATGTATTTATCTATTACGTATGTTTATCGTCATGTAGTGTCCATAACACAAGCCTACTAGAGCTTACTGTGGGACTAGATTGATTTGTGTGAGGTTGTCCGATATTTATTAGGTATTTATTATTTTTATCTGGTGTAGTGCTGGAAAAAGGCCGTTCGCCGTATCGGCCAAAAATCTTCACAAATACCCTTATTTTGATTTCGTGCGATGACTCTGTTTTGTGTGATCATGAACATATTTGTTAGATTCGATTCGGGTCATCATTACGCAAGCCCTGAATGCTATCAAGTCATGAATCCGTCCGTCCTACTTAGAACTCGAAGAATTTTCACCAGAACGCAATTCTCACCGAGTGGCACTGTACAGACAGAGTCTAGAAGTTGCGTCACGTGCTCGAACTGGAACTTGGGAACTGTACAGCATTTTTGTGTACTAACAATGAATTAAGGTTGATTTCAGTTTGAGTATTTCACTAGTGAATGTAAGATAGTTGGATTTTGTGGCGCTGTTAAGACCGAGTCTAGAGTTGCGTCACCTCGTGGTCAACGAAGACATCGTGCTACTTCCATCACTCGTTGAGTGTGATATAGTCTCTTGGGAACTGACCCGCTTTTTTTTGTAACAACGATTATTAATTGTTGTTGATTTGTATTTGAGTAATTCAATAGTGAATCTAGGATATTATTCAATAGTGAATCTAGGATATTATTCAATAGTGAATCTAGGATAGTTTGATTTTGTGGCGCTGTTAAGGCAGTCTCGAAGTTCCGTCACCTCGTGGTCAGCGAAAACATCATGCTACTTCCATCGCTCGTTGAATGCGCTTATCTCTTGGGAACTGTACCGCATTTTGTTGATTTATTTTTGATTGATTTTTTTTGTTTAGTTTTGTTGTTTTTATTATTTGTTGTTGATTTGTAATTGAGTATATCACTAGTGAATCTAGGATAGATTGATTTTGTGGCTTTGTTAAGACAGAGTCTAGATGTTGCGTCATGCCGTGGCCAGCGATGAAATCGTGCTACTTCCATCACTCGTTGAGTGCGCTAGTCTCTTGCAAACTGTATCGCACTTTTGTGGCGCTGTACAGACAGAATCTAGGAGTTGCGTCGCGTACTGAAACTAAAACTTAGGAACTGTACCGCGTTTTTGTGTACCAACAATTAATTGAGGTTGATTTGAATTTGAGTATTTCACTAGTGAATGTAGGATAGTTTGGTTTTGTGGCGCTGTACAGACAGAGTCTAAATGTTGCGTCATGCCGTGGTCATCGAAGATATCATTCTACTTTCATCGCTCGTTGAGTACGCTATTCTCTTGGGAACTGTACCGCGTTTTTTTGTACTAACAATTAATTGAGGTTGATTTGTATTTGAGTATTTCACTAATGAATCTAGGATTTTGGAGTTTAATTTCACAAACATACCCGATGAAGATCCTGATTGCAACCACCCTGACCCGTTCTATATATACATCTAGTTGAGCTACCAACCAATGCCTCGTCTTCCGACACGTGGTTACCGTTACCACTAGGGCCTGAAAAACCGGGAAATGTTTGTATGGGAGCACTGGGAATTCCCGGCTGGGGTACTGACATACCAAAAATTCCCGGTGCTGCAGGCCCTTGTTACCACTCAAGTGAGGCTCTGAGACACGAAAAAAAACCAGTACTATTGAAGTATTTATTATGTCATGGGCAAATATTTTACGTAAACTACGTGTCGTAGCATCAGTAACATGTCTCCAGTAACGTTTTCCTCTAACTCGAAGCTATGACAAATCCTGCGCCATTTTCTTGTAAGAGCCACGTAACAACGGATTTCTGTGGAAATTGCTACGCATTGTATTGACAAATTGGCTCGGTATTCTTTCAGAGGCGACACTAGAATTACGAGTTGAAAAACTTGAAACAAAGCAACTTTTCACTTAAAAAATCTCTCTGTTAATCTGTATTTAATATAAGTAGATTATGTTAAGAGGCATTATTCCTTTTAAAAGCTGTTTGTTTTAGTAATTTTTCTCTATGACCAAACATGTTTCTTAACATAATATTAATGATTGGGATTTATTGGTATATATTTGACACCTACAGTTTGAACTTTTTATTGATAATTTTTGTTTCAAAAACTACTCGAAATTGACAAAATTTACGCGAAAAATTAGTTTTTTCAACTT
The DNA here is from genome assembly GCA_932273695.1 of Apotomis betuletana. Taxonomy (NCBI): domain Eukaryota; kingdom Metazoa; phylum Arthropoda; class Insecta; order Lepidoptera; family Tortricidae; genus Apotomis; species Apotomis betuletana. The sequence goes on along the minus strand of OW026314.1, from coordinate 17,642,623 downwards.
ATTTTCGACTGCATGCAATAAAAGCATGTAATAGCTATGTCACTACCTAGAACTTGGGGAAAAGTATTATTCACTTCAAAAAGTTGGTTGAAATTATCAATATATTTGTCACAATACCAATCGACGTTTGCGGAAAATTGCTTCACAACATTAGACGTTAATTATACGTCAGTTACTCAACGAAAGACTTAAGCCCCCCTACGCGCAGATGTACAAGTCCAATTCTACTGCCACACGTACAAGAGATAATTTAAAACTAAATTGGGCCTTGTTAGCCATATCAGAGCCCACAATAGACGAAGTCCATAGATTTTGCATAGGGTCGCCGTCATCGGTGAGGAGGAATATATAAATATTATGGATTGCCTACTAGCTGATATAGTTGGAAAAAAGGAGACCATCATCGCAAATATAAGAGTGGCATTTTCTTCTTTTAATCCCGATACCATACTCTGTTCCACCAAAAGACAAACAAATGTTTCATCATGTGAGAAAAACCAGAAGGCACAACGAGTTTAAGAGTCCGGCGGTATTACACTATTTCCTTTTCTTGTCTGAGTCAACATTTCAATGTCTTATCCGCCACTGGGGACGTAACAGTATTAGCAAATCAAATTAGTATCAATTACACTGAGCGAATGGGTCCGTTAACAGTTCCGAATTTTGACGTCCAAATAACGACAAAATTAATTAATTTGTAAAACTCACGGACGTCAAGTTTTCGGAGAATTATCCTGTATACATAATTTATTTATAATTGAGTAAGTAAGTAAGAATGAAACTTCATTCTGATAAATATCATTTCGCTTTCCTGGAAATAAATGTTATTTAATACTTCACTGTAAATGGTCTATTTTTATCTCCTTTGCGAGTTTTTATCCTATTTTGCTTGCATAAAGTTAATTAGACTTTCATTTTATTAGAATTTGTTCTCGTCATCACTTCCGGGATCCTGTACACGGGTAAAATAAACCCCACAGAATAAAATCAACAGGAATGCAACTGAAAATCAGTAACAAATCCGTTTGAAGTACCGAATATTTACCATTAGCTATATTAGTCGGTATTCCACAAATTTTCCAACAAAATGTCTTTGGTTTCTTTATGAAGAGGTTACATATCTAATACTGTTATAAAATCGCATGGACCCGGAGAGACTACCACGCCAAGTACGTAATGCTGAGTCAGATAGCGGACGCAAAAATACCTGTTGGGCGTCCAAGTTTAAGATTCAAGGACTCCTGCAAGTAGGACATAAATAGTTTCGGTAATTCAGACAGACGGGTGGAAAAAAGGGCCGGGATGAGACCTGAATGGCGACATGACTTTAAAGTTGGAACATCATAAGCAGAAAAGTCTTCGTCGTGCTTTATCACCTCTTGTGGACTCGCGTTTCGTGTGCGATCGATGCGGCAAGAAATACCGCGCTGTTATAGTCTATAGTCAACAACGGTGATGTGAGAACCCGTAAACCCACAAGTGCTGAAACAAGCCTCTACAACAGATTGTGTGGCCAATGATGATATAAAATTCTAGATTTGTATTAAAAATCAGTTTTCTGTGGAGATTGGAGGGGGTCATGGTTTCAGGAAAAATCTTAATAGCGTGATGCAGGATCGTCATTTGTTTTTGTTAAAATAGTTTATAAATTATAGCTATCCAACCTTCTTTTTGTATCAGTACTCATGTTAGTCTTTGACATATATAAAAAGAATCACATCAGGTGACACCGCCGTTCAGTTTGCTGTTGTATATTTTTATCTCTATAAATAATTAGTTTTCCCATCTATAACTGCGTATGTTATTTGGTTATGGGCCCAGAAAGCCCAGCAGAGTCATCGGGAGTGCAGTGAATGTAAAAATATAAAAAATATTTTGATAAAAATAGTTCGTCGAAAATTTGACATAAGAGACAAAAGAAATTTTTTCTTCGGAAAATGTCAACAAATAATTCTATGGCTTTTATTGAAAAACTAACGGGTCGTGATAACTATCCGACATGGAGATTTGCGGTAAAAACCTACCTGCAACACGAGGACTTATGGAAGTGTGTTGAGTATGAAAGTTCCGTGACCGTAGACTCCAACTTAGACACGAAAGCACGATCAAAAATTATATTGCTAGTTGATCCGATTAATTACGTGCACATTGAGGAAGCCACGACTGCAAAAGAGGTATGGACGAACTTAGAAAACGCATTCAATGACTCCGGGCTAACGCGCCGTGTGGGTCTACTACGAGACTTAATTACAACAACATTAAACGGATGTCACAATGTCGAGGAATATGTCAGTAAAATGATGAGTACGGCACACAAACTCCGCAATATCGGGTTTACGGTTGACGACGAGTGGCTCGGTACACTGCTGCTCTCAGGTCTTCCAGATATTTATCAGCCCATGATTCTGGCGATGGAAAGTTCTGGTGTGAAAATCTCAGCTGACTCAGTTAAAGCCAAAATTCTACAGGATGTGCGACAAACCGGCTCGAATGCATTTGCCGTTAATCATAGATATGGTTCAAATCGTAAGGGCTACACCAAGTATAATGAGACTCAAACAAGTAAGGGGCCACGGTGCTATAGTTGCAATAAATTTGGTCATATTAGCACAGAGTGTAAGGCAAAGAACAAGAAGAAGAGCCAGTGCTCAAACTACGCGGCAGCTTTTGTGGCATCAACCTCAAATGATTCCTTTTGGTACGTAGATTCTGGCGCATCAGTACATCTGACAAAGCAGCAAAACCTACTTTTTGACGTGACAGAACCGTCAATTAAATTCATCAAAGTCGCTGATGACAAGTCGCTGTCAGTCAAAAGCTGTGGCAAAATAAGTTTGAATGTTTGTGATGTCAAAGGCGAGCAAAAGAATATACTTCTCCAGAATGTCCTCTACGTGCCTGATCTTGCTACAAACTTGCTTTCTGTGAGCCAAATCATCAAGAACGGTGGCCAAGTAAGATTTAATCCTAAAGGCTGTTTGATTATGAATAAGGACAATGCGATTGTTGCGACGGCAAGCTTAGTTGACAATATGTACCGGCTGAACACTGATGATGATCACGCATACATATCCGCAGTTGACGACAAGAACGCCTGTCTCTGGCATCAACGCATGGGTCATCTTAACTTCTCGGACTTGAACAAAATGCAGGATGCTACTGTAGGAGCACAAATGTCATCGAAAGACACCGTTGTGTGCTTAACTTGTTTGAAAGAGAAACGAACACAATCAACATTCAAAGAGGACGGTTCCCGAGCTTCGCAAAAGCTAGAAGTCGTTCATTGTAATCTTTGTGGTCCGATGGAGACAACGTCACTGGGAGGAGCGAAATACTTCATGACGTTTATTGACGACTTCACAAGGATGCTGTTCGTGTACTTTTTGAGAAACAAGTCCGATGCCTTGACAAAATTTAAAAAGTTCAAGGATGAAGCAGAAAATAAACTTGGATGTAAGGTAAAGTGTCTCAGGTCTGTCAATGGCACTGAATATATTAATAGGAACTTCTCAGACTTTCTCGTGACCTCAGATATTGAGCACCAAATAACCTCACCGGACCAAGATGATGTATCAGATACGATGAACCGCACGTTGGTTGAGACAGCGAAGTGCATGCTCCTAAATGCCAAATTAAGCAAGCTGTACTGGGCTGAAGCCGTACATACAGCCGCCTACATCGCCTGCAGATCACCAACCCGAGCGCTGTCATGCAAAACACCAATTGAATTGTGGTCAGGAATTAAACCAGATGTAAGTCATATGAGGACTTTTGGGTGCGAAGCAATGGTTCAATTGCCGAAAGAGAAATGTGAGAAGTGGGACATCAAAGAGAAAATGCTATTTGTCGGCTACTGTGAGCATACCGAAGGGTACAGGTTCATTAAGCCCGGGTCCCAGGTAGTCGTGATAAGTCGCGATGCTGTCTTTCTTGAATCTACCGTGAAGAAAAGTTTCGTTCCGGTTGAGTTAACAAATGAAAACTGCACTTCAATAGATCAGCAAGAAGGAAATAGCGATGATGACGACACCGAAAACTACGATTCCAGTCAGTCTACTGCAGAAATAACAGTTCAATCAATAGATGAAGCTGAACTGTCAGAAGGGTCTGAATACATACCACAAACGAAGCATGTTAAGCCCGAGGCTAGTACAATGACATTAAGGCCAAGGAAGCAGCGCAACGCTGAATCCTCTGCTGCTAAGCCAAGTGGCTTTTTATGTTACAGCGATGAGACAAGTTTAGCACCACTTACCTACCAGGAGTGTATTAACTCAGTAGACGCTGAACATTTTAAAGTCTCGATAAATGAAGAATCGGGAGCAGGTTTTCATTTTCAGGAGACACCCTCATCCACTGACAATGTACCCCAAAATTCTAACTTAAAGCTGGAGGGTAATGAGAGAGCAAACCGAGTCGTCTCATTCAGAGGAGCTGCAGAGTCACGGAAGCACGCCACAACCGTAAGCGGGCCATACATAATGTACGCTGGGACCTTGGTGAGTCGATTCTTTACTAATTATTATCAGAATCACTGGAGCACCGTTCTTAAAGCTACTAAAGATTATGGTATCTGCTATCAACCAGGCATGGCAAGCGTATTGGTCGGTTACAGTGACGCTGATTACCCCAATAACCCCGACATCACACGCTCTGTCACTGGATACGTGCTTATGACGAACTGCGCAGCTTCGAAAGATATTTGGCCAAGGAAGCCAATGATGTCTGACTTCAGTCTATTTAAACAAAGATTCGTCTGTTTGAATATAAACAGTCAAAGTGCTATGTGTATGATTAAAAATGTGAACTACTCGTATCACGAACTGTGCAAACAAATTAAATTCAGAGACAAAATTGGTACTTATGGTCTTAAAAGTGGACATACATGAGTGAACTTATAAATATTTAGTTGTTGTTAATTTTATAGGTCACTTATATGTCATTTTGTATGTCACTTTATTAATTGTTTTGTTTTATGTTTGCATGTCTGTCTTTCAGTTCCTACTGATCTCATAAACGAAGGATAGCTCAAATTTGGCAGGAGTGTTAAAATAGTTTATAAATTATAGCTATCCAACCTTCTTTTGTATCAGTACTCATGTTAGTCTTTGACATATATAAAAAGAATCACATCAGGTGACACCGCCGTTCAGTTTGCTGTTGTATATTTTTATCTCTATAAATAATTAGTTTTCCCATCTAAAACTGCGTATGTTATTTGTTTTGTATGGTGCGCGGCGCCGTGCCAGCCTATTTTCACAATTTTCTTTGTCCTCGCATTACGCCGAAATGACTGGACAAATTTTAAGAAATTTTGGTACATAGCTGCAAAGAGTATGTAATCACTACGTTTTAAGAGACGGGAGTGCCATACAAAAAGCGTGAACTCGCATTAGTATGAAACGGGGGCAAAACATACTGCCAATATGAAGCCGCAAACAATATCAGTGTCAGTGTCAACTCATGACATAATGCCAACATCAAGAACAAAATAGGGATGTCACATGTTACACAAATTATCGAATTATCGATATCGATATCGGTATTTAAAAAAAATGGTTCAGGCGGGGTTCGCATTCGCACCCGCGTCTCCAACGGCTTTCCGGTAATTTAAATCATTAAATATTTCGCTTCAATGTAAACATTTGGTTTACTTTAGGTTACTGACTTCATAAAAAAAAAAACAAAAGTGTGCAAATAATTTTATTTCGTTCAAACTTTGCTTGGCTTGCTGATAAACATAGACGAAAAAAGCCGTTTCATCACTCCAGTCTGTGCTCCAGGTTGGAAGTTCTGCAACACAAATAATACAGGGTAAACAGAAAATTACAGATTTATATTTATCCGCTACCCAAAGGTTGTCTGGAAGAGATCGCTTTTTAGCGATAAGATCGCCTATTGTTTGCCTCTATGTAATGTTAAGTGTCGTCTGTATTTGTATTTCTTTCTTCTTGAGGTGTGCAATAAAGAGTATTCTATTCTATTCTACAGAGTAAAAATGAATCTGTTTGTCCAGATGAAACCGTACCCTTCATAGTCCATTGAAGATTTTTCGTAAAATATTTCTGTGACCATAATCTAACTCAAACTGGCATAAAAAGTAGTGATAATAATGTCTTATCCTCTCATCTGAGACGGCTTTAACAGCTGTATTCAAGTGCACACTGTTGTATAAGTAGGTACACATACCAATAGGCTTTTGCTTGAAGAAAGATATTCCGTGTTTACCCAGGTATTTTTCACTTCAAATGAAAATTATCGATAAAACTTACATACAGCACTATTGTTTACATACGTATAAGGGTATGTATTATTTTACCCGAAATACCAAGTTTTCAATGAAACTTACGATTAACATGGTTATAACACGCCCGATCTTCGAACGGTGGAAATCTTGCCATGAATAGTCTTTTTTGACCGTCCATTCGACACGTTTTCATTCTGCATATTTCGCACTTTTTCCTTTTCAATCCACTCATTTTTGCAATTGTGATTGTCTTGTGTACCTTCTAGACGACCACTACACCCAAAGAATGCAAATTATTAGATTATTTGTGAAATTTGAATTATTTCAAAAGATCGCAGAACCTTGACAGATAAGCAGACTACACAACAAAATAGAAACGTCATCTAACATGGTATAATGAACGTTGTGTCGAAATTGAAATAATAGGCTTTAATTCCGCGCAATAAAGGCGACCTTTACGCCAGTACGATGACGTAGTGCATGGACACATCGGGATGCTTAAATTTGTCAACTACAGTAACTGCACTAATAGCTCTGCGGTACAAGGTCTGACTAGCGTTCAAGAGGACGTGCGTTCTAAACCTCGGGCGATGAGAGTTGTTTGTTGTTGTAAGGCATTCTTTTTCTATATTTTAATTTGATTTTAAACATTTTCTATAACGAAATGGATTTGTATTTTAAAGTAGAACATTCCAGCTCACGTCTTTGCCGAGGCTACACACCTCGATGTTTGTGGCTGTGAATACCCACCTTAAGTTCCAAATGTAATTCGGAGGTGAACAATTAAATTGTAGTCATTTTTTGGACATATTTTGTGTAAATTGTGAGTGTAAATTACGGAAAGCGAAGGGGTAAGTTTAGTTTATAAGGCAGCCAGTTAGGTGTTGAATTCATGATAATGAAAAACAGTTATTTTAAATAAATCATTTGGTTTTAGCGTATGGAAATGCCCTTCGAGTTTTGGATCACTATACAATAAACAACGTTAAAATGAGATCGCTAGCCGGTGCACAGGATTAGAAGAGATCCCAAACTCTGTTTAAACTCTTCTTGGCGCTCAACAATTCGTAGGCTTAAGTAGTTATAAGGTCTGTAGTGTTTAAATATCTAGTTTGTTTTTAGGGTTCCGTACCCAAAGGGTAAAAACGGGACCCTATTACTGAGACTTCGCTGTCCGTCCGTCCGTCCGTCCGTCCGTCCGTCCGTCCGTCCGTCCGTCCGTCCGTCCGTCTGTCACCAGGCTGTATCTCAACAACGGTGATAGCTAGACAGTTGAAATTTTCACAGATGATGTATTTCTATTGCCGCTATAACAACAAATACTAAAAATAAAATAAAATAAATATTTAAGGGGGGCTCCCATACAACAAACTTGTTATAGATTATATATATGTATAGGTACGGAACCCTTCATGCGCGAGTCGGACTCGCACTTGCCCAATTTTATTATTATAATTTGTACTTACTGGGATTTTAAGAGTTTCATTGCCGACCCTACTTAAACACATAACAATGGCATGGCGGACAAAAATGGCGGCTGAAGTACAACCCGCCTAAATTCGATTGTCGCCAATTATCTAATGCTTTGTAGGTTTCAACGTTCTTTCAAACTTAGATAGGTAAAAAATTGGGCAAGTGCGAGCCCGACTCGCGCATGTAGGGTTCCGTACCTATACATATATATACTCTATAACAAGTTTGTTGTATGGGAGCCCCCCTTAAATATTTATTTTATTTTATTTTTAGTATTTGTTGTTATAGCGGCAATAGAAATACATCATCTGTGAAAATTTCAACTGTCTAGCTATCACCGTTGTTGAGATACAGCCTGGTGACAGACGGACGGACGGACGGACGGACGGACGGACGGACGGACGGACGGACGGACGGACGGACAGCGAAGTCTCAGTAATAGGGTCCCGTTTTTACCCTTTGGGTACGGAACCCTAAAAATCACCTCCGTTTCATACAGCCGTTGTCGATCGTTTTTTACCTTGAGAGTTGCGCGAGGCTGCATAGCTGGACATCCAAAGATGGTCACAGGATACTTTTTACCCGACTACGGTAAATAAAAAAAATACGCAGATGAAGTTGCGGGCACTTCATAAATAGTACTTGAATAAAACATTATCCGCGATCCACTACATTGAAGCGGGGATAGATCTCACGACCACAACTTCATCATACCAGCCGATAGACGTCTTCTGCTGGACAAAGGCCTTCCCCATAGTTCTCCAAAACGATCGGTCTTGTGCCGCCCTCATCCAATTTCCACCCGCGATGCTAACCAAGTCGTTGGTCCACCTTGTTGGGGGCCTTTTCACGCTGCGTCATCCGGTCCGCGGTCGCCACGCAAGAACCTTTCAACCTCTACCAGGCTATCCCCACTCGTTGCGGCCGCGAGAAAAATTCCGATCTGTAAGTATCTACCCGGGTATACAAATGTCAGTGGGCTGCCACGCTTCGCGGCGAGCGGACGGCGTACACTTACGTTTTCCGCGCAACCTGTGCTGTACGATGTCGAAAAATAAAAGACGGGCATATTGTTTTTGTGGCAACAAAGACGATTGAAAATGATTTTATTTGTTCCAGTACACATTAATCTCTCCGGAATAAAAGATTTTGTTTAAGAATTAACGTTTACTGGGGCGCTATTGACGCGTAACTCGTAACTATTAAATTCTGGGTATTTCTTGATGGGGGCGCCTAGCTTTTTCGAAATAATTGCGTTGGTTTAATTGCATGCTGTGTCGCTATTACTGAGGATTTAGTTATACAATCAATATGTAAAATATTTAAGGATTCACTCTATTATACGTATGTTTTAGAAACACGATTACTTGTAGTTTCCTCGATAAGTAGGTAGTTTGTTTTCAAAGTTATGTCGTAAATACTGCAGGGAAAGTCATCAGTTTTTAATAATAATTATAATAACGAGATGTTAGCTATAAAGTATACGTCTTGCATTTTCAAAATCTGTATTTTATTAATAATTAAACCGAAAAAAATATTTTCACGACATAATACGGCTGAAAATGTTCAAAAAGTCCTCGGCTATCATCTAGCTTTGCACCTAGCTACCAAACACCGTGTGTAAAATGCATGTACAATAAATTTTAAGGAATGATTACAAAAAAAACATAACTGACTAGCAGCGGCGTGGCGTCATACTAATTTCTAGGCAAGCCGAAACTTATTTTGGGCTACTTTTTTTTGGTAGCAATTGAAAATGGTGTTCAATCGTCCTGAAGTGGGCAAGCCAGTGGGAATCGAGTTGTATTGATGCCACGCCACTGCTGACTAGACTGATTAACACCACATTTTTTTATTTACCTATATACCTAATAAAAATACCCAAATATGCATATACATACATACAAATTCAATCAGTTGTTTGTATTATGGAATCACCTTGCTCCTGAATATCTACCTAAAATACCAAACGAGCGAAGGCACGAGGCAACCCTAGCGCACATTCCAATGACGTTGCGTCACCCGCGTCCAATAGGAGCGAGTCAATGGAGGGGGCATCGATAGCGATGGCAACGCCCATCGTCCAAACAACTGGTGTATCTGTTACGTAGTAACTTGTATATAATCTGTGCCTCTACCGTATAACGGAGTAATCTGACGCGTGAGCTACCGCGACGTTACGCACACCGTGGCTTGATCCGTGTGAAATAAGCATTACATTCCACCACTGAACCTTTTGTAACCACATATTTTTTTTTCTATGTTGCGTTCACGAAACATCTCAGTCAGTGTAAACCTAATTGTACTTATTTAAGATAAATATAAATAATTCTGTAGGCAACCTCCAAATGGTATATTGTCGCATTTATTTATTACAAAAGAGAAATATCCAATTTTTCGAAACATTTTATAGACTTTTAGAAACTGGCTTAGACCTATTTGCAAAAATCCATGAAACATTAAAAAAAAAGGGGAAAAATATGATACGATTTTAAGATGCTCTTGCGGTTTAAGATATCTGTAGATATCGATGCTGCATTTTGGATATTACAGATTGTTATAATAACAAAACGGGACCTGATCGCGTTCAAAAGGTGTTTATTTTAATAACCTCGACGTTCCGAACGTGATGACGTTCATGGTCTTGAAGTAACTCAAGCAAGTCGAGGTAATTTTTTTAAACGCTTAAGTCCCGTTTTCTTATAATAATGTGTCAAATCAATGTAATAGACATTAATTACTTGACTGCACATTTTCCCGTTTACCATTCATATCTTTGAACATACCGATGTTATTTAATTCCAAATGTAAATCGATTCAAACTATTATCAAACAGAATTCCAATCCAAATCAAACCATAACGGGCACTTGAGTAAACATAGAATTACCACCTCAAAGCGTCCTTACATTACAAAACTTGTCTTAAATGCTAATAAAAGATCGCAGCTACCAGCCTCCGTGAATGAATATTTCATGACGGGATGCCCAGACACGGAGACCTGCCGCAGTCAGTTTCATCTATTGAATCACTACAATTGGCCTTAAGTTGTGTAGTCTTCCGTAGTTCCACGTAAATTGGCTGTTATTCTCAACCACTGCCGCAGATGCTGTACGTTTATTATCTCATTAATTTTTCATCATTTCTTTGTCTGCTCCGATAGCGTTAACAGGCGATTGATGGAGATCTCCCGACCGTGGGGCCAAAATTGCCAAAGTCCGGCCAACTGTAAAAATATCGAGTTTCGCCTCTTGGACCGAAATTGAGCAAACATTTTAGACAGAAAATCGAACAGAAATTAGAATTAGGTTCCACGAGGAAACGGACAATGTTACGTTGTTGAAAAACAAACGAATAAAATTGCATATTTGTGTTACAATGAAAAATGTTATTTTCAGTATACAAAATCCGAAAGGAAAGGGACATTATTTTTAAATTTATCGTACAGCTCAGATTTTTGTGATTAAGAATACAAAAAGTTTAACGTTAAAATTTAATATTTCGTTTAGTGATCAAATTAATTGCTTGTTTTATTGCCCTAAGCCCTAAGCAAACTTTTATTGAGAAACTTGGTAATTTTAGACAAATTCTATTCAGGCTGTTTTAAATTCAATTGAACATCAAAGTTGGATCGGAGCACACTTGAAACTAACTGAACTAATTTAAAGTCTGGGTCAAGCCCTCGCGCAACATTGCATTTGTGATCTTAAAAAATGAGTCGATAAATTGACAATTGTATCTATCAGCTACAGACGCGAGATCCACTGCGGAATTTAGGCCACTCCCTCATAGATCGCCACAAAGTGCGAACCCATGCAGACCGCATCCAGGGATTCCCCGCTACCCTCACGAGGTCATCCGTCCATCTAGTCGTAGTGGGGCCATCCCACGCTGCGCTTTCCTATACGTAGTCACCACTAGGACTATTCTGCCCCAATGGTCATTCATTCTCCGGGCTACATGGCCTGCCCATTGCCACTTCAACCGGGCAACACTGTGAGCATCGCAGAAAATTTACTACATGGCATCACTTAAATAAGGCTAAGTCACAAAGTTTTATTATGTATTACACATTCGTAATTGGCATAATTTATTTTGGATTAAAATGGCATGGTTGAGTAATCATATCATTATGAATTATGACCAAAGATCGTTTTAAGAGATTAAATCGGTAATTTATACATCATTATGTGCAGTAAAAACATCGCGACGTAAAAATATCGCGATAGAGTTATGTGGCCTAGTCAAAAGTAGCAATAAGTTTTAACCCTATTTCTATGTAAGTAAATTTGTACAAAATTAAATTCAAAGCACAGAAGGCTGAGCCAAATTCGGCGCGCGTGTTCTTTAAAGTCAAATAGGCCCGCGTTATGTTGTACGTTGTACTTATGGTCCTGTTATCACAACTACGGATAGGCAAGTTGCGCAAAGTTACCAAAACACTGAGAATATTTCCAAATGACACAAAATGTCAAATGGGAATTTTCGTATAGGACATTATGAGAACTTTCTACCATTAATCAGAAAGTTAACCAGTTTATATTGTATCCTAGCCACAATTGGAATCCAGGATCACCACCGCAGGTTCTTATGCAATCAACAAAGTTAAATGTATTTTCAGTTAATGCACAAGATCGCTTATGCAACTGCAGAAAAGCAGTCAAGTGGTACAACAATAGGGTTTTAGGATCGCTATTTAGTATGTAGTTAGTTTGGCTGGTCAGCGCGGTCAGTTACCTAACTAACTCCTAAACTTCGAAAAGGTCGACAAGGCAACTTGTTTCGCTTTCACACCGGGTAAACGAGGGGGTTTTCAATTGCTATCGCTTCGTCTCTTGTTCTCTAATCAGGCTGAGGTTTTATTGATAAGAAACTTCACTTTAGAACGGTCTCAATTTGTGAATAACACATTAATTAAATTTGCCGAAACTTAAAAATCTTTATTGGTTAGGGTTTCAAAATTGGTAATAAAATATAATACCAATACGGAACAAGTAAATAACATTCTCATCATCATCATATCAGTTGAAACACGTCCGCTGTTGGACAAAAGCTTCCCCTGAAGATCTCCACCCGTCATCGATCTCTACCCATGCGTCGTCCTCCTCCAACAGCCTCCTGCGATCCTGACTAGATCGTCCGTCTGCCTTGTTGAGAGCCTTCTAATGAGTGGGCCACCAGCTCCTGATGACTCAAGCACCTATCTTCCAACCATCATCGGTTCTAAGAGTTAAAAGGAGAGAGAGTACCTACTCCACCCAAAGCCACTTAAGTCAGGAAACGAATACTTTTAGCGACGACCCTGGTTCTTCAGGACAGTTTTTCATTTAAAAAATTACGTAACATTCTCGCAATAAAAAAAAAACTTTACAAGATGAACTCATGTTCATTAAATGGGTCTTTCATCTGATCTCGTTACCGTTACCCGGTCAGAGGCCTTTATCGACCACATAGTTATTACAGCTATTGGACTACTCTTCACCTCTTAATTAACAAAATATTTTATATTAAAATCTCATTTTCGTCATCGAAATTACCTCTTAGTTGTCGATTAATCTGTGGATAAATAATAACTTAGCTCCAAAAAATTGGGCGAAACTTTCACGTGGGTGTCTGCTTATATAATATGAAGTATGAACGTATAAGTATAGGGATGTTTGCGTGGATCATTTAGAATGTATTTTTTTGGATTTTTAGATTAAAATTTACAAACCGAACTGTATGATTAAGTTTCTGCCAACTGTGTCTAGGCTATCGTCAAGCTACGTGGTCTATACAAATGTAATAATAATAATATTTAATATGAAATTATCTCTCAAGATAAAAACGCTTTTTTTTGGCTTTGTAAAAGAGTAGTAAACTCTTAAGTAAGAAACACAGTTACTTAAGTAAGAAACTTCGCTAAAACCGTGCTGAGCAAGACTAGAAATGTTAAATATATATTGCCTGATTTTTTTCTCACGCACCGCACTGGACTCTACCTCGCACAGCACTGGTGAGGTGAGCACACAGTATAATGATGACAACAAACTCCGATCACAGATGCAAAGCGTTCAATCACAATCTATGTTTCAAATAAGCGTACGTTAGTGCAGCAGAGCAGACCTTAATTCAGAGCAAGAATTCATTTCATAGTCAAAGTGACGTAACGCAAAAACAAATGGCAGTCGTAGAATACACCACTGTCGATGGGGATACAGTTTGAATTTGGAACGAAGTTTAGAATATCTGTTTTTGGATAAAGGTCGGTACGGGCCAAAGATGCTTTCATCGCTACAGTGTTGTTCAAACGTTGTGCATCTGAGTTTGTCGCTTTTGTGTCTTGTTAGTTAACATTTTAGGGCTGATGATATAGAAAGTGGCGTTTGACTCACAGTTGTGACTTGTGTCAGGTATTATTTAACTTAGTAATCTAATGATAATTTATATTATCTAGGAGTAAGGCAGCACGCCTGCCAAGCAGAAAAAAATATCACCCCTGTAAGGTTACCGTACAAAATCGTACACGACAGGAAAAAACATTTTCACATTTTTTCGTTTTTTGAGCTACAGAAATCTGTTTGGTTTTTGTCTATTACTGCTGCCGTCATCATAGGGCTGAATTGTCTTCTGACCTGCATTATTAACATCACTTCATATGGAATACCTTGATTCATTTCATTGCACTCGTTGATAATATGCAGCCTACACTTCATATTTAGCTATTAATAATTAATATTAGTTAGCAAGCAAGATCAAACTTTAATTCAAAAACATTATTTGACAATATTTTTTCACCAGAATTGTTTCATAGCCTCTTGTTATGTTTAAAACGATTACACAATTAGAAAACATCAAGTTTATTGAAACTAGAAAACACGCTTACAATTTACTGCGATTACAGAGACATGAAAAACGTAGACGTCACGTAATAGTTGTATTTGACGTGATCAACGTGTACGGGGAAGTACTATTAGGAACTATTAAGTGCTGTTGAAACAATTGCGATTTTTAATATTCAACAGCTCTTAAAGTATTAGATCGGGTAAAGGAGATGAAGGCTAACCCTATCTCTGCACACAAGTTGAGCGAATATGATAGTGTGGAGAGGCACTTTGCTGCGGAAATCTATACCAACTTCGCCTCGGCCATCTTCGGTCGATTTCGCGAGCAGTGTGCGTGAGCTACTGTATTCCCATTAATATGAAACTGTAATTACTAATGCTGTTATTACATCAGTAATGTCAAATGTAGAAAGTGATGATAGACATTTGACATTGACTAATAAAGTTTCGTAATAACCAATGTAAAAATGAAGATTGACATTGGTCATTGACTAATACATTTTCATATTAACAGTTCATATTGGTATGATAGTAGTTCTTGTTGAAAAAAAAAATGTCACATTAAATTATCTAGTGCAGATAAAATCAATTTCAAAATAAACGCACCTCCAATATGATACACAAAATCTGACGCAGCCATGATTACTAAAGATTCATCAAGTAACATAATATTTCTAACAAATCTAAGTCATAATAACAGCATCAATTTTATTTAAATTTATTTAACCCGTCGCGCGTTCCTCATATTAATATTTTGGCCGAATAATTTTGGCAGGTAGCATACCAATATCATTCAACATTGTTGCGGGTATTACAGGACCTCGGATTCTTAAACCGTAGGTCCACAGCGCGTCACGTTAAGCACTTTGGAGGTGAGTTTCCAAAGTAGCACACAGGTTGATTAAGCGCTTTAAAAACCCTTATACAGTTTCAATTAGCTGTATAAGGGCTGTATAAGCTGTGTGCCGCTTGAATCAGTTTAAGATAGGATTTGGTCTACACTTCGGGACTCGATGAGCTCTCTTGTTTTCCTAAACGCTTCTTTTATAAAAAATATACATGCTTCTATGCCGATGGTCGTCGTCGTGTCGAATTAAGGCACCTCCCAGAACATTTCATCGTTGAACATATCCGTTATTTTCAATGGCTTAAAGGGGCTCATTTTTGTTATACAACCTGAAAAGCAAAGGAAAATTGTTCAACATATTAAAATAAAACTTTACGAAACGTTGTAGATAAATACACTTAGTGTATGTGGGGTAACATTTAAATGTTACCCCAACAAAAATGAAAAGAAGATAAAAAATATGGCAGAAAAGAAGATAAACAAGGCAGGAGAAAATAGGCATACTACAGAAGCGCAATGTTGAACTCATTTACCTGCCATCAGGTTTTTCTGAAATTTTGATGTAAAGTAGCTAATGAGATAATTTCAATAATACGGTATTTGATGACATCATAAATCCTTACTCTTTATGAAACGTCAAAAACGATTTACTAGTATGAAGTTACTTTGAAGATATTGGCATGTGACGTCATAAATATGTATAAAAAGTCAAAACACGTCTTCTTTTTAGTTTTTTTCCAATAAAAAAATTGTATTATGTCCAAAAGTTTGTGATAGATTCATTGTTTCCGTGTATTTTGTTGGTAGGATATAGGTTATTGCGGGCCAAGTTTCCGCGACTCGACGTTTAACAATGCGTCTATTTTGCGTGAGTATTTTTGAGTATTTAGTGGTTTCAATTATACAATTTATTTTCTGTATGGCCAAATTACGTATTGGAGTGCGTTATTGGACTCACCAGTAATAAATCCACACACGACAGCTATAATCAATGTAGCGACCAACGCGATTAGTTGGTACAACGCTTGCGTGGATATGCTTCGGCCTTCCTGCAAATAATTATAAGGTTTACTCCCAAGCAGCACATAAACTACATAAGACCTTATACAACTAATGACGCGGTTGGCGCAGTTTGCCGACACCTGCCTACTGAGCCGGCGGTCCCGGGTTCGAATCCCGGCCGGGGCAAATATTTGTGTGATTAACTCGAATATTTTGTTCTTGGGTCATGGATGTTATCTGTATATTATTATGTAATTATATATTATGTATGTCGTCGTCTAGTACCCAGAATAAAAAGCTTTGCTTAGTTTGCGACTAGGTCGATTTGTGTATGATTGTCCCATAATATTTTTATTTTTATTTAAGCTGAATAAAGGCTGTATAAACGTTAATGCAAACTCTGTGCTACTTGGGCTTTGGCATCTCGTCGGTTTACTTTGGTTTCTCGTCAGCGCGTCTAGCACAACTAGGTTTGGCGACTCTATTCGAGCGACATAGCATCGCCCCCTCATCATCTCTCCCTCACAGTACTGCGAAGAAAGAAATAGGTAATATTTGTCGCGCGAGAAAGAGTCGCGTGGCACAGTTGTGCTATAGTTGTTTGTCACTTTGGCTACTCGTCGGGTAACTTTGGCTATTTGGTAGGGTTCATCATCATCATCATTTCAGCCATAGGACGTCCACTGCTGGACACAGGCCTCCTCAATAGACTTCCACGTGGGCCGCATAGCAGCGACCCGCATCCAGCGAGTCCCAGCAACTCTAACCAGGTCGTCCGACCACCTTGCGGGTGGTCGTCCTACACTGCGCTTGCCGGTACGTGGTCTCCACTCGAGAACCTTTCTGCCCCAACGGCCATCGGTCCTTCGAGCTACGTGCCCCGCCCATTGCCACTTCAGCTTGCTTACCCGGTTTGCTATGTCGATGACCTTGGTTCGTCTACGAATCTCCTAATTTCTGATTCGATCTCGTAGACAAATCCCGAGCATAGTTCTTTCCATAGCTCGCTGAGTTACTCTGAGCTTCCTTAAAAGGCCCATAGTTAGAGACCACGTCTCATCTCCGTAGGTCATCACCGGTATACGCACGAGAAGACACTTCGCAGTTTCCCGAACGCTGCCCATCCGAGTTGAATTCGCCGATTCATCTCTTTCTCGAAGTTGGACCTGCCTAACTGGATTGTTTGTCCCAGATAGACGTATTCGTCAACAACTTCGAAGACCGAGTTACCAACCATTACTGGGGTGGGTGCTACATGGACATTCGACATAATCTTCGTTTTGTCCATTTTCATCTTAAGGCCCACCTGTTGGGATACTCTGTTGAGACCTTCGAGCATCGTACCGAGATCCTCCAGCGTCTCTGCCATGACCACGATGTGTCGTCGGCAAACCGAAGGTGCGTGATGTACTCGCCGTTAATATTGATGCCTAGTCCTTGCCATTCCAAAAGCTTAAAGGCGTCTTCCATTGTGTTGGTGAAGAGCTTCGGAGATATAACATCCCCTTGTTTCACACCCTTTCGCAACGGAATCGGCTCCGTACGCTGATCTTGTACTCGGGCCGACATAGTGGCGTTGTTATACACACTTCTCAGCACCTCGACATACCGATTGTCAATCCGGCATCGCTGGAGTGACTGCAGTACTGCCCATGTCTCGACGGAATCAAAGGCCTTTTCATAGTCCACAAACGCTAAGCAGAATCAGAATCAGAATCAGAATCAGAAATAATTTATTTGTTAAACATAGGTACTGGTTATGAGGTGACATGTTTTTAGTATATAGATCAACTATGTTTGACCTACAAACGCAGGTGTACAAATATTTTCGCCTGCAAACTTGACAAGCATCACATATTAAATTCACAATAATAAATTAATTTAAATTAAATGTCATATGTTCAAATTAAATGCATAAAAATAATGGTAATAACAATAATTAAGTTTTTTTTTTTAAAACATGCTAAATGTCCAAATTACAAATTGCATACCTAGTAGAATGTCGACCATATATACACGATGATTTTAATCGGTGATCAGGAGTAGAAAAATATTAATATTTAGCTAAAATTAAAGTAAATAGGCGAGGTCTCCCGCAATTACCTCAATGTTTAATTAATTAAAAGTTAAAGCATAATTAAAACTAATAACCAATAGATACATGGTCCTCCTACATAAAGTATTGAAGTACGATATCTACGTCAAGTGCCATCGCTTTGGCGGGAAATTTTACGAAATTTTCTACGACTTTATTTTGTATGTAATGACAATGACAAGTTATTACTCAAAGTTGTCATTGCCATTAAATTATTAAAGAGGTTGTAAGCTCGCAGATACGGATTAGTAGGGTGACAAGGAATTTAAGACGAAATTAGTTTCAAAATTAAAATTATCATAGAAAAATAAGTTTGTTTTCATGTAATGACGACTTCAACGTGACCGATTCAATTACTGAGTTAGAAAAGTTGGTACCTGATCACCGATTAAAAATCATCGTGTATATACAGATATATTAACATCATTTAGAAAATCGCCAATACTATAATAACACTTTTCTAACAAAAATTTGCATAATAAATATTTAAATTTGCTTAATGTCACATTTTGCCAATCTATCGGTAGTTTATTCATAATTTTTGGACCCATTACTAAAATGTTTTTTTTCATTAGGGCTGTTTTTGCCATCGGGACATATACCTCAGCTTTTCTCAGCCGGAGATTTGATTTTTGAGATGGCTTTTTCATTTGAAACAAATTAGGATTAGTTTTTACATACATACAACATTCGTAAATATACATGCATGGAAAAGTTAACAAATTTAGTGATCTGAAATATGGCTCGCAGCTTTGTGAGGGATTTAGACCAGTAATGGCTCTAATGCATCGCTTTTGGGCTCTAAATATCATATCACGGTGAGTGCAATTTCCCCAAAACACAATACCATAGCGTAATGTTGCTGCGACAAAACTATGATATGCTGTGAGCACTGCCTTTCGGTCACAAATTTTCGCCAATTTAAAGAGAGCATATGAGGAACGATATAGTTTTCTACACACATCCATGGAGTGTGACTTCCATGACAAATCATTATCTATATATAGACCTAAAAATTTAGTTACATTCGTTTTATTTAATACTTTGTCTATATATTTAACATTTAGAGGCGGTGCTACTTTTCGTTGACTAAATTGCATAATATGTCTTGTCTAGATTTTTTTAAGATTATTATTTTCTAACCATCGAATAATATTTTTAATCACATTATATACATCATTTTCATAATTGCTATCAGTATCGAGTTCAATAAATATAGTGCTATCATCAGCAAACAATATCATTGGATGATGACAGGAATTGACAATATCATTAATATAAAGTAAGAAAAATAAGGGCCCCAGTACGCTACCCTGCGGCATCCCATATTCAATTTTTTTGCTGGTTGATTTATGTGTCATTTCTTTTCCAGTGGTCGTAGAATTTCAGTGTATTGTTCCCTATTTTCCAAATATGATTTCATGAGTTTTAGTGCGTTCCCACGGATGCCATAATGGTTAAGCTTCCTAAGTAGTACATGATGATCAACGTAGTCGAACGCCTTTTCATGTCCATATATATGACACAACATGGTTTCCTTTTATCAAGACAGGTGAGGGCTCTTTTGATTAAATCATGTATAGCTAGATTGATAGACGTATTTTTCCGGAAACCCTTTTGTTCGTCAATAAGAACGCTATACTTTTCCAAAAACTTGTATAGGATGTTATAAATGATTTTCTCAAAAACTTTTGAAAAGATAGGCAACAATGCGATGGGTCTATAATTAGAAGCGTTTGTTTTGTCACCCTTTTTGTGCAATGGTCTTATTGTAGCTAATTTTAAGAGTGGCAGGTTATACTCCTCGGTCTTCTGTATAACCTGCCGCAGCGGCCGCAGCGTGTGTATGTGGTCTATGGTATTGAAGCCTTTTCGGAACCCGGCTTGTTTGGGAGGCTGGAATTCATCAAACCTACTTGAGAGACGATTCGTGATGACCCTAGAAAACAGCTTGTAGACATGGCTAAGAAGCGAGATGGGTCTATAATTCTTGAGCAGTGTTTTATCACCTTTCTTGAAGAATAGCACCACCAAACTTCCGTTCCATGCTTCCGGCGTGATGCCCTCGAGCACAACGGAATTGAAGAGCTTCTGAAGCACCTTTAGTACCGGGGTTCCACCCGCTTTCAGAAGCTCTGAAGTGATTCCGTCATCGCCCGGCGCCTTGTTGTTCTTAAGCTGTTTTAGGGCTATCCTAATCTCGTACAGGCTGAGATGTCCGGGATATCTTCGGTATAGTGTCGGGTAAGCTTGGCTCTCGGATCTTTGGCCAATTTGTCAATAGGTTTGGCAACTGCCCATAGAACCTCTCGATCTCTCTCAACACCTCTGGCTTCGTCGACACTACGCTGCTGTCTTCTGTCTCCAGCTTCGTCAGCTGGCTTTGACCAATAGACAGATCCCTCGCAAACACTTTGGAGCCCTTGTTTCGCTCTATCTTTCTTTAATATGGTTGGTATTAAAAAGACGAATATCGTGTCGCATAGACCGATGGATCTGTCTCTTGAGCTGCCTGTATGCGTCAGCATCTTCAGAAGTCTGCAGCGTCATTGAGCGTCGTTCAGCCATAAGGTTAAGAGTACGTTCAGATAGTTTTTGAGGTCTATTTGCGACGGGGTCTGAAGAATTTTTTCCCCACCTCGTGGACAGTTTCTACCAACCTGTTATTTAAATCGTCCACACAAGCGCAATCATCCAGGCAAGCAAAGCGATTTGTTAGTTCCAGCTGAAAGTCTTCGGGATTTTGTATGTGAGCTGTTGGTCGGAGCGTAGACTTCATTAGGCGAGACCTTTCTAGGCGGACATTAATATTCAATGTGCCTCTCAACATTCGGTGAACGCTACCAGTAGGGTTGCGTACCTCAAAAGAAAAAACACCGGCCAAGTGTCGGACTCGCTCACCGAGGGTTCCGTATTAAACACTTCCCATCTTAACTGGCTGGGTTAAGTTTGCACCTGGTATGTATGATTGGCTGATGACGATATGATATGTTATCTAAGCGATATGATTGATTTTAATCACAGCTCTTCTAGTGTAGCACACATCTAGGTACAGTTAGCCAAAAAATTGTTTTGCACTTTTCGACTGTTTTATTAGTATTACTAGCGACCCGCCCCGGCTTCGTACGGGTGCAATAATGATAAATTATGCATGTATTATGCATATAAACCTTCCTCTTGAATCACTCTATTAAATAACCGCATCAAAATCAGTTGCGTAGTTTAAAAATCTAAGGATACATATAGGGACAGACAGACGGAAGTGACTTTTTTATTTTATATTATTGTATTTAATTTCTAATGTATTGTCCAGTTCGTGTATGTTTACGAATAAAATTTTCATTCATTCATTCATTCATTCACTTTGTTATATATAATATAATAGAATACTCTTTATTGCACACCTCAAGAAGAAAGAAATACAAATACAGATAACTTCACACACTTATCATTATACTATGTAGTGAAGATCCAAAAGTGGTAGACCATTTTTTTAGCAGATTGTACCTCATCTGACGATATTTGGTTACTACGTATACCATTAAAAAATAAGGTTTGACTATAGAAAATGTAAACATTTACCCCTACAGCTCCGAAGACATCATGCAAGCCCGCTTTGGTGTAAGTACTTTCCGTTGCCACTGCCGCAAAAATGACGGAAAGTAATCCAGAGTATACCCCCGGGAAACCATGCAAGTGCATCACACCGCAGGTGTCCAAGAGACCAAACTTCCGAATCATACATGGCTAGAAAAAAAAATTACATCTACTTTGGGTAGCCCATAAAAGCGGCATTTCTCTTTGGTGATTTTCATTTGGCATACCGACAACATACTTAAACTCAGGGATGATGCATTTCCTGTTTGCCCTTTTAACACGTTCACTGTCCCAGTTTGACATGTTAACCTTATGTCTCTGTAATAGAGGCTTGCCGTGACCCCACATATGGGACACGGACAGTGAATGTGTTAAGCATAATTATGATTTCCGTAATGACAACTATCTCATGTTCTTTTCCGGGACTCAAACTATCCACTCGGGTTAATCTAAAGCGTTTTAAACGTGAAGAGTAACAAACAAAAAAACATACAGAATAACGTTGTGGGTCTAGTAGGGATTAGTATCTCTATTCTATTTCATATTCTCATCTCACGGAAACACTACATTTTTTCGGGATAAAAAGTAGTATATGTGTTAATCCAGGGTGTCAGCTACCTTCATACAAAAATGTATCAAAATTGGTCTAGCCGTTTGAGCGTGAAGAAGTAACAAAGTTACACATAAACACACAAGTACACTTACAAACTTTCGCCTTTATAATATTATTACAGTGTGATCACTTACCATCATATTAATTTGCCATACCTACATCTTTTTTTCTCTGTAAGCCAAAACTTTCGGGATTTTTATAAAATAAATCTTTCGATTGAATAGTATTTAAAAAATCCCCAAGGCTTTACGGTTTATTAAATAAAAAAGTTTATGGCAAATGAAAATTATGGCAAGTGATACATTTTTACTCGTATTGTGAATGAAATTGGGGCATGTGAAAGTATTTCGATTAGTTTAGCAATTACCTTTAATCTGTTGAAGCCGAATACACTAATGAACGCAGCACCAATGCCAACTAGGACAGCTGAACCACTGGTGATGTGCATATTGCATATAGAGCCTACCCCCACTCCACCAGCGAGGGTCGAGTTCTGGATGTGCTCCATTTCGAACTTGCCATGCCCGACGAGAGCGGAGAGAACAAAGGCGGTCACCTGCAAAACATAACGGTTTTACAAATATATGACAACCCTGGTAGCAAATAGACTGTATAAGAGCTTATTATACAGCCATCATAACTCTCATTTAAGCTCAAATTGCTGAAATCGTTCAGCGTCCAAGTTTCCCGTCTCTGGAACCGCCTTCCCCTCAAGATCAAACAAGCTCCGAACAAATGCGCTTACAAAAAATGTTTGCGTGAGCTCCGCTAGCAGATTTGTGAATTCTTAGGTTATCTGGTTAGTATGTTTCATCTGTATTTATTTATATGTGTGTATAATATTACATGAATATAAATGTATTGAAGTGAAACTTCTAATGCGACTTCCAACAAGGTTGCGTTAAACGTTTAACGCTACCGTGGAGGGGGTAGGAAAGCACTGTTGCGTTAAACGTTCAACGCTCCTGGGGAGGGGGAATAGAAAGAGACAGAGCGAGAGTGAAGAAGTTTGTCTTAAAGAAACAATATGAGTTCACTAAAAATCAATTTCTACCCCTTCCTATTTTCATTTCCACATTACGAAGTTTCACTTCTTCCGCGCGGAGGGACTCCACGCAATATTTTTTTTTTAATAATTATGACATACGGGGTAAACAAGTAAGCGGATCGTCCGATGGAAAGCGATCACCGTCGCCCATAGACACCCGCAACACTAGTACAAACACCATGAGTATACGGGTCATTGTCAATTCGAATAAAAATTGAGTAAAAAATTTTTTTAAGTTAAACGATTTATTGAAAATTTACTAAAAGGTTATAAATAATTCAGTAGTTCCTAGGTACCAGACATCACACCACTCTCCTCATCCATCTAGGAAATTGATCAGACAAAAAATAAAACATTCCGCCTTCGGCGTCGGGCTTCTAATAGACCTTCGTTAGTAATCCCCTACTTACTACCCTTATGACACAATATACTATATACCGGGTGTACAATCCAAATGGGTCAGTATGGTGAAGTCGGAAACTATGAGAGATAGCGAGATCTGTTCGTAGGAATCATGACGTCGATTTTAGATTCATTAAAAACTGCATTCAATTTTTTTTCGTATATCTCATGCATAACCGGGAATCGAACCCGGTTAAAATTGAAAAAGAGGAGAAAAAAAATAAAGATGTCAATCGATCTTATTTTTTATTGGCAACAAATTTCTGTATAAGAGTACATACATTTAGAGTGCTCTAAGAGTCAGAAATTGCTGTTGTCACTTTGGGGTCAAAGGACTATTGGCCAAGTTGGGACTGTCTGACAATACAGATTGTAGAATGTGTGGCGAGGAGGCAGAGACAATGAAGCACATACTGTGTGGATGTCATGCCCTCGCCAGACTCAGAATGAAGGAATTCGGTATTGGTTACCCAGAACCGAAGGAATTCCAGGCACTACCAACTGGTTCCATCATCCGATATATGAAGGTGGTGGAACAATCCTTTGAGTAGGCGCGATGGGGGTAACTACACAAAAGATCCCATTGGGTCGAAGTGTATCCGCCAGGACCCCTTCCTAATAAGATAAGATAAGATAACCGCTAAGGGCACTGTACTATTCTCCATACAATCGTTTACGCTGTCGCTAGCGAGTGCGGTCACTATAACTCATGGTAAGAGTACAAAGGAGTCACAAGTGCGTTCCCGGCCTTCTCTGTCTGTCTATGTCTCACCTAATAGTGTAGAAATGTGAATATAAATAAATAAATATATAAATAAAGGTCTTCGCACATTATAACAACTCAACGGCGACTCGATTCTATGCCAAATATTGAAATTTAAGCCCTATGTCATATTTACTAGGTTTAATAAGCTACATATAATCGACTAACATAGAGTTTAAGTTAACTACTAACAACAGCATATGGATTTTTTGATAGTCCGAAATAAACATTTTTTATTTTATTTTATTATTTAATTTCGACGATGCACCGACGCGTCGTCCACTCGTCGTCCACTACTAATATTAATTTTTGAAATTAAACCTAGTAAATATGACACAGGGCTTAAATTTCAATATTTGACATAGAATAGAGTCGCCGTTGAGTTGTTATAATGTGCGAAGACCTTTAATAGTGTTCGGTTGGCCACCGCCGCGACTGATCGTCTCTCCTGATGATGAATCGCGTACCGATTTGAAACATGTCGAGCGTTATCCGACTTCTACGACGTGAGTAAACCCGTTTAAGTAATATTTTAATAAATAAATAAAAATAAATAATTTACCGTGCATGATGTAATGGCCAGGTAAGTGTTGACGACGGACCTCTGGTATTCTGCGTCGTTGGCTGCGAGCGCTGAATTGAACGACGGCCAATAGATGAACAAGAAGATTGATCCTGCAATTCATTCATTAAATAAATAAAATGTCAATCACAAGTTTATATATTATATTAGAAATTTTGGACCGCGACCAGGTTTGAACTGTTTGTTACCTTATGCCATGCCAGGGCGATACGCTCTGACCAATTAAGATACAGTCTGGTCTGGAACCTAGTCAGAGTAAAAAAACAGTTTCTATCTTTGCATTTGTAATATACAAGAAATAGTAATTAATTTCACATTAAAAAATTGCGAATATCATGGTAACATGATTTTCGTAAAAAAAAAACCAATAATATATATATAAAAATTGATATTTCTGGGCATTTCTAGAAAAACTGCCCTTAATATTATAATATATAATAATAATATTTAAATATATGGTGCGATTGACGTCACGATGTGATAGCTCAGTTGAGAGAGCACTACGCCGGAAACGTAGCGTCGCTGGTTTCGAGTCCTGCTTACATTGTAAACGATCACGTTACATTTTTCTTTCATACTTTTGTGTCAATATTTATAAAAAATAAAATGTAGTATTTCCACATTAAAAATAATAATGGGACGTATTTATGCAAAAGGGAACCATCCCACATTAAACGTTTGTACCTTAATGTGCTACATAGTTACAGGGTTCGATGTAAACGGTTTTGATATGTGGACTGGTTCCCTTTTGCATAAATACGTCCAATTGAAAAACGTTTAAAAATATAGGTTAGGTTGAACTCTCATGCGGCCATAACTACCGTTTTCGTATCTCCCTGTTGAGCCACCCTAGTAGCACACACTACAGGCCGCAATGTATAAGCACTTTATACATCCTTTAGGCTGCGTTTCCACCAGAGATGTGTGGCGTGGGATTTGTTTTGGTTAACCGATAGAATCTAATAAGAATATCTACTTATATCCTTGCGTTAGATGCGAATGATCCCAGATCATCATCATCATCATCATCATCGTCCTCCTTGACGTATCCGTCAATGGCGAAACCTGGCGACATGACCTTCACGAACATCGGTCATGTGCACGAAAGTGGCTTGCAAAACCGAATTTGGTTTTGAAGGTTCTGTTACAAGACGCACAGTACAACTCACCTTTATCATTATACGTGTAGGTATAGGAAGGCTTTGGACGGGTCTTTCTGTTTAGGCGTTTTGCGTTGAGGTCTTGCAAGCGACGCTCCTCAAAATCAGTGACGGCCTCATGAACAGAACTGCGCCATACTCCTCTCTGTTGTGCAAGCTCTTCCCAACCCTCGCATGGGATGTTGCACGCGGTAAAATGACGCTTGATGACGTCTCTAAACCGCAGAAACTGACCTCCTGGCTTGCGCTTTCCATCTCGCAACTGCGAATAGAAGACAGCCTTTGGTAGTCTGGTGTCATCCATGCGTACGAGGTGTCCGCACCATCGGAGCTGACCCTTTATGAGCAGGGACTCTATTCCACTAAAATAAGTACGTCTCAATACTTCGGTGTTTGATACTCGGTCCTGCCACTTAAGGCGAAGTATCGAACGTAAGCACCTCATGTGAAAAGTATCAAGACGCTTAATGTCGCCTCTGTAGAGACACCAAGTCTCAGTCGCGTACAATAGAATCGGCAATATAACTGCTCTGTACACAGCAATCTTAGTGTGTAATTTAAGATCGTGCGAGTCCCAAACTCTTTTGCGGAGCATGCCAAAAGATGCCGCAGCTTTTGCGATTCGCGAAGATATTTCGGTATCAAGACGATTGTCGGCGCGAATGAAGCTGCCGAGATACCGGAAAGAAGTTACTTCTTCGAGTGCTTTACCGCCCAAAAGTATCGGTGTCAAGTCTGGCGTGGAATCACGTGCGGGTTGCTTAAGCACTTGTGTTTTCGCTACACTAATAACTAGACCAAATCTCCGACACGACTCATCAAGGCGGTTAAGAAATAGCTGCAAGCTGTCGACATCCTTCGCCATCAAACAGACATCATCGGCATAAAGAGCATCCACGATCGAGAGCTCATGCACTGATCTTTTCGCTCTAAAACGAGTGAGATCGAACACGCCCTTGTCCGTTCTGACACTTAGGTAGATCTGCTCGGTGCCATCGCCATACGAGTCCCTCAGTACGGAGGCGAAGTAGAGAGCAAAGAGAGTCGGAGCCATCACACAGCCCTGCTTGACGCCGCTTGTAACAGTAAATTGCTCCGTGAAATCGTTTTCGTGCTGTACTCTGGCCATCATGCCATCGTGAAATTGGCGCACTAAGTTGACGAACTTCTCAAGACATCTGGCTTTGGCAAGAACGATCCACAGAGCAGATCTTGGCACACGGTCGAAAGCTTTCTCCAAGTCTACAAAACACATATTCAACGGTCTATGTTGTTCGAGCGACTTTTCCTGTAATTGTTTGACAATGAAGATAGCATCGACCGTACCTCTGTTTGGGCGGAACCCGCATTGGCTTTCAGGTAGCATACGCTCTGC
The DNA here is from genome assembly GCA_932273695.1 of Apotomis betuletana. Lineage (NCBI taxonomy): Eukaryota > Metazoa > Arthropoda > Insecta > Lepidoptera > Tortricidae > Apotomis > Apotomis betuletana. The sequence continues at coordinate 17,614,596 of OW026314.1, read as the reverse complement.
GAGCTCCGACAGACGGCGATTTATAATATGGGCCAGGATTTTACCAGCTGCACTGAGAAGGGAAATACCTCTATATGACCCGCAGTCAGAGGTGTCGCCCTTTCCTTTGTAGAGCTTGCAAATGGTGGCATCCTTCCAAGCTTGAGGAATTATACCACCATCCCAAACTCGCAAAATGAGCTCAAAAACTCTATTTTGGACACAGGAGCCTCCGTATTTATACAGTTCAGCTGGCAGACTATCTGAACCTGCAGCTTTTCCATTTTTGAGTCGACTGACCGCAATTCGAAATTCGGCAAAAGATGGAGGGTTATCAAGCTCAGGTGACAGACTTAGAGTCGGAAGAGAGTTAATGTGTGTGATATCCGCTCCATGGCCAGGTGGATTAAGAACATCGTCAAAATGTTCCACCCAACGGTTAATGACGTCATTACGGTCAGTAAGGCGTTTTGATTTGTCGCGGGAAAATATAGGTGAGAGCTTTTTATAGCGTGGACCAAAAACTGTACGAAGGCTTTGAAAAAAGAGACCCGTCTGCTTAATATTAGCAAGATGTTGCAGCTCAGACGCTTTCATTGTCCACCATCGATCCTTCAGATCGCGAATTTTGGACTTGAGTTGACGCTGGACGGTTTTTTGCAGAGAATCCTTAGAGGAAGTTCGTAAAAAACGCCTAGATTCACTGACGAGTGCCATGATTTCAGCATCTGAATCGTCAAACCAATCTTGGTTTTTCTTCTCCGGCTTACCAACAACCTTTTGGGCTACCTCGTGAAGTGATTGCGCTAGAGAACACCAATGTTCATCGACAGAGCCTTCTGTGTTGGGAGAAGCTGTTCCGAACATGTCGTTGAAATGGTCCTGCATTGTTGAGGACCTCCTTAGTTTGTCAAAGGCCAGACGCGTTGGAATTTTGTGTCTTGCTCGGCGAGGCGGTTTATAGCTGAGGCGAACTTTCGACCTGATCAGCCGGTGATCGGTCCAGCCCTCAGCGCCTCGCATAGCTCTAGTAATCAACACGTCCTTCAAGTCAGCTCTGCGCACAATGACATAGTCTATAAGATGCCAGTGCTTAGAGCGTGGGTGCATCCAAGATGTCTTATACTTATCGGCCATGCGGAAGAAACTGTTTGTAACACACAGGTTAAATTCTGCACACAAAGCTAAGAGCAGTTCTCCATTGGAGTTACATTTTCCGGTTCCGTGCCGACCAAGAACCTGCTTCCAGACGTGAAAATCAGAGCCAACACGAGCATTAAAGTCGCCCAGTAAGACGATTTTATCGCTACAAGGAATACCTTTTAAAACATTTCTTAGATCTTCATAGAATTTATATTTGTCATCATCGCTGTACATCATGGTGGGAGCATAGGCACTTATTAAATGGAGATACTTGGTGTTCTTGAGATGCAGTCGGAGTGTCATGACTCTGTCATTTATGCCTTTCGGTGTTTCAGCGAGTGTTTTTACAATTTTGTTTTTGATAGCAAAGCCTACGCCACTACCCGCACGTTCATTTGCTGGTTTGCCTATCCAGTAGTAAGTGTACCCACCGCGGTCTTCACGTAATTCCCCGCTGTCTGATAGGTGGGTTTCACTCAAGGCAGCTATATCAATGTTATATTTGCGTAGTTCCCTGGCAACTAGAGCGGTTTTGCGCTCGGGACATAGACTTGTTGGATTGTCTAGTAGTGTGCGGACATTCCAACATGCAAGGTTAAAAGATGGGGATTTCGATGTTAATATTTTATTCGTTCTTTTAGTTTTTCGACCGCGATTGGATCGGTGCCCGACGACCGCGGTTTGCCATCGGGTGAAAGGGTGAGGCGAACTATTTTTAGGCCACCTTTTCTAGGCCCCTCCCCTGTGCAGGGGTAAGCAGAGCGATCCTAAATAGGGCTGCTTAGTCATCAGATGTGCTGCCGAACCCGTCCTCCCGCCCCAATCGAGTCGAGGAGCGACCACTCTCATCTGACCGCCTATGTGCAGGGAGACGACTAAGACACGAACACACCGTTGTCCGAAATTCCCACCGCCGTCGCCCCATCGCCATAGGACTTCTAAAGCTCGTGATCCAATGACATGCCAGGGTTCATCGGCGCGTGAGAAGTTTATAGTGAGTAAGCGGTTGCGCTGGTGCAGACTCACTCCCTCGTCCCAAAACTACCGGGATCCGATAGACCAGAAATCTGGTACGACCGGCGGTAGAAAGGATGCAGTGAATTGGTCGCCTAAGTCTTACAAGATCCAGACCGACACCCTTTGAGGTGCATCACATCACCTTGCTGCGTCGCCGCAGTAACCGGTAGCATTTGCCTATCGACGGTGCCCGCCTACTACGCCGAAGCAGTCTTTGTGTACTTTCGGGGGATCACCCGAGTTAGTTGAAAAATTAAATTCAACCCCCTCCATTAGGTTTAGCCCACGAATCGACGTGGTTACCGGGGTGTGGCCGCTGCGTACACTGCAGCTACGAGGAGCCACTAATGGAGAGTTTATGAGTGGCTAGAAGCGTCACCGGTAGTTGCATTCCCCGCAATGAGACGATCAACAACTAACCAGTACAGTCAACACTGCCTAACCTCCCATTACACCCTAAAATAAGCAAATGATCCCAGATAAGCACGTATTAATTCACCTATCATAGCTGTGACATCGTTCATATAGGTAGTCCCTTCAAGGGGGTGACCGTTGTCCTCTTCCGCCTCCCCTTCTATACGTATTGACTTCTTCTTGATCCAGGCTGCACTGACTCCAATTCCAAAGAAAGCCCCATATGCGTGAATGCACATCGCTCCACCAACGTCTGCCACCTAAATAGAAAAAATAAGAGTTTATTTATTTATTTAAACTTTATTGCTCACAATTCACAATACAAAGTCAAAGTACAAATGGCGGACTTAATGCCATAAGGCATTTGCTACCAGTCAACCATAGGGCCAAACAGAAACTAGCAGTTGGTGCAGGATCATAAAAAGCCGTGGCTAAAAACATTAAAACGAGACAAAATTCGATAAGTTTGATATTATTATATATATTAACAATATAGGTACATACTGTACAAAACCCCTTCCCTCTTGATATTGACTTTTATATCTTTTTAATTCATAATAATATTTTAATATGGTTTCTCTTTCTTTAATGGCCAAGGCGTGATCTTCTAGCGGTTAGGACCCTTGTAAACGTTATATGCATAGTAACCCTGATTCTTTAAGTTGACTAAGAGATAGCTTAAGTCCATTGACATGTAATGGGTAAAGGAGATAGGAAGATTAGGGCTTTGTGAACTAAATAATTAGCCTAAGAAGAGTGTTATCCTCCCGTCATTTACCAACCAGTCGACTGTAATTAACTAATAAATCCTCCAACCCTGCACTTATTCTATAGATAGGGTCTTGATACAGTTGAGTGGATAATAAGGGAATAGGAACACATAGCTAGCTAAAGATGTAGGCTTCTATAGTAGAGGATTAGGATTACAATGAAACTACTAATAGGTTAATAAGGAATGTATATTGAATCTTTGTTTGTATTAAGATTTAATGAGTTTTATTTTTGCCAGTCAGGCCGGATTGTATTATATTTGTGCCAGAAGGGCTTTTATTAGATTATTTTATTTAACTTTACCAACGGTTCACTATAAGGCTTACTGTAAGGGGAAGAACCGTCAAGAAACCCCCCAGACTGCCTTAATACAAATTATATTTTTGAACAATTAAGCAAATGAATTATTACAAATATGAAATGCCATCATAGGCTCTGCCCATACCTAAATGATTAGCCTAACTTATCTCCTAACATGAAATGCATTTCACGAAGAGTATAATAGTAACCTTTCAGTATATATTGTCGTCTAGTAATCCTACATTAATATCATAAAGATACTTCTTCCTAGCCCTATACATATTGACACGCCAACGCCTTAATATAGTCAGAGGAGGAAAGTTCACTATTTAAGAAACTCCATGTAGCAACAAAAGGCTCCAAGTAATTAAGTTAAAGTCCAATTGAAGTCCTGTGGTATTTGGAATTAAGCTCCTAAAATCGAACTGCTTAAACAGATCAATTACTGTGTTAAGACGTTTATCGTGTACGCCTAGCCCAATTCCAATGACCACAGTCTAAACTTTCATATGGATGTTTATGTATTAAAGCATAGAGTCCCCAAAGAGTTAATTTTAATAGTTTTATTTCACTGTAGTTCCCTATGATCCTGCCAGACTCCGAGAGACTCCACTAAGTCCATAAAACTGATCTAATTCAAAACCAGTTGAAGTGACCTGAAGTTAAATGTGGTCAGAGGTTTGTGTTAACAGCGTTTTCGACGAAGTAGGGTAGTTGTAATTTGCGCTGCGGATTCTGACCACATCTACACAATCAGATGCCTTCCTTTGGTTATTTACGTATTTAACAGATAGCGTAGAGTCTCCCTAATGAATTGATTTTAATAGTATTTTGTCGCTGCAAATCCCCAAGATTCCGCCAGGTTCCACTAGTTTAATAATTAGCAGAAACTCCACATGGACCATCTGTCCTAAGATGATTAACTCTAATCCAGTTGTAGATACTTGGGTTTAAATGCATCCAAGGGTTGTGTTAACAGCGCTTTTGACGAAGTAGTTGTGAGATAGCACCATGAACCTGATTGCATTAATCCCAAGCTGAAATCTATCTCTGGTTGTTTAAATATTAAAACAAGAGTAGAGTTTCTGACCTAATAGCAATCAAAAGTCTACTTAGTTACCGCGCGTGGCTATTGGAGTGTCATTATTGCAGTAGTCCTTACTGCTTAGGCCAGGTAAAAGTTGAATTCCAAATAATCAAAGTTATCCCATGGGTAGGGTTGAAATAGTCCTAAAAGGTTACTTCGATCACTTCGGAAGAAAGTTATGTACATATCAAAATCCCAATATTCAAACTTGATGACATAAATATTAGTAGTCTACATTTAAACAATCTATGTACATATCCTGGCTCCGACATATAACTAAGTTAAATACATAAACGACACATCAGTTGGTATTTCTTTAACTATGAAATGATCACATAAATCCCATACGCAACTCGGGAATGGACACACAGGAGAACAAGGTACGTTAGTAAGATATTAACGGAAATAAGCACATGAGAGATATCAGTCCGTATCCAATTCCGTCCTCACAACTAAACAATAAATTCCGAAACTAATATTATCAATTAGCAGTCTATTTTAACTTAATCTTTGTGACGAACTCTGAATTAAACGCAGTCTGATATGAACACATAAAACAGAATGAACACTTATAAAAGGCACAACACAATACAAAAGAAATTAATGCATTAGTAAACAGTTCGCATAGCAAGATAAGGCAATGGGAAGTTATTCTCCCAGCTTCTAATAGATTTGGAAACTGTGTCCAGACTAACATATTTTCTTTTGCAAGAAATATGTTTGTCTTTCTGCAAGGATTCTAAGTCCAGACTGATAGACATCCACTGTGAGGTTTAGTCTTTCAGCCGACAGAGTTAATTTGCCTTCTTAAAAGAGGAGATGGGTCATTTTCACCGGTTGGTTTAACATTTCCTCTTCTAAGTAAATAAAAAGTCCCAATAATATCTTGTTGTCACCGTGAGGAATTCCCGATATTATTGGAAGATTTTAAGTAAATACATAAGGAATAAAGCCCAATAACACCTTTGTTGTCACCATGTGAGGTTGCCCAGTGTTATTGGAAAGATTTCTTACCCGAGGTCCTGGAGAGAGTTCCTGTTCTGTTCACTGCTGATCACTGAATGAATCCCCCATCCCAATGTATGGCCTTTTATACCCGATTCCTAACTTTTTAAAATTCAATCTACGTGGCTATTTCCTGATTTTCGCGGGAATTCAGTTCCACGTAAGCAAAACAGTCTCAAGCCATTTTAAAACCGCTGACTTTGTATATTCCAATTTGATTGACTAGAACTTTAAATTACAAACCTTATACCCATAAATAAAGCTTAAATCAGGGTATATTTTATGATTAATATTATATTATAAATCTAATCTTTAGTATTTTCCATTGAAATAAAATGTTTGAGATACCTTTTATAACATCGACATTCTGTATTCCATAGACCATATTTGGTGTGTTTTGCCTATGATTATTGTCCAATGTTTCCCCTCAATATTTGCAGTCAATTCTCCATACTTTAAAAAACATTTCTTATTTTAACAACCACATTTATTCAACAAATACTATCATTAATTGTACTCTCTATTAAAATTGTTTACCAAAATTAATTTTCACTTAATTCTGTCAGTACGACAATCATTTTGCTCAATGTATTGCTAATCCCTGGCTACCCCAAATTGACCCAAAGATTATAGAATATTAAAAAGGTATGAATGTAAACAAAAGTAAAGGAATTTCCTGTGTTATTTCTAATAGGATTCCAATATATCTGAACTTGTTTGGATAATTGCGAATAAAATACTTGCCCGGTAAGTAAATTCTAAACCCTTTTTCTATGGCACAACCTAAACATTTTTCGACAATTGCATTGCATAACCTAACAACAATAACATTGGTTATAACTCTTACTTCTCTGCTTTTACAAGTAATGACTAAATGCTAACTTGTTACGTATTTATATGATTCTGCGATACAATTAATGATGCCTTAATAGACAAGCTTTAATCCTTATGTTGTTTACATTTCAGTATTAAGCAACGAATATGAAGAATGCTTTTTCAACACCATATAAAATGAGTCGCCGACAAAGGAATTTATCCAAGATCCATTCATAAGAATCACAATTCCTGCGTTGCCGGCCAATAAAGTCAAGAAGGCTTCCTATATAACGTGTGTTTAAAATTGGAAGAACCAAGAGTTGCAGTTAAATGAAAAATGAGATATTTATTACAAACATAACCTTAATTTGAACAAGAAGTGGATTTTTGACCATAAACTTTAGAGTTCAATACAAAATGGAGTCTGTCTCAAGCTTTGAGTATTCCAATGACGATTTTTTATGAAGCAGCTTCAAGATGAGAATGTTGACGAGGTGCTGGGTTTGGTACAGCTCTGCCCCCTGCGTCTTGAAATTTTGCATAGATCTATGCAAAATTACAAACGCAAACTCTAGATTGAAATACCTAGATCCCCCCACGCTACAGTAAAACTCCTCTCGAATAGCACCATCTTCATTTAGTTCATTCCCCCTTTTTTTTTCCTCAATTTTCACATTCTCTCTTAGTGCACTTGTTCTCCATCCCATGCTCTCCTGTCTCGCTAACTTTCCTAGATTTCCCTATAAGTACCTAGTATTAAGACTTACCCCAAGTTGATTTTATATTAAACCTTTTTACAAGAACTACAATTGCTAATTATTTAACTGTTATGCATCAAATGAATAGACTCCTAAACCCAATACAAATAACAAAAGTTACCATGAGTGATATGAATGCGGGTCGGTTGGCGCGAAGAGGGAACCCCAATGATCAATAATTGTACGTATATCGAGAAAATGTAACATACGTATATCAATACGTACACTTCAGATGATCCAATGGAAGTGTGCATCAGAAATGCACCAGAACCAGGTAATCCCTACTACTGATTTGTAAATTCCAAAGTCAGTCTCTTTCCATACACGTGGAGGTGAGAGTAATACACAAAAATTCCCTAGTTGATCAAAATCGAGAACATATACATCGATGGACCTCATTAAATCAAGAAAAAAAAATTAACGACGTGATGTAAAAATGTATGAGCAGCGTACAGAGTCATCTATGGGGTAGCTGGGTAAATACTTTATATACAACCAAGATATGGTTGTTTTTTTAACTTTAACAATAACTAGGCCATTATACACATCGTGAAACATTGCAATAATTTTTTTTTCTTATCAGAAACTTGATATAAGCATGTAAAACTTGATATTAGTGCTATCTAGAACTGAGCGTATTAACTACAAAATCAATACAATTTTCTGATATCTAACTTTGTTAAGTTTATACAAGCAATATTACTCAACGTAAATGCAAGCGATATAAAGCGCGTTGTCTTATATTTTTAAAGCATTCTAATAAATGGACGTATTTATGCATAAGGGAACCAACCCACACATCATCCAAAATTGAGTTAAGCACGTAGAAGACTTTAAAAATGCACCTTATACCCCCTACAAAAAGATCAGAGTCGTAGGATCAGTCTAACATATAAAACATTTCGTTGACAAAGTTATCAAACCACAATCTTAACTGTTTCATAAAAGTTTAAAAAGATCCATGCTCTATGGTATCTTACTAATCTAACATTTTATTTATTTGAATAGATCCATGTCACATGGGCCCTTTTTACAATATCGTTTTAATAATATTTCATAGTAGACCATGCGGGTTGATTCCCGTTTGCAAAACAAAAATTGAAAAAGTTAATTTTTTCACAAAGATCCACATCACATGGTTCCTTATTACAAAGTCAATTTAGTTATTTCACAAGAGTCCATGCGGGTTGGTTCCTGTTTGCAAAATAAAAACTACAAAAGTTAACACTTTTACAAAGATCCATATCACATGGTTCCTTATAACAATGTCACTTTAAATTATTTCACAAGAGTCCATGCGGGTTGGTTCTTGTTTACAAAATAAAAACAGCAAAAGCTAAATTTTTCACAAAGATCCACATCACATGGTTCCTTGTTACAACGTCAATTTAATTTATTTCACAAGAGTCCATGTGGGTTGGTTCCTGTTTGCAAAATAAAAACTGCAAAAGTTAACATTTTAACAAAGATCCACATCACATGGTGCCTTGTTACAACGTCAATTTAATTTATTTCAAAAGAGTCCATGTGGGTTGGTTCCTGTTTGCAAAATGAAAACTGCAAAAGTTAACACTTTCACAAAGATCCACATCACATGATTCCAGGTTACAACAAATTTGTTTATATTACCTAGTGAACCAAGTTCTTTGAATCTAGTTTGCATAATCGAAATTAGCTTACTGTATTAAGTTCACAAAGGTACATATTACATGGTTCCTTATAAAAAGTATTATATGAAAAAAAAATAGGCAACCAAGTATTTTGAATCTTTTTATGTGTAAAAGATTCTATCAAAATCTTTTCTTTCTTTGCTTTTCTGCTGAATCTTTGGACAATATCTGCAATGAAGACTACTCTAATGCTAGTACATAATATAGTGATGACTCGGTTAGAGATCCCGATTATGAGAATGACAGTGACGATCATAGCTCTAACGATGATTATTTTATCTCTGTTACTACAAATGCAGATGTCCACCCTACACCGCAAGAAAGAAATTACCTTAACGTGCAGTCCAATACCGTAAACTCGAGCCCATTTAGCCTGCAAAAAGATCTTACTGAAGACAATGAAATAGTTTCTACCAGTGGGTTAAGCACAGATATAGTTTCTGATAATGAATTGTCGCAAACTGATTCTCACGTCACTGGAAGACCGAAAAGAAGTAGAAAGCGGAAGTTTGGTGGGTTATCGAGAGACGATAGGAAACGAAGAAAGTATTTGAACTTGCCATATATAAACTCCAGGAAAAAATCTGTCGATGCTAAAATGTTCATTGATTTTCAATGCAGTTGCAAAAATAAGTGTCACGAAAAGCTATCACCAGAGAAAAGAAGGGCTGCATTTCAAAAGTTTTATTCCTTGGGCTCTTACAATGCACAAAACATGTTTTTAAACGCTCTGGTACAAGAACGACCCGTGAAACGTCATTACGTTGCAACTGAAACTAAAAGCAAAGTAACAAAAAAAAAGTGTTTCGCACGACACTATTTTATAGATGGTACAACAGTATGTAGAGATATGTTTGTTAAAACCTTCCAAACGTCATCAAAAATAATAAATACATCGCTTTGTAAGATGCGGTCTGAAAATAAAATTGTAGATAAACGTGGTGTACAAAACAAACTCGACAAAATAGCCCCGGAAATTGAGCAGTTCATCATAGATTTCATAAAAAAATTACCGACATATATATCCCACTACCGACGAGGACAATGTAATGGAGTTAAGTTTCTAAGATCTGACATGACGCTCTCCAAAATTTACGAATTATACAAAGAGGAAGCAAGTGCAGCAGAAATGAGAAAAGTGTCATGTGCGAAACTCAATCAAGTATTTGTCACTAACTTTAATTTGCGCACCAAGCCTTTGAAAAAGGATACATGTAATAAATGTGATTACTTTCAAAGCCAAATACTAACTGCGTCAGACGAAAAAAAAGCTGAAATTGATCAGAAGCGGATAGCACATCCAGGATGTTGCAAAATTTTTACAAACTCAATTAAAAACTGATATGAAACTTGCTAAAGATGATCCTTCTGTTGAAACAATAACTTTTGACCTGGAAAAAACGCTGCCTTTGCCACGTATACCAACAAATATTGTCTTTTATAAGAGACAGCTTTGGGTATACAATCTTGGTATACATACTGGAAGCAGGGATGAAGCCCATTGCAATGTGTGGGTGGAAGGCGAAGCTGGTCGTGGAGCACAAGAGGTCGGCTCTTGCCTTATCAAACATATTGCTGAAAGACTTGACAGCAACGTAAAACGCCTTATTTTATGGAGTGACTCATGTGGTGGCCAAAACCGGAATATAAAGCTTGTGTTGATGCTTTGTCCTCATTGATGTTGGAGAAAAATATAACCAACAGAAAAAAATATACGGATGGCACGAAAGTATCTTGGCTGACCACAAAAGAAATAGAGCTCAGGAAACATGAAATGTTTAAAATTTACATGCGATCCAACTTCATTGAAGAATTTAAGGAAGTAGATATTAAAAAAACTGCTCGGGGAAGGGCATCATTAGCTATTACCAAACAGTTAATGGAGCCCCTTTGGCCAACAGGAAAGCCTGTTGCCGACGCAAAGCTAAAAGACCTGAAGAGCCTACTTCACCTGATTCCACAGGTCCATCACGATTTTTACGTTCGGTTGATTCCCGATGAAAGCATCGAGGATGATCTGGAGGGCTTTTCTGGTGAACCAGACTTCGAAATGGAGGACGAAACGGAGACTAGTGAGAACTAAAAATGTTGATGTGCTAAAAATGTCTTCTAAAATTTTTAATTTAAGCATTTGATGTTTGAAGAGATGAACATTTTGAATAAAAAAATATGTATTTTTATAGCATTTTTTCATTGGAAATATTGGTTCAATAAATAACTTTCAAACTAGTGTGTTTTCTATGCTTGTTTATATTCCCTATTAAATCGACAAGGAACCAACCCACACTTATATATTTTTGCTAAAAGGAACCACTGCCTTTTTAAGAAAAAAACAGCCCTTAAAACTAGCCTTTGTTGACACGTCTACATAAAAATATATTAACAATACCATCTTGTATCGCTTGGCAATCTAACTTTGTTAAAAAACATGCTCACAATTTTTGTATACACGTTTTTAACAAAAACCGCTTTTTCTCAAAACTATCATCGTGTGGGTTGGTTCCCTTATGCATAAATACGTCCAAATGATTATAAACAATGAAATCAAACACTAGCGCCATCTAGAATAAATGCTGTGCATTAACTATGCAGAACTTACCAAAATGTTGCCTATAACAAAAATAAATTCAATTAGAGTAGAATTTACAAATGAACCTCCACTAATAAAGGGACCCAAAACCCTGTTCGTAACAAAAACTACAATTTTACTATATTAACTATTAATCGCACCCCTTAATCGCAACTTTCAAATCAAATAGGTTCAGATTTCTACAAAAGATAAATTTGAACAAGGCTGAATCATAATGTTATTTATCACAAATATAATTATATAATAATCGTACATGACCCTCAATGTAAGTCTGAATAGTTATACCGGATTCAGAGTTCAATAAATTTCAAATCTGATCCGGTCAAATTGTTAGTATCGTTCGTAAAATATTGATTTAAGCAAAATATTTTCAAATTAAAAATAAAATATCGATAGTTGATCAATAATCGGTAGAATTGGCAAATAATATTTCTTTGCTACATTTAGCAATTATACAAACATCAAATGTGTGTTCAGAAATCTGAACCAAGAGACTATAATAAATCCTGAATGTTAACTGATACATGATTCAATCGTTCCTCTAAGATAATTTCAATGACGACCTAATTGCAAACCTAATTTGATAAAATTGTTAGAACCATCCAATATGTCAAATTCTATCCAATCTAGTCAGCTAGTAATGACAGTGTACCCATATTTTCGCGTATGGTCACTCTGCTTTGACTGTCAAGTGTCAAACAAAACAAAATTAAATATTACACAGAAAGTGTCGTTAAAATTGGTGTTTGTTTTCCTCGGCTAAGAATCGACATAATGCCACTATGAACAACAGATTAAACTAAAAGAATAACTGACAGTCTGGCATATTGTAACTGGATGTGTGATTCAACATTCAACGTACTTTTCTGGTTTTGTAATAACCTAACAACTTGCCGAGAAATATGCTATTGATTAGTTTACGGCAAGAATCACGCTGGTAAGTAATTTCTATTTTATCTTATTTACATCCTGTAAATTTATGTAACCGAACTAATCCCTTTTTTTTCCCAAAAATCGCCCTAGTTCTAACTGTATAGAAAAGACAAATATCAATAATTGAAATCATGACGAAGGCAAAATTTCGAATTTAAATGTAATCCAAAGAAACTTCCTTCCCATAACCTTGTTCTAAGCTATGATTTTGTTAGTATAACTATACAAATGTCGGAGTCAAATATTCTATCCATGAAGTATTTAATTCTCAACAATACTTATATACATTTTTCTTTTTCAGTATATAGCAATGATGGCTCAAAATAAAATGATCAGTGACTGCTGCAGAAGCCTATGAAAATCAAGAGAAGATCCAAAGATACAAATTGCACTTACAATTTTCATTAAATCCATGAACATGCAGTGCTCGCTCGGTGCAGCCAAACATGAAGACCTGCTTCGGCTCCAATAACTCCATGAGTTGAATAAATGAACATCAAACTCTTACCTTTATTATAGTAAAAGTTATCTGCGTTTCCCGCAATATTGTTGCCATGATGGGTGCGCTCCTACTACCTGTTTGTTGTAGGTCTTGGCCGCTGCCTTATGAAAAATGTAAAAGGTTAATTAAAGGATTTGTAAATGGTGTTTTTTATTGAGAACTCTGTGTAACCATAAAAGAAGACAGTGTTAATAGCACAATATGAAATATTGACCCGACATATTACTATATATTGTACCCCAAAATCTACCTCCCACCAAGGCAGATGGTTCTTCATTTTCAGCCCGAATCTTAACTGCACATTGTTGGCCCTGTATGGACTCACGAAGTCTGGTGCACAGCGTCATCTGTTGACATCAATCCTTAGCAATTATAAATTTGATACAGACAAAGAACATTCCACATTTGTACATTCCAGTGGTATATCAAGGATATGCTCTCTTAAGTTGCTAAACCCTCTGCCCCCCGAATATTAATCTCATCAACCCATCATTCTTTTATATATGTGTACATAATTCTATTTAGATTTAATCAAAATCTTATCAAGAAAATCGCCCGCATAAGTGGCGCCATTTGCAGGAATATTTGATAACCACTGATAAGGTATGTTAGGGCTGTGCAAGTGTGAAAAGGTATCGTATCGATAGTTTTGAACCAAACGTTACTAGGCGTTTATTCTTTTTTTTGTCGTGCACTCATGGCATTGGTTCTGGGTAGCTTTTCTACTGCTTCTGTCATTTTATGATTCCATGTAGCGTTATGCGTTAATTATGCTGTAGCTTGTCTATGATTCGATGAAATCCATCACGTTGATGATCGCCCAAATGATCTTTTGTCCAATATCTGGTGATGAATCTGAAGATCTTGACAATTAACATTTATTTCCGAGTAAATTTTCATTTCTTGTCCAAGCACGTATTACACGGTTTAGATATCACACACACATTTATGGACACATTGTAATTGCAGACAACTCTCTTGAGATTGGATGTAAATTACCCCTGTGGCTGCCACTAATTTCACATCATAAACACATACACTCGACACGTTCTAGACACTATAACACTCGCGTTAAAAATGAAATAAATAATTGCTTCATACTAAGGTATGTGCAAAATTTTGAAACACCGCATGACATTGTTAATTGGTAAATTCTAGCAAATCTGATTTGATAATTGAAGTTAAATATCGATGAACAAACTAAACCCCAACGACAAAATTTATTATCTGTTCACAAATTCCGCCGTATTTCGATATTTCTTACAAAATAGTATCGACCAGTACAACACTATTTTGACCCTGAGATCCTTGACAAATTCAATAATGGCGACATGTTATGTTATCTCTCTTAATACTGTACTATACTTTGAAATTTAAATGTCTACATTTAATTGATCCTATTAATCTACCGTTGACATTTTATTCATTTACATGAGTGTTTGTTTGTGCCGGCCGGTACTATCGTGTTGTGAAAACATTATACATAACAAATAACCATGTGGAGTTTAGTTTATAACGTGTTTTGAAGTTAAATCTATAAGTGGGCAATTATCCGATAAATAATACGTGTTATATGTGAATAGAATAAAAGTTTCAATTATTATTCCAATCGTAAGGTGCATTGGATGTTAGAACAAGGTTTATGATATCAAACTAACCTACAAGTTGTTGTGACTTGGTGACATTCTCATATATTGACTAATCCCGGAGCTTAAAACCGAGATTTATATACACTAGGTAAGTATTCCCCTTTTTTTTTTCTTCTTTTTTAGACTAACATTCTGGTTAAAGACATTTATTTTACTCAAAAGAAATATTACATTTCGCTTAATGAGTATTTCACTATTATAAAATGTTGTGAGCTTGTCTAACTATAAGTAACCAGATTACAACTATGTATGAATAAATCACTAACAGACAATAAAGACATGTTGTTTTGGCACTAGTTTACGTTGGAATACAAGGAGTACCTACTTAGTTTTATTTTTAGATTTAGCTTTACTGTGAATTTATAATACTCGCATTGTACATAATATCATTTACTGCCCCAGGAGAAGTAATATTAATACATTATATAACATTGAAGGTGAACTACTGGTAAATTAGAATTTTACTGTCACCGCCTACTAGTTCTAAAAATGTTGAATGAAATATTGAAAAGTAACAATTTAATTGTAAAATGTCTATTGATATTTGATGTATAGAATGAAACAAAAATAGTGTAACCAATAGACTTGTTAACAACTAATTTGTCTCGGCTTTGGACATAACCCATATAAGTGATTTTTTTTTTATTCACATTTGCCTTTTAGTTTCCAGATTTGAATGGTGAGAGAAACTATATCCAACAACAATTACACATTCAATGCATGTCAAGAATTTTTTCCTCCAAGAACTATTCACGGTAAGTCAAATTTAATTAGAACTACTAATAACAATATTGATAAATAATTAAGCTTATGTATACATATTGATATATAAATAAAGAGTTCATATCTGCCTTCTAACTTCATGACAATTGATAAATGCTAAACAAAATTTAATATTCTCCCTTCTGTTTACAGCGAGAATCGACGTGGGAGATAAGAACTTTAGAAATTGAATAGGAGATTTCCAACAGGTAAATATTTTAACTAATTTAACCTATCAATATCTTTGTGTCTGTCTAGTCTGTCTGTGATTAGATTGTACTCAAAAATAATATTTCTTTGACAAATAATAATAGTTTTATATTTTTGCATTAATATATTGAAGATATGTATATAACAACTGATCTGATGAAGTTGTTTTGTTTATCAATTGTTTTTTCAATAATTATTATTAGCTAAATTTTTAATCCCTAGAAATACATTTAATGAATTTTTTTGAATATGAATCATATAGGACTGCCCCCAATATTTTAATCTTCTGCCCACATATGGAATTATATACATGATCTGCCCCCCATGTGATCAACCCTTTGACCGCCAAGCTGTTGAAAGGTGTCAAAGTTGATATGTTACTACTAAACCCACCATGAACTTCAAAAGTTCCCCGTTAACTTTCCCTGTGATATATGTGTCATAGTGACCAACCCCACTACCTGGCGTTCAAAAGGCTAATCTGAAAGCAATGTTGAAAAATAGTTTTCATAATTATAAAAGGTATCT
Organism: Apotomis betuletana; assembly: GCA_932273695.1. Lineage (NCBI taxonomy): Eukaryota > Metazoa > Arthropoda > Insecta > Lepidoptera > Tortricidae > Apotomis > Apotomis betuletana. The sequence continues at coordinate 17,598,462 of OW026314.1, read as the reverse complement.
ATTATAGTGAACCAGTACTTCAGAGCGCATAATAAAAGTATTATCACAAAATTAACATCTTGATTTTTATTTATTTCAGCGGAAGATAACTCCGGAGCCAGCGAGGACTTCACTGGAAGTTTGAAAATTAAACAATTCCTGCGAAGCTATGAAGAACCAGTCACTAGTCTACTAAATAGCTTTTAAACCTAAATTAAGCAATGCATGCATTAGTGGAAAAATTATAACACAATTTTACTTTATCTGGACTTAAGCTATTCTCTCAGAAAACCTCCATTTTCACGAACAGCAAACTGTGACCTAGAAAGGTCACTTAAAACCATATTGTTTCCCCCTGCCCCTGATAAATACCCCTAATTTATCCTGGTCACGGCACCAAACTGTACAAAACCCCTTCCCTCTTGATATTGACTTTTATATCTTTTTAATTCATAATAATATTTTAATATGGTTTCTCTTTCTTTAATGGCCAAGGCGTGATCTTCTAGCGGTTAGGACCCTTGTAAACGTTATATGCATAGTAACCCTGATTCTTTAAGTTGACTAAGAGATAGCTTAAGTCCATTGACATGTAATGGGTAAAGGAGATAGGAAGATTAGGGCTTTGTGAACTAAATAATTAGCCTAAGAAGAGTGTTATCCTCCCGTCATTTACCAACCAGTCGACTGTAATTAACTAATAAATCCTCCAACCCTGCACTTATTCTATAGATAGGGTCTTGATACAGTTGAGTGGATAATAAGGGAATAGGAACACATAGCTAGCTAAAGATGTAGGCTTCTATAGTAGAGGATTAGGATTACAATGAAACTACTAATAGGTTAATAAGGAATGTATATTGAATCTTTGTTTGTATTAAGATTTAATGAGTTTTATTTTTGCCAGTCAGGCCGGATTGTATTATATTTGTGCCAGAAGGGCTTTTATTAGATTATTTTATTTAACTTTACCAACGGTTCACTATAAGGCTTACTGTAAGGGGAAGAACCGTCAAGAAACCCCCCAGACTGCCTTAATACAAATTATATTTTTGAACAATTAAGCAAATGAATTATTACAAATATGAAATGCCATCATAGGCTCTGCCCATACCTAAATGATTAGCCTAACTTATCTCCTAACATGAAATGCATTTCACGAAGAGTATAATAGTAACCTTTCAGTATATATTGTCGTCTAGTAATCCTACATTAATATCATAAAGATACTTCTTCCTAGCCCTATACATATTGACACGCCAACGCCTTAATATAGTCAGAGGAGGAAAGTTCACTATTTAAGAAACTCCATGTAGCAACAAAAGGCTCCAAGTAATTAAGTTAAAGTCCAATTGAAGTCCTGTGGTATTTGGAATTAAGCTCCTAAAATCGAACTGCTTAAACAGATCAATTACTGTGTTAAGACGTTTATCGTGTACGCCTAGCCCAATTCCAATGACCACAGTCTAAACTTTCATATGGATGTTTATGTATTAAAGCATAGAGTCCCCAAAGAGTTAATTTTAATAGTTTTATTTCACTGTAGTTCCCTATGATCCTGCCAGACTCCGAGAGACTCCACTAAGTCCATAAAACTGATCTAATTCAAAACCAGTTGAAGTGACCTGAAGTTAAATGTGGTCAGAGGTTTGTGTTAACAGCGTTTTCGACGAAGTAGGGTAGTTGTAATTTGCGCTGCGGATTCTGACCACATCTACACAATCAGATGCCTTCCTTTGGTTATTTACGTATTTAACAGATAGCGTAGAGTCTCCCTAATGAATTGATTTTAATAGTATTTTGTCGCTGCAAATCCCCAAGATTCCGCCAGGTTCCACTAGTTTAATAATTAGCAGAAACTCCACATGGACCATCTGTCCTAAGATGATTAACTCTAATCCAGTTGTAGATACTTGGGTTTAAATGCATCCAAGGGTTGTGTTAACAGCGCTTTTGACGAAGTAGTTGTGAGATAGCACCATGAACCTGATTGCATTAATCCCAAGCTGAAATCTATCTCTGGTTGTTTAAATATTAAAACAAGAGTAGAGTTTCTGACCTAATAGCAATCAAAAGTCTACTTAGTTACCGCGCGTGGCTATTGGAGTGTCATTATTGCAGTAGTCCTTACTGCTTAGGCCAGGTATAAGTTGAATTCCAAATAATCAAAGTTATCCCATGGGTAGGGTTGAAATAGTCCTAAAAGGTTACTTCGATCACTTCGGAAGAAAGTTATGTACATATCAAAATCCCAATATTCAAACTTGATGACATAAATATTAGTAGTCTACATTTAAACAATCTATGTACATATCCTGGCTCCGACATATAACTAAGTTAAATACATAAACGACACATCAGTTGGTATTTCTTTAACTATGAAATGATCACATAAATCCCATACGCAACTCGGGAATGGACACACAGGAGAACAAGGTACGTTAGTAAGATATTAACGGAAATAAGCACATGAGAGATATCAGTCCGTATCCAATTCCGTCCTCACAACTAAACAATAAATTCCGAAACTAATATTATCAATTAGCAGTCTATTTTAACTTAATCTTTGTGACGAACTCTGAATTAAACGCAGTCTGATATGAACACTAAAACAGAATGAACACTTATAAAAGGCACAACACAATACAAAAGAAATTAATGCATTAGTAAACAGTTCGCATAGCAAGATAAGGCAATGGGAAGTTATTCTCCCAGCTTCTAATAGATTTGGAAACTGTGTCCAGACTAACATATTTTCTTTTGCAAGAAATATGTTTGTCTTTCTGCAAGGATTCTAAGTCCAGACTGATAGACATCCACTGTGAGGTTTAGTCTTTCAGCCGACAGAGTTAATTTGCCTTCTTAAAAGAGGAGATGGGTCATTTTCACCGGTTGGTTTAACATTTCCTCTTCTAAGTAAATAAAAAGTCCCAATAATATCTTGTTGTCACCGTGAGGAATTCCCGATATTATTGGAAGATTTTAAGTAAATACATAAGGAATAAAGCCCAATAACACCTTTGTTGTCACCATGTGAGGTTGCCCAGTGTTATTGGAAAGATTTCTTACCCGAGGTCCTGGAGAGAGTTCCTGTTCTGTTCACTGCTGATCACTGAATGAATCCCCCATCCCAATGTATGGCCTTTTATACCCGATTCCTAACTTTTTAAAATTCAATCTACGTGGCTATTTCCTGATTTTCGCGGGAATTCAGTTCCACGTAAGCAAAACAGTCTCAAGCCATTTTAAAACCGCTGACTTTGTATATTCCAATTTGATTGACTAGAACTTTAAATTACAAACCTTATACCCATAAATAAAGCTTAAATCAGGGTATATTTTATGATTAATATTATATTATAAATCTAATCTTTAGTATTTTCCATTGAAATAAAATGTTTGAGATACCTTTTATAACATCGACATTCTGTATTCCATAGACCATATTTGGTGTGTTTTGCCTATGATTATTGTCCAATGTTTCCCCTCAATATTTGCAGTCAATTCTCCATACTTTAAAAAACATTTCTTATTTTAACAACCACATTTATTCAACAAATACTATCATTAATTGTACTCTCTATTAAAATTGTTTACCAAAATTAATTTTCACTTAATTCTGTCAGTACGACAATCATTTTGCTCAATGTATTGCTAATCCCTGGCTACCCCAAATTGACCCAAAGATTATAGAATATTAAAAAGGTATGAATGTAAACAAAAGTAAAGGAATTTCCTGTGTTATTTCTAATAGGATTCCAATATATCTGAACTTGTTTGGATAATTGCGAATAAAATACTTGCCCGGTAAGTAAATTCTAAACCCTTTTTCTATGGCACAACCTAAACATTTTTCGACAATTGCATTGCATAACCTAACAACAATAACATTGGTTATAACTCTTACTTCTCTGCTTTTACAAGTAATGACTAAATGCTAACTTGTTACGTATTTATATGATTCTGCGATACAATTAATGATGCCTTAATAGACAAGCTTTAATCCTTATGTTGTTTACATTTCAGTATTAAGCAACGAATATGAAGAATGCTTTTTCAACACCATATAAAATGAGTCGCCGACAAAGGAATTTATCCAAGATCCATTCATAAGAATCACAATTCCTGCGTTGCCGGCCAATAAAGTCAAGAAGGCTTCCTATATAACGTGTGTTTAAAATTGGAAGAACCAAGAGTTGCAGTTAAATGAAAAATGAGATATTTATTACAAACATAACCTTAATTTGAACAAGAAGTGGATTTTTGACCATAAACTTTAGAGTTCAATACAAAATGGAGTCTGTCTCAAGCTTTGAGTATTCCAATGACGATTTTTTATGAAGCAGCTTCAAGATGAGAATGTTGACGAGGTGCTGGGTTTGGTACAATACATACACACATATTATGCAATACAATACACATGCATAAGTTTATATTAACTAAAATTCATTTTTGTATAGGAATCGAATAAAATATACATATTTTTTTTTTGTTTGAATGAATCTGTCTGTATTATAGTAGGGCTCGCGGTCGTGTCCGTGTTTCGTGTACTTGTTTTTTTTATTTTATTTATTTATTTATTAATTAAAGTGTAAAGCTAAAAACATATACAATTTCCTGCAAAACGGTTTGTAGGGGGAGTAGGGGTACATTGATACGCGGGGCACATAGATACGGTAGTCATAAAACCTAAACGAATGGTTGTGTACAATTCATTCACGCACACATAGACGTCACTTACAAGGCGAATGAGGCGCCGGAGTTTCACCGCGGCTAAGTCGCTCAAACGCATTTGACAAGTACGGACACGTTTTTTAAGACCGCGAGTAAAAAATCGATCATTTTAGGAAGTGACTTATTAGGCAGTATTATAACGTTATCGGAGAGGAATCTACGACATGCAGTAATTAATTACGTTGAATTATTCTATACAATAGCCATTTTATCCTAGATACTTCTAGAATTTTTTCTATCTTAATTTGTATTTAAAAAATTACCTCGGGGCACATAGATACAAACGTCTGTGGGGTAGATTGATACTGTATCAATGTATGTCAATACATAAATAATGTTTATATGTTACTGTTAGTGTTTCAAAACAACTGATTGTTAGCATGTGATCTTAAGTTTATAAGAAAAATAGGAGTAGGATATATATATTGACTATTTACCTATATATGTCAAAGATAAATATAAGTACAAATTAAAGTTACTGATAAAACCTAGTTGATTTGCCATAAACATTCATGAGACTGATTATGCCATAAATAAATGATAATATAAATCAATATAATGCATTTTCTTTCATTTTTAAATAAGATTATATATATTACATAGGAATATATGTGGGAGTATCAAAGTACCCCAGGTGTGTATCAAACCGCCCCGTATACGGGGTAGTTTGATACAAATCCCATTTTTCAGAAAAAAATACATAAAAAAATCAATATGTTGTTTTGCGGATAAATGTACACTTACGTTTAAACTTAGTTAAACACTCGAGCTATCAAAATATTGTTTGTTGAAATTACTCTTTCCCTGCCGTTTTTATCGTCTATGCAAAAAAATCGTATCAAGGTACCCCATCTCCCCCTACTGTTTGTCTGCAGGTATGAGTCTCTATATAATATTTCTACAATAGTTATTGCTAAACACTTGAGTGACACTTTGTATAGACAACGTTATCACTCAAGCGTCAGCAATAGGTGCTTTGTAGCCGTAGTGTGACTCGGCAACGGAGATCCAGACCGTTCGGTATGTGTAATTAGGCTTCGTGTAATTAAGGTACGTAGCCGCCGAACGCAGACACGGCTACGTATCTTTGGCATGACCGTGTGGTACGGGATCTTAGGACCGCCGGTGCTAAGAACACGGAGTTACGGTTCCGCGTGTAACACGGATGTCAGAAGTCCTATATTATACGTGTCATCGTACGTTTATCACACCTTAATGCCTTGATCACACGTACCGAGCAAACGGGCGAGACAGTGCTTGCTCTCAGCCGAGTACTCGGTGCGTATAAACATAGCGCCGAGTGCTCGGCCGAGCGCTCGGCCGAACGAAGCGGCGAGACAGTAGCTCGGCTCCCGTTCTATCTACTAGGCCGAGTGTCCGCCCTCCCGCTTCCCCGCACTGTCTCGCTCGCTCACTCGGCCGGTCTCAACGTGCACTGTCTCGCCACTCGGCGATTTTTTTACGATCCATCGTGTCCGAAAGTCTTAATAGAACTGAACTGACTGTGCTAATTTCAAAACATGTGTAAACAGCTACTCGCTTACATCACTGTCTCGGCAGAGAAACATATTACTGTCTCGCCCGTTTGCTCGGTACGTGTGATAAAGGCATAATGCCTTGATCACAAGTACCGAGACAGTGGGCGAGACAGTGCTCTTGTCCCTGTCACACACAAGACAAACGGGCGAGACAGAGCACTGTCTCGCCCGTTTACTCGGTACGTGTGATCAAGGCATAATGGGCTGGCTGATTTCCACTTTTTTGGTATACGGGTAGCAGTGCATCATGACGGTTATAGGTTATTTTGTTAACCCGATTACGGAGGGGGACTTGTTTTAAATAAAATTAAATAAATATTTATTTCTATAATGATAAAAGAGTCATTTTCAAAAAACATGTACATAGTTAAAGGCTTAATAAAAACAAAATTACGATCGCGTCTTTTGTGTTACGAAAGTTACTCATACAAAAGATATGGGTAACTATCGTTACACAAAGGAATCTATTTTTTTTAATTACCTAACTACGTACATGTATTTTGGAAATGACTCAAAAACGTTTTAAACTCAGGAACTAATATGGAGCTTTTGCCTTTCCTGACAATTTTAAAGTGAGTAGGTATAAACCGTTTTTATAATGATTAAAGATGACTCACGATGGTTTTTATAATATATTTCTGGTATTAACGTTCTGTTTTCAAATGCTTACCTAAATAGTATAGGCAATTTGACCTTGATCTCACCTGTTCTCAAATTCAAATCATATATTAGGTCTGTTCAGCTTGACATAGCTTTGGGAACGTGGATTAGTTGCCCGACTATCCGAGTTAAATCCCTCAGGCATTTTGTTAATAACGGAAACCGAATTATGCTTGTTCTATACCTTATGATAATGGATATTATTCACTTATAATTTCCCAAACATGAGTACAGTATTATATTATACTTTGTGATAATGATAACCAATAGGAATGAAATTTAAGGTCAGGGAAACAACTATAACAGGGGGGCGAGAGAAAAATCCAAAACTGTGAAAAAATCGCAATGTTTTTACTTTTTATTCGTCTGATTGATGGTTGCTTTTATCACGCGATAAATAAGTGTACGCGATAAAAAATCATATGTCACGTTTTGACAAAATGCGATGTGAGTGACAGATGCTGTGTCACTTATTTATCACGTGATAAACGCAACCAAAGGCCCGCAGATTGATGATAATACAGAAGACGCCAAATTGTTATAAGACTAGAGCCTTGGTACTCGGTACAGTTATATCTGACCCTAATGTACTTTAACAATGTTTACTGAGAAAAAATGACAAGAAAGTGACAAACGCAACCATCATAGGCCTGCTGATTGAAGATAATACAGATGACGCCAAATTGTGATAAGACTAGACACAGCCTTGGTACTCAGTACAGGTACAAGTAAAGTTCCATAAGCAATGAATATTCAACGTTTAGGTACCTGAAGGACATGTCCAACCATAAATATGTTAGCGCTTCCTACAGCAACCTCTATGACGCCTATGATCAGCAGTTGACCGACAGTGGCGCGGCCAAGCAAGCAACCGAAGGTTATGAGCACCGTCGCACTCATGATATCAGCCTCTGTAATGGAATGGCCAAAATCCATACTAATATTATAAAATGCCAATGTGTCGCTAATAATAATCGCTGAACTGATTTAAATGAAATTTGGTATGCCTTCTTTGCTTTCTTCTTCACTTCGTCGTTCATCACCGTATAGATTCGTGTAAATTGACTATGTGTAATTTATAATGTATCCCTATATGTGTGAAATAAATATAATCTAATCTAATCTAATCTAATCATCACAAATGAAGCCTTGAACTGAGGTCCGGCTTAAAGAGAGTCCGTCGCCTCTTTGTGTAGAAACATAATATATTTAATTATTCAACGCGAAAAAATTTACAAACAGCATCAAATGCTAAAATGCTGGTTTAAGTACGATGTTGGTGGCATGTAACCGATATTTATGGAAGACAGGAAAAGATCCGAAACTGAATGTTCGAAAACGAGCTATATAAATGCTTATGATGTTAGTGTTTCTTTGCATTTTTGAAAATAGAATCTTCTCTCAAAAGATTTCAAAGCTCGATTGGCTATGTGGACTGTCTATTAGGTGATTTCGTGATTGTTCTCCCAAGCAAAACTTACCAAGGATAAGTCTCTTGTTTAGAGGTATAGCCATATTCTCCATATCGAACACGCCCTGGGTGATGATGGACCATTGCGTAACCGTTGCTGCCAGTAACCAGTTGATACCAAGCGCGCCGTAAGCGTACCTCTTGAGGAAAGTCATCAGAAAACCGAAGCCGATGTATATCATCACATGGGTGTCTTCATAACCTGGAGATACAATAGCTCAAGAGGCACTCAAAGAACACAAACAAACTTAGGAGCATTAAAGTCAATTATTGTATAGCAACTCAATATAAAGGGTTTAAGAGTCCTTATTCCTTTTAAAATTTATTTTTATCATATTATGACGAATATATTGATAATTTCAACCAACTTTTTGTAGTGAATAATACTTTTTCCCGAGTTCTAGGAAGTAACGTAGCTATTTCATGCTTTCATTGCGTGCAGTCGAAAATAAGTTGAAAAAACGAATTTTCCACGTGAATTTTGTCAATTTCGAGTAGTTTTTCGAACAAAAATTATCAATGAAAAATTCAAACTGTAGGTTTCAAATATATACCAATAAATCCCAATAGCCCTGTTCTAGGAAGTAACATCAATAATATGTTAAGAAACATGTTTGATCATAGAGAAAAATGTCTAAACAATCAGCATTTTAAAAGGAATAAGGCCTCTTAACGCAAAACGGCATCCTAAATACGTGCGTCCCGATCTCCGTGGCGCCACCTATGGTCCCAACGGAAGATCAGCGGTGGCTCGTGGGCTAGTATCATGCTGAGGTGGGACCGCCATTATAGTAATATACGGTATTTGATGACAGCTCAAATCAGCTACTCTTTATGAAAAGTCAAAAACGATCTGTTAGTATGAAGCTTCTATGATGATACAGGCATGTGAAGTCATAAAAATCAGTAGTGAAAAACACGTTTTATTTTTAGTTATTGTACAATTAAAAATAGTATAATGTCTAAAAGTAAGTGATACTTTATTTGGTTCCGCGTATTTTTTAATGTGTGTTTAGTGATTTCAATGCCACAATTTATATTCACTATAATAGTCAAACCCTGCACCGTATTGTAGTTGCCTTTTTTTTTATACTTTTTGTCACTTTATGTGATTATGTTCTATGGTTACGTAACGAATAAATATATTTCCTTTTCTTTCTTTCTAATTGTTTTCTTATCTGCATTATTTCATATAGTGACCTGTATGGTGACCTGACATACAGGTTTTGCCTAGTTCGGGCACCAGTTTCCACCGCACAAGTTATTATACCTACTCATAAGCTCATTAATATTATGTTTTGTTAATCTAGTTACTGTTAGTGTTACTACTATTGTACAAACTACTTGTATACTTTGTGATGGAGACAATAAATACTTTTTTCTTTCTTTCTTTCTTATATTTCAACGCAGTTGAGATGTTACTGTCGAGATGTTGATAGAATCTAGTTCCAAGAATGTTTAAATTACCTTTTAAAATCCCAGTCGCAGTTGAAAAAATCCTCAATTATCTCACTCCTATACCTCCAAAGCCTCTGAACGAGTTTAAAAAAGTAAAACCTCACGCATTTAGCGCAATAAATTTGAGGCTTACACGTCGGTTCGATTTTACACCGCCACTGCCGAACAGAGGCCGTCGGCTTTTGTGTCTGCTCTGGTATGCCTTTAGGTACATCAATAACTTTTGCTATTTCACTGACTGTATTTTAAGAGTCCTTATTCCTTTTAAAATTTATTTTTATCATATTATGACGAATATATTGATAATTTCAACCAACTTTTTGTAGTGAATAATACTTTTTCCCGAGTTCTAGGAAGTAACGTAGCTATTTCATGCTTTCATTGCGTGCAATCGAAAATAAGTTGAAAAAACGAATTTTCCACGTGAATTTTGTCAATTTCGAGTAGTTTTTCGAACAAAAATTATCAATGAAAAATTCAAACTGTAGGTTTCAAATATATACCAATAAATCCCAATAGCCCTGTTCTAGGAAGTAACATCAATAATATGTTAAGAAACATGTTTGATCATAGAGAAAAATGTCTAAACAATCAGCATTTTAAAAGGAATAAGGCCTCTTAACTACCAATGAGAAGAGAGGTGTTGGAGGGTAGGGAAACTACATTTGTCTCTTTTATACTGTATTTTAGTGTGCGATCTGAAGGATGTTTTTGCAGAATGTTTTTTAAGGTATTTCTGAAGGTTCTCAAGGATTTAAGATTTGTGAAGTGTGTGTCACAGACGCGAAGCAGAGCGGACCGTTTTTTTGAAAAATCACATTGTTTCCACTGACAACTATCGGTCAAACTTAGGTCGGTACCCTTTCCATGACTTAATGTGACTGTAACTCGTTAGCGACAGCGTAAAAGGCTCTATAGAGCGTCTATGGGTACTAGACGACGATATACATATATATAAATACGTATATGTATAAATAACATCCATAACCCAGGAACAAATATTCGAGTTTATCACACAAATATTTGCCCTTGCTGGGATTCGAACCCAGGACCGCCGGCTCAGTAGGCAGCTGCACTACAAACCGAGCCAACCGCGTCGTCATTGAAGAGAGAGATGGTATTATGTCGTCTCGTTTGAAAGATTTATTTACCTCGAATATCGTGGTCCCTATCGCCATCGTATTTGACTAGCACGAAAAATAATATCGCCAAGATAACCTGGAATACCAATAGGGGCAAGTATCTTGAACCACCGGCCATCTTGCTCTTTGTGATAAGGCTGCTGAAAAACGAATAAAACGGTTAAATGCATGGCTATTTTGAAAAAAAAAAAAAAAGAATAGTTATTTTTCACAATCCTAATAAAATAAAATAAAGTTAGTTATCTATTGTTTCCCGAATTTCACTATGTCAATTATGGCATACATTCATTTCGCTTGCTATATTATTCATTTGATATAAATCAAGTTTTCCCTGTTGGCTGAAATATTTCGGGATGATTTCTACGGGAGTAGTATTAAATCTCGAAAAGTTTATGGATTATGATATGAAATGCAAAGTTCATTACATAGCAAATGAAAATTATGGCAAGTGAAAGTATCCCATAAACTTTAAGAGGCCTAATTCCTTTAAAAAAAATATTTTTTCATATTATGACGAATATATATTGATAATTTCAACCAACTTTTTGAAGTGAATAATAGGTACTTTTTCCCGAGTTCTAGGTAGTAACGTAGCTATTTCATGCTTTCATTGCGTGCAGTTGAAAATAAGTTGAAAAAATAGAATTTTCCACGTTTTTTTTGCCAATTTCGAGTAGTTTTTCGAAAAAAAAAAATGAAAAATTCAAACTGTAGGTTTCCAAATATATACCAATAAATCCCAATAGCCCTGCTCTAGGTAGTAACATCAATAATATGTTAAGAAACATGTTTGATCATAGAGAAAAATTACTAAACAATCAGCATTTTAAAAGGAATAAGGCCTCTTAAGTGTATTTTACTAAGATTTTGTAAGTTATTTCGTGTGGAAATTTCTGAGTCTAAGATTAAAATGGACGGGTAGATTGACTATTACGAGTATGCTATCACCGGGTTCAATACGCAGTCATAATTCAAACATCCCATAATTTCAACTTTTGAATCACTGTTCATTAAGTTAGTGATGGATAGAAACCATCTTCCCTATTTCAATTCTTATATATTTTATTAAATTTTCTTTGGAACTGAATAAAATATTACGCATGTTTGCATGATTTTTTTCAAGGCTTTGTGAAAAAGTTTGTTACGAGAAGTGTAATCCACCGCGTGGAAGCCCAATCCACGAAATATAATTGAGTTTTCAATAGCAAAGGATGCTTGAAAGACAACTGATTTATTACTGATAGTGATAGACATACATGATATACCTAATCATTTTATAATAAGCGCTAAATTATAAGGGAAGCCCTTATGATGAGTAAGTCGTATGAAAAGCGTGTACAGGTAACCAACTCATAAAAGCTCACCTTATTTTTTGGATTCCCTTTTTGGCAAGAGATAATTAATTATTAATTGGGCTACTTTTTTGACATTCATTGAAAAGAGCTGCCGTGGGTTGCCATTTGGAATAGCTAACTCATTAATTGGGCTACTTTTATAAAGGACCTTGCATTTAAGAGGCCTTATTCCTTTTAAAATGCTGATTGTTTAGACATTGTTCTCTATGATCAAACATGTTTCTTAACATATTACCTATTGATGTTACTACCTAGAACAGGGCTATTGGGATTTATTGGTATATATTTGAAACCTACAGTTTGAATTTTTCATTAATAACTTTTGTTCGAAAAACTACTCGAAATTTACAAAATTCACGTGGAAAATTCGTTTTTTCAACTTATTTTCGACTGCACGCAATGAAAGCATGAAATAGCTACGTTACTACCTAGAACTCGGGAAAAAGCATTATTCACTTCAAAAAGTTGGTTGAAATTATCAATATATTCGTCATAATAAATTTTAAAAGGAATACGGCCTCTTAAAACCTATCGGTGCGGAAAGGGAGGTTCGGTCCCCGCTCTTCGGATCACTTTTTGGCTGCTCGGGTTACTTTTTAGCGGGCTATTTCCCAGGTAGGTGTATGTATTTTATTTACTAACTAATGAAATTGGAAGTTTTACATAGAAAACTCCGGTAAGTCTCAGGCAAACAGGGCGAACGATATGAAGTGTTACCAATTTCAAAGGGCTACGATTTTTTTGGTTGCAACAAAGTTTATTTATTATTACGAATATAATTAGAAAATATAACATTTTTTTAAATAATTAATATATTTTAACTCAATATGACCACCTGCCTTGACTATGGCCTTCAGATGGTCGAAAAATGAGTTGCACACTGCACGAATGTGGTTTTGCGGTATGTTGTGCAAGTTACGTACGATCGCTTTCTTCAGTGTATCCATACTGGCATGCTTTCTAGTCCTCACGTTGCTCTCCAAAATTGCCCAGATAGAAGGGCCATTTTTTCTAAAGTTGTACACCCCACTTATTTTTGAAATTTTCGATATTTTGGGTATTTTCTACTCAGAATCACGTGCCTTTCTATCTAATTAGGAGAAAAAAACTGTCCTGGCCCAGAAATGAATTGACAAAAAACAAATGCAATTTTTTTTTACTAAGAATTTAGTCAGATATGGCCCTGTGTGAATTTGGTTTATATCGTTCACCCTGTATTAAAATACATATAAAACGAAAAGAGTGGTAGTCGACTTCTACGCGAGTAAACTTGTTTTGTATTTTAATAAATTTGACGTTTTTTAATTGAGGCAAAGTTACCCTCTCTAATTGTTTCCTTCTTCATAAGAAGAAGATATATTTAGGTACATGTGTTATTACCGCCATCTATGTTAGCTCCATTTCCGGTATAGATTTCCGGGTTCGATGCCCGGTCTCTTTCACTAGGTAACTCCATTTTAATTTTTCTTTAAGCGCTGATCTTTGTATCAATGGTTTAAATAAACATTGTGGTGTGTACCCACATTCAATAACAATGAGACATTACATGTTTCATTTATAGACTAGTTTATTTCTATGCAACAAAGTTTCATAAAGTTTCATGTGATTTAATGGACCTTCTGACATTCTTTATTGGATTGTCCGGAAATTAGTAGCCATTCGATAATGATGAAATGCTGTCACTAAAAAAAGAACTATCTTCTTCCGAGGACATGCAAATAAAATCAATACTTACCGATTTCAGTCTGAAAGATTTATTTCCTTGAGTTACAATTTATCACATTCGCTATGCTTATCGTTTTATACTAAAGCGATTCATTTATCACTGAGATTTTGTCCAGACTTATGTGTTAAAATGGGTTTGTGTGGCTAAATTATTTGTTTGTTTTATGTAATTAACATTTTACGAAATTTTGGATCAAATATGATGTCCAAATGTCAATCTTGTTCATAGAGTCTAACAATAGTAAAACGTCATAATTTTATTAACTGAGGATTCATTTTCCTGTCTATAGAGTTTCTAAACATGTGTCTATGACTTTGCAAAATGTTTAACGCCTAGTAAACATAAATAACTAAAAACCGGCCAAGTGCGAGTCAGAATCGCGCAGCGAGGGTTCCGCATATATGGCGCCGCATACAAATGAGGTGCAAAGTTAACGCAACCGATCACGTTTGTTGTATGGGTGCCCTTCTGAAATATTAATTTTATTACAGAAATACATCATCTGTGAAAATTTTAACTGTCTCTATCACGGTTTATGAGATACAGCCTGGTGACAGACGGACAGACAGACAAACGAACAACGGAGTCTTAGTAATAGGGTTCAGTTTTTTACCCTTTGGGTACGGAACCATAAAAATGAATGCTATAGTGCGCATTGGTATGTTGTCTGCAAAATACGCCTAGAACGAGAGTGTTCATGTTCATACAACATCAGATTTGCAAAAGATAAAACCGCTTTTATTGTTATCTATGTCAACGAACCGTTCATAGAGACGTGTTGCTTGTGACATTGACGTTGTGACAGATGCGCACACGGACGAAACTTAGCCCGTGGCTTACCAACACTGGCTTCACTTTCAAGCGCTAACCATAACCCAGTGAATAAAGGGGTATGACCTTACAAACGGTCCGGTAGTTTTGAATTTTTCACAATTCCCCCTCTTCCGCGCCCGCCGCCATATTGAAAAAACTGGCAATTTCTGCAAATTTTTGCTTATATATAGCTAGACAAGAGCTTAGACAATGTTGTAGACTTTTAAATTTAATATAATATACATTTAAAATTTTGTTTCAAAGACAGACAGTTACGGAGATATGCACATTTAAAAAAATGTACGTAACGCAATTTTTAACTCAGAAACAAACTTCTGGTTTATATCTTCGTTAAGGAGCATTTTAGCTAGAAAAAAGCTTAGGCATAGTACATATTTAGTCTCTATTCACCGAACTTTGTAGGCGTATTTATTCTAAGGTAGGCTGTTAGCGCGACTCACGGCGTGTAGTGAACCCGTTTTGGTGGCGCCAAAACTCTAATACATAAAGAGAGCGGACTTAGCTAACACGAACAGAATAATCCTTTGTCTAAGTCCTCAGTTCGCTATTATACCGCCCTTCTCATATTTCGAAGTGTGCAGGAAAAATGCACGAACTAATATCGCTGGCCCTAATCCGTCATCATGGGATTAAGCGCGGACATGTGTTCCGGAGTATTTTCGTATTATCTGACGATAGTACTTGTAGACGACAACCGCGTCCGTCGGCTATCGGCTACAAGGGCACTCCGAAACTCAGGGATGAGTTATGGAGCGAAGTGGACTGTAGGCTAAGGTAAAACGAACGGACGAATACGAAAACGCAAACTAAAAATCAACGGTATATATTTACACAGAAAATTAACAAAAACAACAACGGATCGGAAACACTTAAATTAACACTTAACTAATATAGTCTCTGTCTATGAATTTACACTAAATCGCGGACCGATGGTACTACGCTATACTAACAAAACTAACTCGCGGACCGATGGTACTACGCTACAACTGTTACAAGATGGTTTATGCAGGAGAACAAGAACTGGAAGTGATTTGGCGGATCGATGATCAACGCACTGACTACGGAGTGGTACTCTACGTAGACTGAGGAATGACTGTAATTACATGGAAAAATGGCCGTCCTTTTATACAAAATGCCTCTAGGTCCAGGGGGACGCCCGCCCTGTCATTATACATTAATTTACTCAAGTTACATATTTCTGATCTTAAAACTAACTTATGTTATGGATTGACGCTGTTAAGATACACAAAATTTAATACATGTTTGCGTCGTGGGAGCTCCCGTCAGACTGTGAGATGCGAAAATACCTATCGTTTCTTTGTCCCCGGCAAGAGGCCGTCTCGCTCGCACCGTCCGAGATATACACTCGCGCGGTCACTCTTAACGTGCTGCGCGCTGTGAGACTCGTTCAGTCTTTGATTTGTCATGCTCTCGGACGGTTACGGCCGGGACAATGTTTTACAAAACTACTCTATTTATTTAAATCTACAGTCTTACGAAGTTTCAAATTAATCTATAATTTTTCCTCAATTTTTACGTCGAACGTAAACAAAGATGACTCCTTTGTCTCGCGCTGCGAGTGGAAATTACCACGATGAGTCATCTTTGTTTTGCCGTGGTCTTTTTACTAAGACATGACGGGAGCTCTACATGAATAAATGATTATACAGGGAAATTTAATTAATTTCAGCCGCTTATACGGGCAACGATCTTATATCTAAGCTATTAAAATATTTATTTATTTATTCAACTTAAAACTAAATACTCTGCAAAGCTGTCCGTAACAATCTCCCCCCGTCGAGCTGCTGCGTAGACTCGGGTTGCATGGGGAGGACAGCTTCCGCACGGGCGTCGAAATACGCCGCCCTTGGTGTGCACGCTCGCGCTCTGCACCTCGCCGTCGGGACCCGGATGTGTTTTCCTCGGGTCCATGGAGACGTATGTGAGTGGCCGGGCGTTGACATCGCCTCGGCCTCGGCGAGCAGCGTCGTTGGCTCCTCTTCTTGGCGCCATGGTTGGGCGCGCCGTCATGGCGCGTGATGTTGTCAGGGCGCGCGCTGTGGTAGCGCGTCGCGACGGTGGCATCAGGTGGCGCGCTATGATTGCGCGTGGCGTCGTCTCGTGTGACGCGGCGCTCTTCTCCCCCCGTTGTGCGACAGCACTGAAGCGGGGGCAACGCCTGGCGGCGTTGAGTGTGTGCGCTGCATGGTGGCTGCGCTTCGCGTCGGCTGTCGTGGCTCGACACGGCTGCGGTGGGCGCCGCGGCGGTCGACGCGTGAGGCGTCGCGGTGGTTGTGGCGGCAGGCAACGCGGCGGGCGCCGCGGCCGGTGTAGTGGCAGGCAACGCGTCGGGTGAGGTGGCAGGCGACGCGGGTGGCGTCGCAGCCGGAGCAGCGGCAGGTGCCGCGGCGGCAGTGGCGGCAGGCGACGCGGTGGGCGTCGCATCGGGTGTGGCGGCAGGCGACGCGTCAGGCGTCGCGGCGTGCGTTATCACCCTCTGTCGTTGTGTTTTCAGCCGGTTGTATTGGGAGATCCGGCTGATGTCGGGCAGCGGTGTCGTCCACACGCTCGTAGCCGCGACTTGATGCGGCTGGGCTTCCATCATTTTTTCTGTGGGTGGCGTCGGCGTTTCCTGTGGCCACTCCGCTTCAGGCTGCCACAGGAATTTGGGGCCGTTGTACCACCGGGCGCCTATGTCCAGGCGACGCGCGCTGTCCGCCCTCTTCTTTGCGCGTTGACGTGGTGTCTGCGCGCGTGGCGTCGTCGTGCGCGTTACGACGCCTTCCTCCCCCCCTCGACTAGTAGCGTCGGAACGGGGGCAACGCCGTCGGCGTTGTTTGCGCCGCGTCGCGGCGGGCGACGCCACTGTTGTAGTGTGTGGTTGAGGTGACGCCGCTGGCGTCTCTTGCAGGCTTCCTCGTGGGTTCGCTGCGTGCGGGGCTACACCGCGTCGGTGTATGGCGTGGCCGTCGTCTCTGCGTAGGCGGCGGGCGTCGTCATCTTCCCCCGTCGGCACGTACTGTGTGGCTCGGGGTGACGCCGCCGGAGTGGATTGGTCGCAGGGACAGTCTTCCTCTGCTGTAAGCTGCCATCGCTTGTCTTCGGTCGGCGCGTTCCGTAGGGACTTGAGTGACGCCGTCACGGGCTGGGGCTCACGTAGTGGCGTCGGGTCGTCTACGGCGTGGCAGTGCAGCACTGCATGCTGTCTGCTCGAGTGCTGCTGCGGCGCCGTCCCGAAGATCACCCAACCCAAGGGAGATAGTTGGGCGGCGGGTTCGTTGCGTCTGCCCACGCGGAGAGCGTAAGGCAGCATCAGGTGCCAATGGTCGGCACCGATGAGGATGCGTGGGCGGGCTTGGCTGTAGCAGGCTGCGCCCATGTCGGTGAGATGCGGGAACTGTGTGACGTCGCTTCTCTCTGCCCGTTGTGCGCGTAGGCCCAGGTCATCGACGGTGCGTAGCTCGATTGGATGCGCAGGGCCGCCTGTCTGGCTGCGCACGTGAGCGTGTACTCGCCGACTCTTCTCACTGGCGGTCATGGATCCCACGCCTTGTATGTGTAGGCGCGTGGTGGCGCCGTCGGCGCCGATCTCGTCAGCAAGGCTCTCTTCCATGAGCGAGATTGTTGAGCCCTGGTCCATCAGAGCGTAGGCTTGTGTTTCGCCGCGTGGTCCGCCAATGATGATTGGGATGATTTTCAGTAGCACTGAAGTGGTGTGTCCGAACTCCGCCGTGTTGGAGGTGAATTCGGAAATGCACGCCGTCGTCTCGGGTGCATTGTCTGTTGTGCGCGTAGCAGGGCGCCGTCGCGGCGTTGCTGTGTGTTGCGCAGGGATTGGTTGTGGCAGAGCGGCTGGCGTAGCACTCGGCGTCGCGACGACTTGCTCAGTCGCGATGGGGGCCGGCGCGTACGGATAGGGTGCGTACGGGACGGCTTGTTGCATCGGTGTATACGGCGCTGGGGCGTTCAACGTATACTGCGGTGCGTTCGGTGTCGCGGCGAATTGCTCAGCCGCGTGGGGTGCCGGCACGTACTGGCGGTAGGCGAACGGCTCGGTGGTACACGGCGCTGTGGCGATCAACGTGTACGGCGCGTTCGGCGTCCCAGTGCGTGGCGGTGTTGGTTGCGCCCTGTCTGGCGCGTTGCTCGGCGTTGGGCTTGCATCGGCGTGTAGCAAGCGGTGATGCGGGTAAGTGCACCCGGGGACATCACAGCCGCGGGCGCGGCACTGGTCGCGGCGATGCCGGCGGTCCAGGCACGTGACGCAGAGCTTGTTGTTTCGGACCCAATCCCATCGGGCTCCGATTGTGATTTCGCGTAGCTTGCGGCAGTTTGTAGTGGAGTGAGTGCCGCCGCAGTACAAGCAGCCGTCGGCGTGCTTCGTTGCGTATATGTGCGCACGATCTTCGTGAGGGCGTCGTACGTCTCCTCTTCCGGCGCCGCCGCTTGTTGCTCGGTTGTCTGGGACGCGCTGCGATCCCCGTAGCTCGGCGGCGGGCGTCGGTCTTCGTGGCGGCGCCTTGGCGTGGGAAAATTCCATTTCCGCATCGCTCTCCTCCAGTAGGAATTCCGCCATGAGCATGAGTTCGCTCTCGGCGGAATGTAGGCGCTCCTTGGCGTAGGAGCACCATCGGCTGCGTAAGTGCGGGCTTAGGCGCTCCGTCACTTCTCGAATCAGCAGCGGGTTGGCGCAGTAGCTACGGCGATCGAGGTCCACCAGCGTCGAGACGATGTTCATGACTTTGATGGCGAAGTTGTTGAGATCGATGGCGCTCGGTCCCAGTGGCGGCATCCTCTTCAGCTCTTCAATGGCTCGGTCGATGAGAAGGTCAGTCCGCCCGAAGTTTTTCTTCAATACTCGTATGATGAGCTCGGGGCGGGTCGACGAGGCAAGCATGTGTTGTACGCATTGCCTCGCTTCTCCCTTCAGGCTGTGGCGCAGGCGTGCGACGTTCTCAAATGGCGAGAATTTGTAGCGCGTAGTGCTCTCGGTGTAGCCGTTGTAAAATGTGAGCCACTCGCTCGGCTCCCCGGAGAATGGCGGCAACTCGTAGACTTGACGTGGAGGTGGTCGCATCATTGTTTCGATTGTGTCCGTCAGGCGGTCGATAGCTCGTCCTCTGCTCGTCGATCGCTCCCGCTGGCTATGTGGCGTCTGTGGCTCGTGCTGTTGCCGCCCGCGTGTCTCGCGTTGCGGCGTCCGTGCTTGAGCATGCTTCGCATCGTCCGCGTCAGCATTTTGCACGCCTGTCAGCCAGTCGTCGACTCGACGTTGAGAGTCAGCTTGAGAACCGCCGGCTCGGGATTGTTCATCGATGCGCTCCATCTCGACCGCGAGCCTCTTCTCGACGAGCTCGCGTTCCAGTCGAATTTCTTCAAGTCGAAGTTGCTTGAGTTGTTCCATTGCGGCGAGTTCTGCTTCTTGGCGCCGCATGTCCGTCGCGTTCGACGCTCTTGAGTGAAGTGATGATGGTCGGCGCGGCGCGTGGGCTTTATCAGTGAAAGTCACGTTGAACTCGCGCCGCTGCGCGCGGGCCTCCGATTGGTCGGCCGGCGCGGCGTGCTGTGATTGGTCGAAGCGCTCGGCGTTCTTCGACAGTCGTTTCTCCAGTTCGCTGCGCCAAGCCGTAGTGTCGGTTGGCGGTGAAATTGGAGCTTCTTCGGCGGGGGACTCTGGTGAGTCGGTTTGAAACTGCAGTCCCGAAGGGCCCGGCCGGGCCTGGGCAGCGGGCGGTGAGTGCGTGACTGCAACATTTGTCACCGCGAACCGTTGTAGGTCGACTGCAGCTTGTGTGCGCTCACGCTGCGAGCGCGCACTCTCCTCACTCTTGTTTCCTCGCGTTAAAACCATCTTGTTTGACGATTGGGAAAACCGCACTTTTCCCGCTACACAAACGAACCTAAACTAATTCCGATCCGGTTCGAAGGACCAAACAATGTAGACGACAACCGCGTCCGTCGGCTATCGGCTACAAGGGCACTCCGAAACTCAGGGATGAGTTATGGAGCGAAGTGGACTGTAGGCTAAGGTAAAACGAACGGACGAATACGAAAACGCAAACTAAAAATCAACGGTATATATTTACACAGAAAATTAACAAAAACAACAACGGATCGGAAACACTTAAATTAACACTTAACTAATATAGTCTCTGTCTATGAATTTACACTAAATCGCGGACCGATGGTACTACGCTATACTAACAAAACTAACTCGCGGACCGATGGTACTACGCTACAACTGTTACAAGATGGTTTAAGCAGGAGAACAAGAACTGGAAGTGATTTGGCGGATCGATGATCAACGCACTGACTACGGAGTGGTACTCTACGTAGACTGAGGAATGACTGTAATTACATGGAAAAATGGCCGTCCTTTTATACAAAATGCCTCTAGGTCCAGGGGGACGCCCGCCCTGTCATTATACATTAATTTACTCAAGTTACATATTTCTGATCTTAAAACTAACTTATGTTATGGATTGACGCTGTTAAGATACACAAAATTTAATACATGTTTGCGTCGTGGGAGCTCCCGTCAGACTGTGAGATGCGAAAATACCTATCGTTTCTTTGTCCCCGGCAAGAGGCCGTCTCGCTCGCACCGTCCGAGATATACACTCGCGCGGTCACTCTTAACGTGCTGCGCGCTGTGAGACTCGTTCAGTCTTTGATTTGTCATGCTCTCGGACGGTTACGGCCGGGACAATGTTTTACAAAACTACTCTATTTATTTAAATCTACAGTCTTACGAAGTTTCAAATTAATCTATAATTTTTCCTCAATTTTTACGTCGAACGTAAACAAAGATGACTCCTTTGTCTCGCGCTGCGAGTGGAAATTACCACGATGAGTCATCTTTGTTTTGCCGTGGTCTTTTTACTAAGACATGACTGGAGCTCTACATGAATAAATGATTATACAGGGAAATTTAATTAATTTCAGCCGCTTATACGGGCAACGATCTTATATCTAAGCTATTAAAATATTTATTTATTTATTCAACTTAAAACTAAATACTCTGCAAAGCTGTCCGTAACAGTACTTGTTTACATGCTTAATAAGTTTTTCTTAAGACTGTACAACTTCGAGTGCAAAATCACCAACAGTTACTGTATTAGTTCTCAATTAAACACCCGTACTTGCTGCAATCACTTATTTTATTATTTTTTATTTAATTATTTAACAGTGCTATCCTCTACCGTGCTTAACTGACACACACTGCTCTGAGGGCGGCGGTCGCCTCGGTTCATTCAAAATCGTCTGTACTCGGTACAGGGACGCTTACTTGACAGCTCTGTTTTGACGTCATCATTCATTTAGTTTTAGCGTCTGTACCGAGTACGTTCCATTACAGTTACCTATACAGTTCGCGTTTTTCCCTTTACCGTAAGAAGGGTATATTTAAAATATCCTATAACTAAAACTGTATCTTTGGATGTCCTGAGAAGGATACCTTTGCCAAAATTGGTTAGTTTGTCCTGCTGTTTCAGCGTGACGAGAGGACAAAGAAGTTATAACCAACAGATGGCGCCAGGAAGCATAGCACTATTAAGAATTTTCCTGAAATCATAACCCTATCATGAAAGTTGTATTAGAAATCAGTTTTCTATGAAGACATCTAGAAAACTGATTTTTAATACAACTTTATAGTTGTATAATAGTGTAGAAAACACTGCGGTATTTGCGATGCGAGAAGATGTTAAATAGCTTCTTGAACGCTTTCCAGCCAAGTTGTTTGACATGATGCCCAATTGCCCACGGCTACCTTCTACCACCGCACTGCTGTGTTCATCCTCACATGCTAGAGCCTAAATGGTGGAGAACTGTCCGGTTCCAGAGGAACTTCCTACCGCGAACGCTTCGCATGTGGAATGAGCTCCCTGCCGAGGTTTTCCCCGGGGGCTACAGTATGCGGTTCTTCAAGAGGGGAGTAAATAGGTTCTTAAAGGGTCGGCAACGCGCGTGTGATGCTCCTGGCGTTGCAAGCGTTCATAGGTGGCGGTAACAGCTTAACATCAGGCGGGCCGCGTGCTTGTTTGCCACCGTCATAGTATATAAAAAAAAAAAGTTGGATTCGATGACTATCCTCCTTGTCAAAATTGGACCTACGTTACGTATCGGTGTCGGTGAAATGATATATGTCTTAGTTTCATTGGCTGATAACTCGGACGATATACGGCATGCAGGGACTCCCCGCAGACGGTATAACGACCAGAGAAATTTATTTATTTATTTATTTACATACAAGTGATGTCCTTAAATTTTCTGGTTACGTCAACGTGAGACCCTTGATACCTTCATCTCTCCGTCGAGATGGCATCTGCACCTCTAGCACAGCTATGTCTGGCTAATGAAATATTACTCAAATATTTGGCGGGAAATTTAAAAAATCTACAGCTGGTCACACTTTGTGTAGTAAGAAATATAGTTTTGATACTAGAACATATTTTTGATTTTCTATGCACACGTATTAAGATACCTAAAGAAATAAGTTAAATTTTGACGTTCTCTCATAGTCAGCTCACATAATTTCTACCACTATGTACATTACAGTCAAAGACAAACACATATATTTTTACACTTTTTAACAAGGCGAAAAATTAAATGTAGTGTAAATAAAACCTAGTTCAATAATACCTTATTAATCCATCACCAAAAAAATTACATAAGTAGGTACTATGCCAAATTTCAACTCGATCGGAATGTTAGAACTAGTACATAAAGTATCAAAATTATTTATAGTGAACCCAACTACTAAATTGTTTAAATCATAGACAATTGGTAATACCACAAGGAAAATATCTGTCAACATTACTTGGCTAGCCAGACTCTATGACACGCGGGTTAAAAAAAAAAAAAAAAAAAAAAAAAAAAAAAAAAGCGAAGTTGGCCCGAAGCATAGGTTTCCGCAGCGAAGTGTCTCTCCATACTATCATATTTGCCCAACTAGTTCACGAAAATTTAATATTATATTGGAGAACTGTCACCTCTAATTGTATATTATAGTTTCAAGTAAATTCTTGCCTCTCATGCCAACCAACGGGACAATACACGAGGCAATGTGTGCTCCCCAGATATCAAAACCAAGTTAAACGCTCCAGGCGATAGATTTTCTCTTAAAATCAAATATTTACCTTTAAAAACGGTATTTGAACAATTTTAGAATTTTTAATAGCTATACATTTGCTTTACTAAACCGAAATTGCAATTTTAGAATTCGCAGATTTTTTTTGAAGCCCAGACGCTTGCGGTCATATTTCAATGATAAAAGCTATGTTTTATCCTATTTCAGATAAAAAATAACAACTTTGATTAGGTTTTAGTATTTTTTGCTGGATATATTGCATTGCTCGTAAATTATTAAAAAAAACGGCCAAGTGCGAGTCAGACTCGCGCACGAATGGTTCCATACCATCAAATAAAAAACGACAAAAATATCACGTTTGTTGCATGAGAGCCCCGCTTAAATATTTATTTTATTTTGTTTTTAGTTTTTGTTGTTATAGCGGCATCTGCGAAAATTTCAACTGTCTAGCTATCACGGTTCACGGTTCATGAGATACAGCCTGGTGACATATGGCCAAACAGACGGACGGACAGCGAAGGCTTAGTAATAGGGTCCCGTTTTAACGTTTTGGGCACGGAACCCTAAAAAGAGCCAAACATAA
Source organism: Apotomis betuletana (assembly GCA_932273695.1). Classification (NCBI taxonomy): domain Eukaryota; kingdom Metazoa; phylum Arthropoda; class Insecta; order Lepidoptera; family Tortricidae; genus Apotomis; species Apotomis betuletana. Next base: position 17,573,894 of record OW026314.1, on the reverse strand, counting down.
AATAATCAGACTCAAACCAGGCGAGGGTTGTGTGGTAAAACTCGATAAGTCGAAAAAAAAAGGTAATTGAAATAAGGACTCTATATACACACTACATTATGGTTCTTGTTTCAAAGATTTTTTTCGACTTATCGGGTTTGACCACGCCTTCGCAAGGTTTTCATTTACCTATTTGTTTCTCGTTTCTTCGTGCCATTTTTTAACTTAAATGCAAAAAACACTAATGGAATCAAAGCTCGTAGACTACACATGAGTATGCATCAGTGAACTAACTTCGCCTTCCACTTTTGTTTGGACGAAATCGGCACGAGTCACATTTTACCATCATTTTACACTAACAACCTATCGCTGGCCCAATATTACAAGGTACGATGTTACCTTTTCTTGGTATGTAAAATTAAACTTTTGGTAGTTAAAACAACTTAAAAAATTTAATTAGTCAAAAGTGTAACATAGTACCTTGTAATATTGGGCCAGCGCAATGTAATACAAATCTCAGAACAGAACCTACGTAGTGTTCTATTCTGAGGTTTTACGATAACCTTAACGAAATGATCACGCGTCAGTACCTAGACGTACCCAGGAATCTCAACACCGTACACAGCTCCGAGTATTTAACCGTACCTTAATTAAACGCCTCGCCTGTGCGGTTCTAATCCCAGATCGAACGTGCACTTAGCGTGACTGCCTGTTTGTCACGACACATCCGATATTCCATTTGGAGCAGCCAGCCTTACTAATAAATAATACCCCTTAATGACAAACCAGAGTAAGATCAATAGAGACTCAAAGGGTAACAACGGACAGCGTATGTTACCGGTCCTAAGATTAATTACTACGGTTACCGTTGGAGAGTTTGCTGAGCGTCAATGTTATAAAGTCAAAGGGCCGATACAGACGGACAGCATTTCTTTCAAAACTGCAAACCGACTGTGCAGTCCGCTTTCAGCTGTCGTGCAGTCTTGTCAATCTCACACCAACTGCAAGCTGACTGCACGGTCGGTTAGCAGTTCTGATGCAGTTGGTGCAACTGCATCAGAACTGCCCTGGAACTGCCACTGTGCAGCCGGGTTGCAGTTGAAATGCTGTCCATCTGCATCGGCCCAAAGTGACGTGCGACGATAGTCCTTCGAGCCGGATGTGTGTTAAGTTCACACCTCATTTATATGCACTATCATTATCATCAACATCATAGGCCCTTCATATCATTAGCATATCAGGCGTAAACCAGTAATCAAAGATTTTCGTAGTAGTAGTGCACCTACCTACTGAGCTCGCGGTTCTGGGTTCGAACCCCGACAAGGGTAAATAAGTGTGATGAACTCGAATATTTGTTCCTGGGTCATGGATGTTTTATGTAGCCACAAAATATTAAACGATAAAGTTTCATTATACCAAATGGAGTGCTTGATCAATAACATTGATTGCTAACGTTCTGTCCTTCATACAAATACGCAACTATTTCATGGAACTCTTCAAGTTTTCTCCCGCATTTTCCTCAACATTGTGCTACGTAGCTTCCGTGACAGCTATTGAAAACCCTCCGATGTTCGTTTGCTAAGCAATATTATACTCTACTACTAAGAATTAAGGTTACCAATACAAATGAGATGGAAGACCCAGGTGTTCTTATTGGCAGAAATTGAAATGAAATATTCGTATGTGCGATACCAATATTAGAAATTGTATTATTTTTAATCATGCAGGAAAGGTTGAATTTTGTAAATAATTTGACTTATATGCTACAAAAAAATGTAAAGATAAACAAAAACATCTGCCATAGCGTAATTAATTTTTGAAAATTTTCTGAGTACTAATATGGCGTAGTTATTACTAAGTGACAGTTGTGATATGACTATGTTAAGTGTCAACAAACAACAACAAACAAAACATTGCGTGCTTTCATTTTATAATATTAAAAAAAAGTTCTATTTTTTAATAACTTACTGATCAATATATTAATAAGTGCCTATACTAAGACCCCGTAAAGTTTGCGGTTATATTAAATATACACGCTATAGAGTAAATATTTTCCAAAGACGCGTTTGTTTTACGTACTAGAGAAACCCACAATTTTTTTCACGCGGGTAAATAAGAATTAAATTTAAAATTTTAAAAACCCCCGACATGATAACCTACAAAAAGAAAGAAATAAAATCTACAAAATGTGCCTTTACAATGAGCAGTAGAAAAAGAATCCAAGCTTCGTTGCGTTCGGGGGACCGCTAATTACCTAAATGAAATGAAATATATTTTTCAACGCAAAATTGCACGTATGCATTTGGGCTTCCCACTTTACGATTTTCAGTACATTGCATTTCATTTATTTACTTAGCGGTCCCCCGACGCAACGAAGCTTGGATTCTTTTTCTACTGTTCATTGTAAAGGCACATTTTGTAGATTTTATTTCTTTCTTTTTGTAGGTTATCATGTCGGGGGTTTTTAAAATTTTAAATTTAATTTTTATTTCATATTTTTTAAACAAACAGAAGTTTCGTCCCGGAATTTTCTTCTTTTAACACTATTTTTGTTTTACACCGTTTAAGGTCTAGAGTTTCCATTATTTTGTCGAGCTTGATCCTTGACTATATAGGTACAACAGGATCTCAAGCCAGTGGTAACGAAAGCCGTCTTCTCTCAGATTAAAATTAGGATATATTTTGATTTCAATAGCCTTAAGCAACATTCTGGGATTTTTTTTTAGTAATGTACGTTAGTTAATGCTTATAATGACAAAATGGCGAAGTTATTAGCCAAGACAATAGAATATATACTTTAAATGCACTGGATGAGTCGAAAGAACCTGCTACTTATGGCCTAAAACAGAACCAGGTATCTATTCTACAGGATCCAAATACTACGTGTGGATTACTTAGCCCCATAAAAATTGCAGTTGGCTTAGTTTTGAAAGACCTAATCATCGATACCCCACACCATGGGATAAACCGATAAAAAAATTACATCCCCACTTTTAACGTAAAAACGGGACCCTATTACTGAGACTTCGCTGTCCGTCCATCCGTCCCTCCGTCCGTCCGTCTGTCACCAGGCTGTATCTCAAGAACGGTGACAGCTAGACAGTTGAAATTTTCACAGATGATGTATTTCTATTGCCGCTATAACAACAAATCCTAAAAATAAAATAAAAGTAATATTTAACGGGGGCTCCCATACAACAAACAGGATTGGTTGCGTTAACTTTGCACCTCATTTGTATGGAGCGCTATACATACCAGGTGCAAACTTAACTTAACCGCTTAAGGAGGGAAAGTGTTTGTACGGAACCCTCGGTGCGCGAGTCTGACTCGCACTTGATACATTTTTAAGTGTAGGGAAGGTACACAAAAAAAAGTTTTTAAAAATGTATTCTACCACTATGTCTCTGAGCTAAGCTGTGGACAGACGGACAGACGGGCGGACGGACATGGTGAAACTATAGGGGTTCCTGTTGACTACAGAATCCTAAAAAGCTGTTATTCACTTAGGCAAGAGTACTTTTGCTAAAGCTTACGTGTCTTTTAGTCGCGTTAAAATCTTGCAGGATGTTGCTATTTGTGACCTCAATCAAAGGAACGTGTTCAATAGTCCTAATGACAATTTCAGCTTTAGCAGAATTGCGAAACTTAGAAACAGTGACCCAGGACTGTGACAGAAATTATAATATGAGTTTTTTTGTCAAAACAGTTTTTCAGAGACTCGGTTTCATTATCGACTGTACTTTATTACACAAACGTTAATTGCTCATCAAGAACAATCAGACGAGCCCAAACACCATGGGTTTATCTTGTGCTGTTTAGGAGTTCCTACGGCCATCTTCAGCTCCAAGATACCAAATTATTGTACTGTCAAAATTTTATTAAATTGTTGATTACGCTAATAAAACTTAACATTTAACCAACATTTGAAATTCTTGGCTTAGATCCTTTTACAAATAGATGGTTATCATGAGATCTTCATTTAGTGAGTGATATGGAAAATGTTAATAAAACTGAACATTTATCCAACATTTGGAATTCTTGGCTTCAATATTGGCTGAGATCCATTAAGAACTAGCTGGTCATCATGAGACCTTCATTTAGTAAGTGATAAAGAAAATGCTAATAATACTTAACATTTCACCAAAATTTTGAATCCTTAGCTTCAGTATTGGCTGAGATCCATTAACAAGTACCTGGTCATCATGAGACCTTCATTTAGTGTGATATAGAAAATGCTCATAATACTTAACATTTAACCAAAATTTGGAATCCTTAGCTTCAATATTGGCTGAGATCCATTAACAACTACCTGGTCATCATGAGACCCTCAATTAGTGAGTCATATAGAAAATGCTAATAAAACTTAACATTTAGCCAATATTTCGAATGATTGACTTCAATATTGGCTGAGACCTTGTCACTTGTTCCAATTAAAGCTGAATATCTTGGAAACTACTGGTCCTATTTCCACCAAACATAGCTAAGAACCATCTCGACGGAAAAGTCGTTCGATTAAAAAAAACCGCACTCAAATTGGTCCATCCGCTTGGGCGCTACGATGCCACAGACAGATACACAGATACACAGATACACAGATACACATGTTAAACTTATAACACCCCTCTTTTTTTGTCGGGGGTTAATAAAACGATAACAATTAACCCTTTCTCATTTGATGCCAAGTTTCATATTTCCTGAGTAGTGTCTGAATTCTTATAAATAATTCTGACACTTTTGAGACATATGTAAATTATATCGTTTGACTTGATGTATTTGTTCATAGAAAGTCGAATAAATTATAAAAATCTACTTCAAAGCTAAACAATCTATTATAAACAGAAAAAAAAACAGTAATGTTGCATTCTTCGAAGCAAAACCATCTGAAATCGTTATTACTAAATGAAACAACATTTCTCAACAGTTTTTAATTAAATAAAAACACAATTTTAATGTTGTAGTTTCGTGATATATTACTTTATAAATAAAGCATAGCTTAAAACTAGCGAACAATCAAATGAAACATATATATTTATACTCGTATTTTTTAATTGCGAGACTAAAGGCTATAAATACACACAGTCGTTGTTTTTTACTCGTTTATAACAATGTTTAAATTAATAATTATTTATGATGTATGTGGTTACGCAGGAATATATATCATAAAGAAAAATCTAGTTTACCCAATGAAAAATATCAGTTTTCTCATCCCCAAAAAAAACATATTTCGATAAATACATAAAGAAATTATGTGTTGGAAACGCCTTTCACTATACACTATACATTAATTATTTGGCAGAGAGCTAACTATGAAGAAATAATTTAAACAAGTATACAGGATGAACAATCCAAATTGGTCAGTAGGGAGAAAACGAAAACTATAAGCGATAGGGAAATCTGTTCTTAGGAACCATGGCGTCGATTTTAGATTTAATAGAAACTGCATTAAATTTTGACTATAAATCTCATACATAACCGGGAATTGAACCTGTTTAAAATTCTACAAGTAATCGTATGTCGTATTCTAACATTCTTAACAGCGATTTTGACCGGGGTATGTACGAAATGATGTATGAGATTTATAAAAAAAAAATGCAGTTTTTATTAAATCTAAAATCGATGCCATGGTTCCAAAGAACAGATTTCCCTATCTCTTATGTATAGTTTCTGACTCCTCCCTACTGACCCATTTGGATTGACCCGGTATATTAGTATATACATTTATGTTAGTATTAATGATCATTGTAACATGAGCCGGCTCAGCCTAATCCATTGTTTTGTGAAACATTAATTAACGGAGCTAATTTATAATCGGCTTTAGCTACCTATTTGAACGTATTGAATAACTGCTGGGTTATTATAATAATCTGCAGTGTTTTTTTACTTTAAACCGGCGGGAAAATTAAGCAATCCAAAAAAAGTTTGTACAATATTAAGATGTCAATTAATGTTCAATCATATTAAGTAACCAATTTTTTTGTGATTTCCAAAACTTTGATTTCAAATATAATATTAAAAAAGCAAAAGAATACCTTAATTATCAAACATACCCATAAAATTGGTATAAAATTACTAAAATAGGAAAATATTTTGAACTATAATTTAAGTATTAATTTGTATAAACTTTTTTTAGAAATGCTCTTAATATATTTAATATTGATCTTTCCTTCGATATAGGTAATACAGAGTGAAAAATAATAAATGGGTCAGAAATGTCAACTATGTAGGTACTACAATCCTTCGTCATGTGAACATTACTCGTATATAATTTATTATTTATTTATTCATTTATTATACATTCGTCCCTGTAACAAGAGTTGAAGAAAGGTGAATTGTTTTTTTTTAGCCATAACTTTAAGTGACAGGAATTTCGACTCACTTTATGAAATACTATTAAGTTTTTTTTAACAGATTTCTATATTATAGCTACCGACAATTTAATGGAGCGAAAGAAAATTTGATATTACCCAGTTATTTTTATACAACTTTCCAGTACGACATTTTCAATAAGAAAAGATTGGACCAGATTATGTTGCAGAAAAATCTCCTGGATTTTTTTCGCAACGAAATATAGTTAAATTTTACGTTTGGAATTCAAGTAACATTTTACGGGTTTTCGCTTCAGCAACTCTCAACTGCGCAGAACAAAACTATCACTGTAACATTCGTTTACAACACCTGCTCCCAGAATCAGCTCCAATCCCGTCTCTCTCACACCGGCTATTTTATTGCAAGTGCAAAAAGGACAAAAATAATTGTTAGATGTAGACACAGCAAAGTCTGGAGCGTAACTTACATTTGGAACACATTTCAAGGTTGTTTTAGTTCAAAATTTGAAATGCCAGATGGCAGAATATTATGATAATTATCTTTTATCTGTTAAACAATTAGAACTTTAGAATATCAAGACGCCCAGTTAAACTTGTTTTATTGTAATGCGTTTATGTCACAACTGGAAATTTCTAGCCCGTCTTTTATCATTATAAATATTAAGTCTTAAGAGGCTTATTCATTTTAAGTTTTATTTTTCATATTATGACAAATAAATTGATAATATCAATCAACTTTTTGAAATGATAATACTTTTTTCTGACTTCTTCATGTTTTCATTGCGTGCAGTCGAAAATAAGTTGAAAAAAAAAACAGTTCTGTGCATTAATTTGTTAACTTCGAACAGTTTCTGAACAAAAATTATCAATAAAAAAAATCTAACCAAAAAGGTTTCAAATATATACCAATAAATCGCAATAGCCCTTTTCTAATTAACTAGTAGCATTGATGATACGTTAAGAAACATGTTTGATCATAGAGAAAAATGTCTAAAGTAATCAGCATTTATAAACGGATAAAGAGCCTTAAATGTCTATTCTAAATTATATTACATGTAAAGTAACAAACAATAATCGTAGTTAGATTCAACTTTGAAGCATAAACTAACTACCTTTATTTAAAAAGCTAAATGACTTATACATTGAAGAACGTATTTGAGTTGGAATTTTACTTACGAAGCAAGATTTGCTTATGCATTTGAATCGGTATGACCACCCGGTGGTTAGCTGAATGAAGATAAGTTCAGTTTGATATAAAAGATAAAAAAAGGTTTTTAGAATTAACGTGCTAGTAGTTCAACATTTTTGCATTCTGTCTATTTTTAACTTGTTAAAAATATAAAATGATAGCTACAAGTGCTTAACAAACAATATAATACCGTTAAATATCAAGTAAGAAAAAAATAAAACTAAGTAATATCCTGTTAGACTTATATAATATAACTATTATTATTTATTACCATTGATAATTTCTATTCGCTGTTTTTCATAAAATCTTATGATTCGATGGTTTCGGTCGATCACTAACTAGTTTGTTTCGATTTTCTGCATTAAAGTCAGAAAAAAATCACGTATGATGGCAAAACCCTACAATAACAAGCAGTCGTTGTTCAAACTCAAGATGTCGCCTCAGGACACTAGGATTCTACGGTGGTACATGTTTTTTTTTTCGCAGCTCACACCTCTTACAGCTGCCTGCCCCACTGGGTCGCCATCGCAGCCCTATACCAACTACGTGTCTCAAAAAAAAAATGCTTGTCTGTAAAGTCTGTTTACGGAAGATAATTTTACGTGATAACGTATGCCGGCCGATGAAGTGGAAGAGAGATAGATCACAATCCGAACGCTTAGGCCGATCGTGCCTCTGCTTGCTCGCGCTCTTGCTTGCACGCTCGGCTCAGGCGGAACGTGACAATAATGAGGTATGCTTTTTCGTGCGGGCAGCCGGCGTTAATCGATTTATAAGACGTTATCACGTCAAAAATTAGGTCGCCAAGTGAAGAACTTCCTTACATTCCAATATTATGACCTAGCGACGTCGGTGTAGCGCCCCTGTCACGCAAGGGAATTAGACTTTCTTATGACGGTTATCTTAAATCAGCTTTAACAATTATTGTCTCAACTTTGTTGACCAAGACTTAAGTAGTGAACGTAAGACTAATAAAATAAAATCGTAACAAAATTGAGTACATGCAAGCTTACAACGATAATAACATTAAAATTAGGGCAATTCCCAGTTGAGTTCGTCGTCGTATTTGTCTTTCTCTTCGAGTGGCGCGAATACTTTTAATTTGGCTATGAAACCTGTAACAAAGAAAGATACCCATTGTATAACAGAGTAATATCAAAAACGTGGCACAGTAGTTTAAATGTGTAATAAATACAATTAAATACGCGTATAAACCGCCACAGTAAAAGTAATATAGTGTCAAATAAACCGATTGCATTGTTAGCATATGAAACAATATAAAATAATAACGTTTTTTTACTCCCATAAAAAAAGGCTATGTGCCAATGTCTATCGACTTTGACCACTGGTCACAGAATTATATTAAACAATATTAACTTAAATACCTAAGTAAACATTGTTTAAAATTATTTTATTTAAGTAGTAGTCTGCTCTTGTGTTCATTTAACTTTGTCGTGCAAACTCGATAAAGCGACTAGCGGAAGTTTTACTTAAACCCTTATTATTGACCCTTTTTACAGCAAATGCAAAGGGAGACGAGGCACAATTGAGGAAATGAAATTTGGTTCTTTTTGGACCGGAAATACTTCGATAATAATTTGAATATTGTGAGTGTACAAAACAAAGTATCAGGCATATTATAGTATAACTCAAACGGATGATACAATCAACACCATGGGTCCTTAACGCACCAAACAAATTACTACTACTACTATTACTTAGGTATTTCAGAGGGTTATGAGTTTGAAATTGTGACCGCTCTCTCTTAAATTTTGACTATCAATAATTATGTTAATTTGATACTGTTCAGTCGGCAGGCCAGGGTTCTATTTTGTACATTTATGTTTTTTAAGATAATTATTAATTTTCTGCATATTCGTGTAACACGCCAGAGATCTAAAGTGTTGATGTTGAATTCAGTTTCCAATTCGTATGTAATTTTTGGATTCATAACTTGGCAAAAGTGTATTCAAATATGTCAAGGCCCCTTGAGATGTTTTTACGCTACACTAATAATTGACACTTATTTTTCTGACAACCTGTATGAAATGTACAGAGGTTAAATCAGAACGCTTAGTGAGTTAGAAGCTTAGTTTGATTGTGACTTCAATGTATATAGATATTTATATATTATTAAATACATGTATCTCTGATGCTCTCAGTAAAACTGCTACCACAACAGCGCGCGAGCTGAGTGAGTGAAGCGAGCGTATCGCAGCAGCGGTCGGCGAAGTGCCAGAATCGAACAGCTACCAGTAAAGTAGGTTAGGTTAGGTTAGGAACGGGCGGCTAATAAGTCGCTGTATTACATTATGGCTAGGGTTAGATTAGGAAGAGGCGGCTAATGATTTATTTGCTGTATTATATTACGGCTAGCCGTATTGAAGAACGTATGGCGTCGAATTACATTCAAACGGATTTTCATTCAGACGCATTTAATCTGGCAAATTGTTGAACCGCCGCATTTCAAAACGGCCGTTTTTGATAACTAATGTAATACGGCGGATTATACAATGCGACTGCGACATTTATACACAGTAAACAATCTAGAAAGCAGCCATAATAATAATAAAATAATTTAATTGTATTCATAGCAAATGAATTGGAGTGTTGAGGGATGAGAATGGAATAAAACTCGCAAGGCACTCTATTCTTGTCATCGATTTAAGACCTTAAATATCCAACAAATGCCTCAACCACTTAGTTTTTCAAATATTTATAAAAGAATTTATGTAAATCCCGCGGTGGCTCTGAGAAAATAGATGAAAATAATGGCATTCTTACTGTTGGTTTATGTACGTAGAAGACGTCTAAATGCCTATTATTGGTACTGTTAAGTAGCTTGTCGTCCTTCGAAAGTTTGTGGAATTTTAGTTGTACGATTCGCAAAAAAAAAACATTGCATGTAAATGTTTTCTCGATATTGTTTAGCATAACTTTATGAGACATTAATTAAACTGTTTCTGCAAAATATTGTTTTTGAAGATTGAAGTTCTATTTAAGAAGATAGGTATATTAAAAAAAAACATCTCTTGGTACATAATATAATCACGAATATTTTCGTGGAAGTGGCACAGTGATTCTAGAATGATCCAGTGATGATGATGGCGATGGTAATATGGACGGTTATGAAAATGGTGACGACGATTGTCTCCAATATCAAATTTTCAATGTACTACAATACATACCAGTAATCAATCCAGACGCAAAGGAGATAGCAAGCGTAGCTCCTACTGCTGCAAGTTGGTACAACGCTTGCTGGCTGGGTGATCTGCCGTCCTGAAGAACAAGAAAATAGGTAAATATACATTTACAATCGAAGTTCCTACCAATCTACTAAGGGAACACGAAGCGAAGCCGACTAAGGTAGCTATAATACATATACTATTACTAATATACGATTTTTTGGGTTTTATTCCACTGTGATTTGCTACTGTTAGTAATTAATGGCTGACTAACACCTTTGATAAGTATAAATAGTTATTAATAAATGACCTTGGAATTAGTCCTAAAGTGTCAAATTCAGTTGTCAATAAAAAGAATATTACTTTTGCCAGTAGTTTAGTGTTACTCAACGGTGATTGCTTAACGTTCCAAATCATGAAGAGTTTATTATTATATACCAAGACGTTACGTGAGTACGTCACCTATAATATAAATAATGACACAAAGGTAAATTAAGCAAGAACAATTCAATGCGATCTACTACAATACAAGCGGGATTTGAACCCGCGACCTCTGCGTTTCCGGCGCATTGCTCTTCCAACTGAGCTATTTGATCGCTACGTCAATCACACCAAATCTTTCATCCCTTAATTCTTTACACTACTGGAGCGCCCTCTGCGTCATATAATTATATTTTTGAAATGCTTATGCGCATTAGCCATACCCTAGGATGTGCGCTTTACACCACGATCCCCAATCCCCATTGCTTTACAGCAAGTGTGAAGACTGCGAGAGAGATGGCGCTGTTCTAAATATTTGTATAGAATCTTTTTATCGATTCATATTTTTTATGTGGTAATACCAAATTTTTTATTTTTATAAATAATGACACAAAGGTAAATTAAGAAAGAAAAATTGAATGCGATCTACTACAATCAAAGCGGGATTTGAACCCGTGACCTCTGCGTTTCCGGCGCATTGCTCTTCCAACTGAGCTATTTGATCGCTACGTCAATCACACCAAATCTTTCATCCCTTAATTCTTTACGCTACTGGAGCGCCCTCTGCGTCATATATGTTTTTGAAATGCTATTGCGCATTAGCCATACATACCCTAGGATGTGCGCTTTACACGCACGATCCCCAATCCCCATTACTTTACAGCAAGCTTAAATTAAACTAGTTACCTTCATAGCTCCGAAGACACTGTGAAGACCGGTTTCGCCATACGTGTCAGCTGTAGCTAAAGCAGCGAATAGGACTGACAGTAGGCCCGAGTACACTCCAGGCATGCCGTGCAGATTGTGCACACCGCAAGTGTCCAGTAGACCCAGCTTTTCCAGTTTAGGCTGTTGGGATAGATCGGAGATTAATTCTTACACCTCGGTTACTTGCTCGTTAAGTACGTTTTTTTAATATAAATTAATTTATTCATTGGCAAGCATTTGACCTCGATTTTAACGTTTGACGTTTTGAGCGTCAATGTACGATTCCCACCGAGCGGGCGGAGTCGGCGCGCGCTGAAGCGCATCTAAATAGTTGCCAAATGAATGTAAAGCTTCTTTACGACAGTCCGATTCCATATTCGAATGTTATTGGCGCCGCTGCCGGCCGATCGGGCGCTTGCGGACGCGGACGGAGGTGCTCGGTTATCGTCGCGCGTAAGCGGCTCCGTTCGGTCACCGCCGCGCGCCGTTGGCTACGTTCAGTTACCGCCGCGCGCCATCGGCTCCGTTCGGTTACCGCCGCACGCCATCGGCTCCGCTCGCACGTCCGTTGCCCTAGAATTTGATCGTTGGACGGACACAGTCGGCTGCCGCCGGGCGCTCCAGCGCCCGCTGGAACGTGGCGGCAGTCGAACCCGCCCGACCTGGTCACTGGACACGGTCGGCCGCTGCCGGCTGTCAGAGCGCCTGTTGCGACGCGGCGGCAGCCGACCCGGCCCGGCCCGGTCTATGTGAATTGTACATAAAGCGCGGCACTTACGAACATGGCTCAATAGGCCGATATGAAAGTGACAACCACGGCTGCATAATTGACAAATAAATGTAAAACCATGATATTCAAGATGTAGCGTGCTTGACTAAATAATGCTTAATCACTCTCGACAGGAAGATATGAGTAACATTTAAACCAACCTACGAAAAAATTAAAAGAATTGGTTATTTAGAAAACGAAAATGGTCATTGATCACCTTGCAAATCAAACAGTATTGTCATAGTTTCTTTTTGTTTAATTTATTATACTTAAAAATACATACTTACATATTTAATAAAAAAAATATTGGTAAGTAACTTCTCATTTCTAAATTGTTACAAAATGAAAACCAACCGGGTACAGACTTGCGTCGTGACTTAAAGAAATATGAAGCAAACGCGGAAACGACAGGCCATAAAGGCTACTAAACCACCAGAGCGGCCAAAGTGTACGGCACTAAATAAAAGTCTGAATAACTTGGGTAGATATTAATCATTTTAGATGCATTTGGGGCAACCTTAGTTTGCCAAACGGCCACCTACAATTGGCACATTAGATATAATGCTCCTACAAATAAGGTAGGAGGTTAATTTTCGCTTACGCGCACTGTTATTTGATATTGAAATAGTCAAGAAATTATACACAAGATCTTTTTCTGATTGTTCCAAAAACGTTTGAAACTTTTTTTAGCCCATTTTATCCTAAATTCGTTTAAAATGTACTGCGATGACAAATTCCACACACACAAAGCTAAGTAAAATAGACTACAGTGGGAAGCGCTATTAAATATATTCTCTGTCGCAAAATACAGACCTAAAAATAGTTGACCCCAATTACTTAATTCTGCATTTAAAAAAACCGATAAATTAATTCAAAAACATTTATCGAATTACATGACTTTGTTTTGTATTTTAAAAGAAAATCCTCGCTAACAAACCGTCACGAAACAAGAGAAGAACAATAAACGAATCCTCGTGTAATAACGACAAGAAGAGATGAGAAATGTTATCGAAAATGGCACTCCCAATCCCAACGCTGGCTCAGCCATTTGTTAGGTATATTGTGCGAATTATTGCTACGAATTGAATAAAATACCTACCAAGTTGGAACGTGGCAAACACCATACGAATCTATCGACGTTTTAGACGTTTTCGTTATTGGTATCTCGTAAGTATTGAATTACAGAAATATTGACTTGGAGTACAGGATAGTAATGAAATGACATGGTTAATTTTTAATGGATTGTTTCTTTGAGGAGTCGTTATTGTATCAGTGTAACCCAAATGTAGCCGTGCTAAAGCTACCAATTTTATTTACGATAGCCGCTTTTCAATACATTGAAAAGTGTATTTAGATGTATATAAGTAAATCAGTAGTTTATCTCAGTACGTGACGGCAATTTAAAATATCGTAACTTCGTTAAATTATGGTCAAATGATTTTTTTAGTATTTATTTATTTATTTATTTAAACTTTATTGCACAAAACAAAAGTCAGTACAAATGGCGGACTTAATGCCAAATGGCATTCTCTACCAGTCAACCATAGGGCCAAACAGAGATACTAGAAGTGGGTGCAAATCAGAAATCTGATGGTACAGAGAGGATCTAGAGTACAAGTAAATACAAAATATTATATCACTGTTTATACAAAAATACATATACCTACATTTACACACTATAATATGATATATATATACAGATATATACCTAATATAATATATATATATATAATATATATAAATATATACGAAAGTCTACAACATGGGATGATGGATGAACTATTCGAGCTCTTGTTCCAGCAGATGCTTACGCAGCATACACTTGAAAGCTATCTTGCTTGGGGCTTGTCTGATAGAGAGAGGGAGTGAATTCCAGAGACGGCATGCCTGAACAGCGAACGAATTAGACATGAAACCAGTATGGTGCGAAGGAATGGAAAGTTTGAGAGTTCGAGAGGAACGAAGTTCACAGCCTGGACGGGGAGTTTGAAAAATGAATTTACTTTTGAGATATCCTGGTGTAGAAGGCTCGAACAGGATAGAAAACAGACAGCAAAGGATCCTGAGGGATCTGCGACTACGAATAGGAAGCCAGTTAAGCTGACGGCGAAATAATGAAACATGATCGTATTTTCGAAGACCGAAAATGAACCGTATACCATTATTAAGGAGACGATCAAGTTTGTTGAGGGACTCTTGTGTGATGTTCGTGAGGCACACATCAGCATAATCAATAAGAGGTAACACCAACGCCTGCACAAGTAACTTTTTGGTACTTACTGGAAGAATGTTTTTAAATTTATAAAGGTTGCGCAACGTACCAGTGACCTTCCGACTTACCTCCGAAAGTTGACCATTCCATGCCAGGTTAGAGTCTAAAACTAAACCGAGATTCTTGACCTGCTTGGAGAGGGGAATGTGCTCACCATCGAAGAGGATCGGAGCAACAGAGATGGCTGGGAGCTTAGAAAGTTGCCGCTGACTGCCCAAAATTATAGCCTGGCATTTAGTGGGATTAACACATATGCCAAATCTACTAGACCAGTCAGCGATGTGGTTCAGATCATCGTTAATCAGTGAGATAGCAGAGTTAACGTCACTGACGTCTGCTTGGGAATAAATTTGTAAGTCGTCAGCATACAAATGGTAAGAACTGAGAAGATTAGTCGTTATAAGGTTGATGAAGACAGAAAACAGCAGGGGAGATAGAATACCACCTTGGGGCACTCCAGTATTTAGATCGCACCAATCAGATAATGACCGTTTGCCTTTTACAGCCTGGGTACGGTTCGAGAGATAAGTCGAAAACCACTCAGTTGCACTAGACGATACCCGCAAGTGCCTTAGAATTGCAAGGAGTAGATCATGGTCAACCGCGTTAAAAGCGTTTGAAAAATCGATGAGCACCAACACTGTAACCTTAGTTGATTCCATGCCATGTCTAACGTCTTCGATGACATTAAGGAGAGCAGTAGTGGTGCTATGTCCAGGGCGGAAGCCAGATTGAAAAGGAGATAGTAGTACATTACGATTAATAAAACTAGGTAATTAGTATCAGTATTATAGATTGTTTTAATAATCAGTACCTATAGCATTACTCTAGCATAGCATTCCGAAGCGCGACCGTGACGTGCGACCGCAATTACCATATTTAGACTATTTTTTTTTTCTTTGATATACTATACAAAATCAGTATTTCATTTAAAACAACTGAATACCAATGCTTACAACTGGGCTCAAATCGTTTTCCAAACAAAAACTTCCAAGTAAAAAAAATGTTCACCAAACAAATATTAATCTTCTGAACTAGGGAGTGCCTGTCGTGTATTCGGGACAATGTACAACTCCAAACAAAAAGCAGTTTAGCATAACGTGAACCGTGCCAGTGGTTACCGAATTCTTTGAACATTTTCATGAAAGAATCTACAATATTCGTTTGAAAAGGAAAGTTTCCTCAAAGTCTGCTAAGATTTCGAGAGTCCAACGCCCCGTGATATAATGTCATCAGGGTTCTTTGAAATTTTACGAGAAACTTATCGTTCTTAATTAATTAATTTATTATACTGACTAAGCAAAAATACGCTTCGATATTTTGAGTTTAGGAATTTCTGAATTACCATAAAGGCAGACCCTTTAGCGAGACTATATAGCGGGCCTAAATTCGACATTGACATCGACATCTATATGAAAATCTTCATTATATTTTTACATTAGCGATAAGCGCTGTTTAACCTAAATTGGAATTTATGGGATTCAAAAGTAGCAACAATTATATTATACATTTCCGATATTTCGGTTTTTTTACGGAATTTGTATCGGATATATGCTTTTTTGTTGCAGTTCGAGCTGCAATGTGTGACATTGATAAGTTTCATGCATTTCTCATTCATAATTTAAGAGCTTCGCTTTTATCGGTGGGGTAATCGCCACTCTTCCGTATTCCTTGTTAATATCTTGGTGCCTAGTTGCCTACTTTCTACTTTTCTATGGATAAGCTGACATATTAATATATTTTATTATCTATGTTAAAGTTGGACATATTGTTTGTTCTAATGCTAATGTGGAAATTGTGGAAATATAGAGCTACTAGCAGTAACCCGCGGCTTCGCTCGCGTGCCTATATAATATACATCATCCTACGGGAACAATGCTCTTTTTTCAGGATTAAAAGTAGGCTATTTGTTAAGTTAGGGTATAATCTGCAATCTGCATTTCCCTCATGCATTTCCGTCCAGCCGTTTTAGCGTGAAGAAGTAACAAAACATACACAGACTTTCGCTTTTGTAATATTACTGGGAAATACGTTTTATTTTATCATAACTCCACTTTAACAAATCAAACCGAAAACTCAAGCACTCAAATCAAGCGATCTCAGCTTTAACTGTAGGGGGAGTAGGGGTACATTGATACGCGGGGCACATAGATACGGTAGTCATAAAACCTAAACGAATGGTTGTGTACAATTCATTCACGCACACATAGACGTCACTTACAAGGCGAATGAGGCGCCGGAGTTTCACCGCGGCTCAGGCGCTCAAACGCATTTGACAAGTACGGACACGTTTTTTAAGACCGCTAGTAAAAAATCGATCATTTTAGGAAGTGACTTATTAGGCAGTATTATAACGTTATCGGAGAGGAATCTACGACATGCAGTAATTAAATACGTTGAATTATTCTACACAATAGCCATTTTATCCTAGATACTTCTAGATCTTAATTTGTTTTTAAAGAACTACCTCGGGGCACATAGATACAAACGTCTGTGGGGTAGATTGATACTGTATCAATGTATGTCAATACATAAATAATGTTTACCTATATGTTGCTGTTAGTGTTTCAAAACAACTGATTGTTAGCATGTGATCTTAA
The DNA here is from genome assembly GCA_932273695.1 of Apotomis betuletana. NCBI lineage: Eukaryota > Metazoa > Arthropoda > Insecta > Lepidoptera > Tortricidae > Apotomis > Apotomis betuletana. The sequence continues at coordinate 17,556,386 of OW026314.1, read as the reverse complement.
GTTTATAAGGAAAATAGGTGTAGGATATATATATTGACTATTTACCTATATATATCAAAGATAAATATAAGTACAAATTAAAGTTACTGATAAAACCTAGTTGATTTGCCATAAACATTCATGAGACTGATTATGCCATAAATAAATGATAATATAAAGCAATATAATGCATTTTCTTTCATTTTTAAATAAGATTATATATATTACATTAGAATATATGTGGGAGTATCAAAGTACCCCAGGTGTGTATCAAACCGCCCCGTATACGGGGTAGTTTGATACATATCCCATTTTTCAGAAAATAATACATAAAAAAATCAATATGTTGTTTTGCGGATAAATGTACACTTACGTTTAAACTTAGTTAAACACTCGAGCTATCAAAATATTGTTTGTTGAAATTACTCTTTCCCTGCCGTTTTTATCGTCTATGCAAAAAAATCGTATCAAGGTACCCCATCTCCCCCTATCCATATCCAAATAAAGTTCACTTCAAAATTCATAACTCGAAGTGAAGCTAAGACACCGGGTTATGTGTGCATTTTTTTTGTGTAAAGCTTTTATAATGTCCCGAGCCTCCGCTTATCGACTTGGGATATTCGCCATGTTCTAAGTTACGACATGTTCTATTGTAAGATATTGAGGTTCTCTTCGTTGATGAATGAAACATGTATTATACTGAGCCTGATAAACGTAATTCAGAATTCTGAAATGACATAATTATTGAAAAGCTTGAATGTATTTATTACGGATGCAGGAAGTTTCCCGATCATTACTCCTCCCGTCCCAACGCGCCACCCGCCTATAGGTACCGATTAACGACGATCGAGATGCCACCAAATACTATTTTTTTAATCTATTAGGATAACGCGGGTCTCTATCCATACCTCAAAAGCAAAAATAGAACCCCCTTATAGGAGCACGTGTAGCTGTCTGTTAGTCCGTCTGTTACAACCGATTTGCTGCAAAACTACTGGACCGATTAAATTGCAATTTGGCGCAAATGCTTTCAAGAATTTTCATGACCACAATATAAAATTTCAAATTCGGTGGCATTTTCGTAATTAACGTCCCAGGAAACCATAAAAATTACACCCATACTCATATTTAGTCATTTCAACCCCATCGCACCCCAACAGGCGAGACGGTATTTCACGTCCACCACGTTTGTTTATTAAATCGTTGTTGTTTTGGTAATCAGCGACCCGATAAACCATAGAAACATTACTCTTGTTGATTTTCAGACTTTGGCACCATATTCTCCTCCTTTAGGGGTTGAATTCTCAAAAAAACATGAAACACGTGCTTACTCATTTATCGTTAGAAATACTCCTTGGAAGTTTTCAATAAAATAGTCTAACTAATCTTTTTTCCCCAGACAAACTTACGACCCCCATTTCACCCCTTTGGGGGATGACTTTTGACAAATGCTTCTTTTATTGCACCCCTAGACTTTATAAGGACACGTAGGTTCCAAGTATTGACTCTCTAAACCAGCGGTTTAGTATTTAGACATTTCAACCCTATTTCACCCCAACAGGGGAGATGTTAATTCACGACCGCCACGTTGGCTTTTATTGCGGTTTTCGTAATCAGCGACCCGATAAACCATAAAAGCATTACCAATGGATTTTCAGACTTTGTCACCACATTTCTCCATTTTAGGGGTTGAATAAAAAAAACCTGAAACACGTGTTTTTTCATTTATCGTTAGAAATACTCCTGTGAAGTTTCGAATAAAATAGTTTAACTAATCTTGTTTCCCCATACAAACTTTGGACCCCCATTTCACCCCTTTGGGGGGTGACTTTTGAGAAATTATCTCTTAGTGCACCCCTACACCTTATAAGGAACCTACGTGCCAAATTGGACTCTCTGGAACCAGCGGTTTAGTATTTAGACATTTCAACTCCATTTCCTCCAGTTTATCTAATCTTGTTTCCCCATACAAACTTTGGACCTCCATTTCACCCCTTTGGGGGGTGACTTTCGAAAAATTCTCTCTTAGCGCACCCCTACACCTTATAAGGAACCTACGTGCCAAATTGGACTGTCTAGAACCAGCGGTTTAGCATTTAGACATTTCAATCCCATTTCACCCCAACAGGGGAGATGGTAACTCAAGTTCGCCACGTTGGATTTTAAAATCGTTGCGGTTTTCGTAATCAGCAACCCGATAAACCATAAAAACAATAATCATGCTGATTTTCAGACTTTGTCAGCACATTTCTCCCTTATAGGGGTTGAATTTTCAAAAAACCTGAAACAGGTGTTTACTCATTTATCGTTAAAAATACTCCTGTAAAGTTTCGAATAAAATAGTCTAACTAATCTTGTTTCCCCATACAAACTCTGGAACCCCATTTCACCCCTTTAGGGGGTGAGTTTTGAAAAATCCTTTCTTAGTGCACCCCTACACCTTATAAGGAACCTACGTGCCAAATTTGAACTCTCTAGAACCAGCGGTTTAGTATTTAGACATTTCAACCCCATTTCACCCCAACAGGGGAGATGGTAACTCACGTCCGACACGTTGGATTTTAAAATCGTTGCGGTTTTCGTAATCAGCGACCCGATAAACCATAAAAACAATACCCATGCTGATTTTCAGACTTTGTTACCACATTTCTCCCTCTTAGGGGTTGAATTTTCAAAAAACCTGAAACCACTCAGTTCTTATATTTATAGTTTACGCGAGGTTTGGCACCGACTACGAAGGGTGAGTCAAATGTAATCTGTACTTAAACGGGTTATTGTTGGCTTTTTAGTTTTACTGAAGTCGGTAATTCTTTTTTTTGTTAAAAAAATTTTTTTTTTTTGCTTTTTAGTGTTTCGTATGTGTGTTCATCATCAGTTTCCTTACACCAAATCCTATTTACTGAATGTAAATTCTTGACTTTATCAATAAATTACCGAAAGCGCCGTACATGTCCCTATAACATTTGAAGAGTTCCCTCGATTTCTCCAAGATTCTATCATCAGATCCCGACTTAGTGCCAACGGGACCAACTCGGAGATATACCCTTTCGATTAAAAAAAAATTGAAAATCGGTTCACGATTCTCGGAGATATCGAGTAACATACATAGAAAAAAAAAAAATTAGGTCGAATTGAGAACCTTCTTTTTTGAAGTCGGTTAAAAAGTAAGAGAGAGACCCCCAAAATATACCTCATACTCAAAGAATGCTACGTTTCTTATACAAACTTTAATGTTTATTAATGTTTATTTTGAACAATTTAGGGGATGAATTTAAAAAAATGCTGAAATTAGTTTTAATATTTTTTAATGCAATGCAATTTTTCTCATACAATATTTCAACCCCAATTAGACCCCATTGCAGGATGAATTTTCAAAAATGCTTAAATTACTTTTCTTCATTCTATATTTAAAGTGTGTATGCAAAGTATTAAGACTCTTACTCTAAAATTACGCATTTTCCATACAAACTTTCAACCCCAATTTAACCCCTCAGGGGATGAGTTTTGAAATATCCCTTCTTATTCCTTGCCTACATAATATACTTGACCTACTGTAGAATTTTCAAAGTTCTAAGTTCAGTAGTTTCGGCTCTGCGTTGATATGTCAGTCAGTCAGGACAAATCCGTTTATATATATAGATAAATCAATGAAACATGCAATATATCTAACTTTAACAGTAAACACGCAATATATCTAACTTTAACAGTGAAATTTAATACATACAATACAATACAATACAAATGCTCTTTATTGCACACCTCCAACATAAAGGAACACACTATTGAAGGTACATACTATTGAATTTAATTTTAACTCTTTAAAATGTAAGCATATCAATATCACTGAATGCATCCCGAATAGCAACAACAGATATATTTCCAATTTCATACCGTGAGAAACCCAAGATACTACTAAACTTAAGATATCACAATGGTCTGTCGAATTAGGCTGATGCGGTACGCGTTAGTTTGGGATTGAGGCGGTGTATGAATATGCATTATTCTCTATCGGAGAATTGATTTCAGGCAACACTCGCCATGCCCGTTCTGAAATCACGCTAGTTACCGACACCGCTACCTGTACAGCCATACGTATATGTACATATAATAGAAGTACTGGCTTTGATTTATTGGTAAATTGGAGTTGTGCGCGCTCGCAACTACATATCAATGCGGATGGTAAAATCTGCATGTACAATAATAAAATGTGTGTGCATTTTATATCTATGAAAGCAGTAGCGTAAATGTAAAAAATATAACAAAAAAACATGAAGCGAAATTTAAAAAAAAGAATGGTTCACGCAGGGTCAAACCTGCGTCCCCAACGGCTTTCCGGGCCAACACTAGCGTCCTTTCTATTGGACCACTGAAGATGATGCGAGTGCCATTGAATTTTTCAACCAGGTGCTTCAATGAAATTTTGCGCTTCATTGTAAACATTTGTGTGCACTTTTGTCAAATAAGACGGTAAAAACTAGAGTTTAAAGACCATACCTATACCTACTTAAGGTTGTGGACGGAGGAGATAATTGACTTTTCATAACCTATTTTCCTTTTCTCTTCTTTGTCGTTAAGTAAGACGTTTTGATGGTCAGAAACTATACCATACCCTTACCATAAGTTAACGTGACCATACTCGCTAGCGACAGCGTTACCGATTTGTATGGAGAATAGCACAGTGCCCGAGAATAGTACTTTGTAGAACTACAATTCTCCATACGAATCGTGTACGTAGTCAGAATGGTTTAGTGACCTTTGATGCGAGTAGAAGACCCGATAGTAACGGAGATTTTATAAAACTTTCGCGAGACATCTTTAATTATTATTATAAACTGTTTAAAACTCTTGTAAAAATTGATTTGCTGAATCCCAGAGCAGTACGGGCAGGTGTGTATGAAGAGCTTCATACGAATTCGAAACATATCGGGCCATTCCTGACAATTTTTACGTAAGTTTTAAACTATTTATTATTAATTATATATAGGAGATCGTTGGCGGAGCCTTACGGTTTTAAAAGGGCAATTTCAATTCAAGAAAAGCATGTAAATGGTTTATTACGCTCTTATTGTAAACAGGACGAGATGATGCCGAGCCTGGTGATTTCTACACATCTTATAACAGTAGCCATTATGGTTCACAGTAGAGAGGCCGAAGAACTTACCGTCAAGAACCTGTACCCCATAACGCTGATAAAGGCAGCACCAATTCCAACCAGGATGGCACCGCCGGCCTGGACGTGCATGTTACACACAGAACCCACGGCCACGCCGCCGGCGAGCGTCGAGTTCTGGATGTGGACCATGTCGAATTTACCGTGGGAGTGGCTGAAGAGCGATGATAGGATGAAGGTTACAACCTGAAAGAAACAAAAGTACTTATAAGAAACGGATCCTAATCAAAAGTGTTTTTAAGTCCCGACGAAAAAAGAGGGTATGTATCTGTGGATCTGTGTATCTGTGTGTCTGTCTGTGGCATCGTAGCTCCCAAAGGATGGACCATTTGAGTGCGGTTTTTGTAAATCGAAATACATATGTACATATCCGTAGAGATGGTTATTAGGTATGTGTGGTGGAAATAGGACCCGTAGTTTCCAAGATTTTTAGTTTTAATTGCCAGATCTCAGCTAATATTGAAGCTAAGAATTCCAAATTACGTACTGTGCGTAATGTTAAAATTCCGATGATTATATTTATAAGAATTACATAAAATGTTTGTAACTCCGAAAATACTATTTTACGGAGTTACAAAGCGGCTTGAAACTGGACAAAAATACTAAAGTTCTGAGACATTATTTACCTTGAGTTCAATAAAGATTGAGTTAAAAAAGAAGAACTTTCCGAACCTTAAGTGACAGGTTCAGGGCCCTGTAAAAGTTATACCTACTTAATTAGATTAATCTGACCGTTAGCACAGCAGATCGCAAATTGGCACCAATAATTAATCCGATTGAAATACGAGCTTTGACTAATTACTGAAGTTGAGTAAAGCTTTTACCTTGATTATGGGATGTCTTTTGGGACAATTATTAATTCGGGACAAAAGTTGCTAACATGGCAACTGAATATCGCATTGGTCGTCCAGTTTTGTACGGCACGGGAAATTCGTTTTAAATTGAATTTCGTGTCGAGGGTAGCAAATTTGAATGTTGCCTCAGAGTTTTCTTCGTTATTGCGAGGAAGTTATCTTGTTGATGGGGTCAATGTTGAATTTCAAAAATACAACTTGAACAAACTTATGCTCGTTAATGGGCGATTATTTGAGCGTTTTATCCGTCGCATTAATATGTCCAATTATGGTACTATAATGTTGAATAGAAATGTCGGTTAAAATATTATTAGCAGTAACTAAGGGTTTTTCTTGATAATTTTTGATTTTATATGCAACAATAGTTGCGGTACATCGTTACCTTAACATTCTTCTTTGATTTACGTGAAATTCTTCATGTTACTTGAAATGTTGACAAATACTTTTTAACCGACTTCAAAAAAAGGAGGAGGTTCTCAATTCGAACTAATTTTTTTATTTTTTTTGTATGTGTGTTACTCGATATCTCCGACAACCGTGAACCGATTTTCAATTTTTTTTTTATCGAAAGGGTATAACTCCGAGTTGGTCCCGTTGGCACTAAGTCGGGATCTGATGATGGAATCTTGGAGAAATCGAGGGAACTCTTCAAATGTTATAGGGACATGTACGGCGCTTTCGGTAATTTATTGATAAAGTCAAGAATTTACATTCAGTAAATAGGATTTGGTGTAAGGAAACTGAACTCGAACCACTAAAAAGCAAAAAAAAAAAAATTTTTAACAAAAAAAAGAACCGACTTCAGTAAAACTAAAAAACCAAAAATAACCCATTCAAGTACAGATTACATTTGACTCACCCTTTGAAGTCGGTGCCAAACCTCGCGTAGACTATAATATAACTATAAATATAAGAACTGAACTGAGTGTTTTGGGATCGACTTCGAAGGGTGAGTCAAATGTAATCTGTACTTGAATGGGTTCTTTTTTTTGTTAAAAATTTTAATTGTACCTATTAAGTTTGTGTGATCGGAGCGTTTATTTCAACCAAATATCGATTACTATGAAAATTGCCGAAAAATAATTAAGACCCTTTTTCCGCTAGCGTAAAAAGTAAAGTTAATCAGTTGAATATCTTACATGTGTATACTAGTGATTAAGTAAAAAAAATGAGCCTGGTATTTTTAGGATACACAACTGTTATCAAATATGTGGTAAAATGGAAACTCTAAGCTCTGATTTAAAATATCCAACATCATTTCTGTACTTGGCACGCATGAATGTTTTACTGCCCTAGTGCAATAAAAGACACATTGTCAGCTTACAGTGCACGCTGCGAGCGAAAGGTAAGTGTTGGTGACAGCCCTCTGGTATTCCTCGTCCGTTCCCGTGAGCGCCGAGTTGAATGACGGCCAGTAAATATACAGGAATATCGAGCCTGCAATGGAAATTAACATGTTTTACATCTTATTTTTAATTCATGGTTGTAAATGTAAAAATGGGTAGTTTTCACAAATGTAATGTAGACAGAGCAAATTGCATTTTACTATTAAATTTAAGCATTCCTGACGTTCCAGAAAATTATAACAGTTACCGTTGTCAGCTGAGAAAAATACAATTTGCGTTTAAATTGTTTTAATATTTATGGTCATGGGTGTTTTCTATGAATTTATATATGTATATAAGTATGTACATCGTCGTCTATAAACATGCCTAAAGCGTAAGGTAAACGTCACTGTGCTCGACACGCTAATGCCTAATAGTCGACATCATGCTGTCACCTCTATTTCTAATGAAATAACATTCAAGATGGCAACTATTGGGACATTGTCGAGCACAGGGACGTTTAACTTGTAGGTACGGTGGGACAACATTTTACGCAATCCACTGAAGTGCAAGTGGGGATTGACCGGAGCAGTGCTCCCACCACTGAGCTATCCAATAGTATCCAATAGTGGTAGCGGTCTAATACATCCAATACATCCACTGGATTGGATTGCGTACACGTACTTCAGTGGATTGGATAGAATGTTGGCTTCTTTTCTGAATGTGGTATCACCATATAAAAAAAAATAGGATCAACATTGACTGTTCAACATCCAATAAGTGTTTACCTATCATCGCAGTAACATCAGATATGTAAGTAGGTCCATTAAGCACGTTCTTCTCAGCTTGGCCTTCCACCTTCTTGGTCCTGAGGGCCAGGCTGACCCCCAGCCCGAAGTAAGCCCCGAACGAGTGGATGGCGATCGAGCCGCCAACGTCCGCTGCCTGAAACAGTGGAGTTCATTTATTTTTGGGTACTGTAATAATACACCATTGATAGAAAGATCATAGCTAAAAGAAAAATGAAATGCGTAACCAGGTGGAAGAGACCGGGAGTCGAACCCGGTACCTCTGGATTGCCGGTCCAGCGAGTTGTATCTATATTTTAATGTAAAAAAAAATTGGGCAAGTGCGAGTCCGACTCGCGCATGTAGGGTTCCGTACCTATATATATTTATATATATATATATATATAATCTATAACAAGTTTGTTGTATGGGAGCCCCCCTTAAATATTTATTTTATTTTATTTTTAGTATTTGTTGTTATAGCGGCAATAGAAATACATCATCTGTGAAAATTTCAACTGTCTAGCTATCACCGTTGTTGAGATACAGCCTGGTGACAGACGGACGGACGGACGGACGGACAGCGAATTCTCAGTAATAGGGGCCCGTTTTTACCCTTTGGGTACGGAACCCTAAAAAATGTGGTGTATACCTACATTGCAAAACTGAGACAGTATTACATGTTTCATGAATTTAACATAATACCTAATGTCTTTTTAATTTGATTTTCAAGGAGAAACCCTATAGAATGAAAGAAAGAAAGAGAAGAAAATATATTTATTAAAAGGTAAAATACACATGAGCACAAATGTATATGTCGCAGTCATCTGGTTGAATCTGCTATTTGATTGAATTACTAGCGCGTTCATTGAATGATAACATTCAATTGAATGACTAGGCCGAACGTTGATTGAAGAAGCGTCACTCAACGTCCAACTAGTTAGCGGATTGTAACATAGCCCTTTGAACAGAGCAGACGTAAAATCAGTCAGGTGATTGAAATGCTAAATGACGTTTAGTCAAGACGTTAAACGTTATATTAAACAACTTGACGAGTTGTCCTTTACTGTGAACTGTTGAGCTGGTTTTCAGTGGGTAAGGCAGTCTTTTTGGTTTTCTTTCGGCGTAGGTAGGTATTTTTAAATAAAGTAATTTATGCTCTTCTGGCACACGCGTTACTATATTTCCACAATAGGCCCATCTGGCATGTATGTAGGTACACCTTTATTTTTTAATTAATATATCATAACCGTTAACTGTTTACATCTGTAGACATCTGTACTTGGCTTTATGTTCTAGCTATAAGCCTTGTTATATAATATATATCTTTTGTAATGCTGTTGATATTCCAAATAAATACCTAAGTAAATAAAATGGGTAGTTCGCACGAATGTAACTTTGAAAAAGAAAAATTGTGTTTTTCTCACTCAAACTTTGACACCGGTAATTGAAAAAGTTACTGAAGCGTCAGGAAGGCTCAAATAATGAATATCGGCGATATAATCCATTTAAATTGTTTTATGGAAATCTCTTTGTTTTAATGCATAAACTCATATTTCATTAATGTACAGATTACTGTACAAGTGTGCAACGCTGCTCTTTGCATTAACGCTCCAAGGAGTTTGCATGCATAATGCACACAGGACATGATTAAGGATAAAACCGTGGTTCTTTTACACTTCTCTGATTTATTCATAATTCATAAAGGCACGCACTTCAGGCACTGTTTACAGGGTTAATATTCGCGGCGACAACGCGGCACGACATTTAATAATAGCACTCTTTCAAATGAGTGGCGGTTTTGTGTACAGTTGCATACGTCAGTGCCATAAAATACTGATGTAGCGTAGTAATTCATTTAGTTAAAAGTTCAGGAGTGGATTTTTTTTAATCCTTTACAACCATTAAAAGGCAAAAAATTTACTATCTACAGCAGTTTACTTTCCATTAGTTATTGGTTACTATAAGACGAAGAATAAGTTACATAACACAAATAAAAGATAAGGTAAACATCATGTCGTATAGGGAAATCTAGGTGTTGGCAATGGATAGGGATATATGGAGACAGCTACATACTATATCAGCTATATTGAATACAAATACAAATACATTTATTGAAAAAACATAATACATTGACAAGAGTTTGACCCTCAAATAAACGATGATTGTTTACCAACTCTTATAATAGACATACATTTCGTAGAGCATGTAAATATATGACTACATATTTCTCTTCAACCCAGTGGTTGACTGGTAGAGAATGCTTAAAGGCGTTAAGCCATTTGTACTTTTTTTGTATTGTGCAATAAAGTTGAAATAAATAAATAAATCTACTGCTGCCCAATTAAGCTTGTAATAAAAACCAAGATTGGCCTGGTGAGGAACCTGGTTTTCTCGATCTTTACCTACGGTGCGGATGGACCCTCAAAAAGGCAGACAGATCTCGCATTGACGCATTTGAAATGTGGTGCTGGAGGCGGATGTTACGAGTTCCTTGGACAGCCCACCGCACAACGCCGAAGACCGCAGCAAGTGGAAGGCGATTGTCCACAAAATAATTCGGGGAGGTCACGACCCTCAGCAATGAGGAACACGACACAAGGAGGAGGAAGCTTGTAATATTTTTTATCCATATTACCTATAACTTCGTTAGTCTGTACTAACACTAACAGTTCATTTTGAAACACAGTACCTATTATGTTTTTCGAAAATTATTTTGTAATGTGGGTAAATTAACACCACATCTGTCAATTACTATATACATAAAAATGTCAACAGATAGTATTTTTGGGTTATCAACTGGTCCAAGGTCATAATAATAAATAAATAAATAAATATTAGACAACCTCACACAAATCGATCAAGTCCCAAATTAAGTTCAAGAAGGCTTGTTAATTCAGTAAGATTAGCTGAAAATTTGGCAAAATGAAAGGACAACTTTTATCTATCAGGATATGTAGGTTATAGAGCCAAGTTTAATTTTATCTACTCTCCCCCCTCTCAGGGGTGAGCGTCACCCCCCCGCGCCCTCGAATGTGTCCCGGAGCGCGGTATTTTCCACTTTAGAAGAAAACCGTGTACGATACATACAAAGTGTATAGGAACGAAATAATCCTGAATAAATTTACTATAAACCTTTCATACATACAAAAGCGATTGCACTTATACAATCAGTGCAATCTGTTACCAAATACTAACGTTTTTAATTATTGATATTTTTTTTCTGCTAAAAGGTTAGTTATGTCAAAAACTGCACACTTCTCGGCCAAAATATGTATGACAAAAGTAAAGAATGGAAAATGTTCTTTCTAAAAATGTATAATTTATTTCTGTTACTCTTTAATTTACCATTGCAATGCTATTTTTAAAATTTAAGTCATTTGGCCATTATGCGAAATATAAATATTCGTACTAGTTAAACGGTGTTACTTGCAATACCATAGACTTCTTATATGTTTTTCTGTAATCTACAAATATTGAACTGTATCCAGTATTTTTTTTTTTTTTTTAATCTACTATTTTAGGAAATAAGGGATGTGTGGGGAAATCGTCAAGTATTGCTCATTTTCGTAAATAACTTCAAAACCATTTAATTTAGAATGATGAAATATATATATTTGAGATGTTCATAATGTACCCTTTCATTTGATATGTCACACGATATACTTTGCCATTTTTTTTTCTAATTTGCCCCCTATAACTGGCGCTCATGTCAAAATTTATTAATTTGCGTTACGTTACGTTACACGTCCATGTTTGGGTCATCAATTTACATATGTGTACCAAATTTCAACTCAATCGGTCCAGTAGTTTCGGAGAAAATTCGCTATGATTATAGTAGGATCCCTCGTGTGTCTGTGTCAGTCCGTCCGTCTGTCATAGCCAATTTGCTCCGAAACTACTAGACCGATTGAGTTGAAATTTGGTACACGTATGTAAATTGATGACCCAAACATGGACGTGTAACGTAACGTAACGCAAATTAATAAATTTTGACATGAGGGCCAGTTATAGGGGACAAATTAGAAAAAAAAAATAGCAAAGTATATCGTGTGACATATCAAATGAAAGGGTACATTATGAACATCTCAAATATATATATTTCATCATTCTAAACGGTTTTGAAGTTATTTACGAAAATGAGCAATACTTGACCATTTCCCCACACATCCCTTATTTCCTAAAATAGTAAGTCTAAAAAAAATAAAAAAATACAGGATATAGTTCAATATTTGTAGATTACAGAAAAACATATAAGAAGTCTATGGTATTGCAAGTAACACCGTTTAACTAGTACGAATATTTATATTTCGCATAATGGCCAAATGACTTAAATTTTAAAAATAGCATTGCAACGGTAAATTTAAGAGTAATAGAAATAAATTATACATTTTTAGAAAGAACATTTTCCATTCTTTACTTTTGTCATACATATTTTGGCCGAGAAGTGTGCAGTTTTTGAGATAACTAGCCTTTTAGCAGAAAAAAAAGATCAATAATTAAAAACGTTAGTATTTGGTAACAGATTGCGCTGATTGTATAAGTGCTATCGCTTTTGTATGTATGAAAGGTTTATAGTAAATTTATTCAGGATTATTTCGTTCCTATACACTTTGTATGTATCGTACACGGTTTTCTTTTAAAGTGGAAAATACCGCGCTCCGGGACACATTCGAGGTCGCGGGGGGGTGACGCTCACCCCTGAGAGGGGGGGAGAGTAGATAAAATTAAACTTGGCTCTATAACCTACATATCCTGATAGATAAAAGTTGTCCTTTAATTTTGCCAAATTTTCCATATATTGCAATCTAATTTTCTTGGATTATGTGTTATGGGTACCTACTAGACGACGATATAAATAATACGTATATAGATAAATATATACTTAAATAAATATAACAACCATGACCCAATCACAAATATTGGAGTTCATCACACAAATATTTGCCCTGGCCGGGATTCGAACCCGATACCGCCGGCTCAGTAGGCAGGTCTCTACAAACCGAGCCAACCGCGTCGTCATAAACCAAAGATAAATTTTTCTTTGCGTGTTGATCTTTGTATCTAAATAGTACATCAATCGTTAGTACTGTTTACTAATGTATGATGTGCACAGACTGCAATACTTCGGTTTTTATATACATTTAAAAAGTAGATGTTTTCTGATTTTACATTTTTATTTCTATAATTAGATCAAAAAATGCTCGTGGCCTCTTCTCTTACGTAACCCATGCCACTCGCATTTTTATCACCTCTTATACAACATGTTCCATAAAATACTAGGTATATCATAATACAATACTATATCATTATACTATTTGAATAATTTTCTAATATTATTATTTTAAAGTTATTCAGACAACACAGCTCATATTGATAGACCATAACGCTTGCTCGCTGCGCCAATAGTCGAAGCCAATACAGAGTCTGCAAACAGCCGGTCACAGTCCCCGTTATTAACTAAATGCTTTGGGGATTTGTGACGAGTAATAGAACGACTAAGCAATCAACGCTAGCTCAATCGAGTGATTTAGGTACAACTGAAGTGAGCTGATAAATAGTTATTTGTGCAACAAGAGAGTAAAGTTGTTTTTTGCTGCAAGTGCTGATTTTGCAGCAGCTTGAGCTACAAAAGACTTTGCTCTCGTGTAGCACACACAAGTTTTCACCTCAACGCAAACATGTACAAAACAAACAGCAGCAAGCAGATGTTTTGTACTTGTACTTCCAACCATTCAAGTGTAGTGTTTATAGTCTTTGTTGCTGATTTCAATGATACTATTAATTATAAAATTTAAAAGGAGTAAAAATATCATTTCATTTAAATTATTCGTTCCAAAACTGTACAGACGAACTGTATTTAAAACGGATGGTAAGAAAGATAAACCAGAAAAATTGAAAACGGGAGCTACCTGGTGGAAGAGACCGGGCATCGAACCCGGTACCTCTGGATTACCGTTCCACCAGGTAGCTCCCTTTAAAAAAAAAATAGACATTACATGTTTCATAAATTTATAAGAAAGATAAAATTGGAACAACCACAGATTTTCTCAATATATTCCATCCGTGTTACGATTACGACATGCTCTTACTAGATTACGAGTATTTTAATTTTGTACATTTTTGATGAATTGAATACTGATATTTCTGTCAGTTATCGTATAGGCGGTTTACACTCACGTGAAATTATCAGGAACGGCTCGACACGTTACGAACTCCTATGAAGCTCGTCACAAAGTTGCCGCGCCGGTGTACGGCCCCCGGTAAACCGCTTAATAAAATAATTAAATATGTCTCACGAAAGTTTTAATAAGATTATTTCTGTCACTTACCTGAAAAACGGTACCGACGAGATAGATATTGGCACTCGCAATAGCTGTCTCAACAATCGCTATGAACAGGAGTTGACCACCACTGGCCACGCCGAGCAATGCGCCGAAGGTTATAAGAACCGTTGCTGCCATTATGTCAGCCTCTGAAAACAAGACAATTCCAAATTAAAAATTCGTACTTCCAGAGTTGCGTTCCAAATTCAAAATTCGTACTTTCAGAGTTGCGTTCCAAATTCAAAATTCGCACTTCCAGAGTTGCGTTCCATAGTCAAAACATCTCTTAAACTCCACAACTTTCCTCGTACGCAAATTGGACCGCTAAGACCGTAAGCATTGCAATTGGTTGTTGAGTATTCACGAAGTTTTCTTTATAAAATAGTAGTTTATGGAACTATTACATACCTAATCCATCTATCTCAGCCAGCAGGTTACATAAATAACAAAGTATAACTATCGACATATAAAAATATACATGAAGACTTAGACATAATAAATAAATATAACGTAAAGTAATAAATAAAACAAAACAGTATGAGCCACAAAGTTAAAAGAGCGATTTTCAATACAAGGGAGAGCCGAATTAAGTTTTTTGACGAGGGTTTCATTATATCATAATGTTATGAAATAACATCATTGAATTTGATATTTGTTATAGTATTTTAACAATAATGGGTATAGATGAGCTTCTATGTACAACTCGCAATAAACTGATTGATTGATTGGACTCAACTCAGAAAATATAAGTAACTACCTAACGTCTGCCAAACATGACATAATTGCCGAGGCCCGGAACGTAAGGGATTAGGCTGACGATGTGGTTTGTACGCCGAGCATCGCGAGTCATGGCAATTCCCTTTCCGCCGAGGTGTATATAGTGCTTTTGTCAAACGATGTGAGGAAATAATAAAAAAACACTTGTAAAATAACAAGTAATTTAATAGGATTAACTAGAACCACTTCATCAGGCAATACCCTACTTAATTTTTAAATTGCATAATATTCTATTTTAAAATAGAAAATTACACATGTTCGAGCATGTTTGAGAAAAAATATTGGATTTTGTATTGAATATTCACACTTATTTTATGGCAAATCTAAATTTTTCGCAGAAAACGAAATATCTAACTAATAAGGCTAAAAACTTATAATAAGTGCTAACGTAAGTTTTTATGGCAAGTAAAGTCACGTCGAGTTTCTTAGAGACTCTCAAACTAGGACCAATTTAACTATGAAGTTTCTTGCTGATTTCATTTTTACTGAATAACGAACTTTCAAGCTCCTCCATGAAGGTTTTTCTGAGATTAAAAAATAACTTTCAGATACTATCATGGAAAGGTTTTGGTGCTTCTAGTTACATAGGCAACCTCACGGTGCACGGTGGCACAAACTGATGTTTTTTATCTTTAGCAAACCTACTAATTTAATATACTCATACCAACTATAATCCCTTTATTTAGATATTCTTCAAATGCAGATACCATCATGCAACCTATGTATCCAGCCAGCTTAAGCTAAGGTTAATATATAGCAACACCTTTTGATTATTGTCATCAGAAACCGTGATATAAACTTACCCACTACAGATTCGTAACTAAGAATAATAGCCATGCCTTTCATGTGGAACCCCTGGGCGAGCAGGGACTACCGTGGCACCCACGCAGCTAGTAGTCAGTTGAAACCAAGCGCAGAGTACTAGTACTTACCAACTATGGATTCCTTGTTGAGGGGTATGGCCATGTCTTTAATGTGGAACCATCCTTGGGTGAGCAGGGACCACTGCGCCACTAACCTAGCCAGTGGCCAGTTGAAGCCAAGCGCATTATAGCAGTACTTACCAACTATGGATTCCTTGTTGAGGGGTATCGCCATGTCTTTCATGTGGAACCATCCTTGGGTGAGAAGGGACCACTGTGCCACCAACGCAGCCAGCAGTCAGTTAAATCGAAGCACACTGTAGCAGTACTTACCAACTTTGGATTATTTGTTGAGGGGTATCGCTATCCTTGGGTGAGCAGGGACCACTGCGCCACTAACCTAGCCAGTGGCCAGTTGAAGCCAAGCGCATTGTAGCAGTACTTACCAACTATGGATTCCTTGTTGAGGGGTATCGCCATGTCTTTCATGTGGAACCATCCTTGGGTGAGAAGGGACCACTGTGCCACCAACGCAGCCAGCAGCCAGTTGAAGCCAAGCGCACTGTAGCAGTACTTCTTGAGGAAGGTCATCAGGAATCCGAAACCGATGTATATCATCACGTGGGTGTCTTCGAAACCTGTAAAAAAGAGACGATTGAGAAATTATGAAATTTCCTGGAAGATAAAAACTAAAACATTAAATGGATCAACTGATAAACAATTATTTTTCTAGTTATTTTCATGGTTATTTCGGACAGAAAACAAATCGCTAAACCAAATAATCTACATACATTTGGCAATATTTGCTGAAATGAGGAAAAAATCACCGTAAAAGAAATATTTTATTTACTTATACCTACTTTATTGCACAAAACAAAAGTTATTACACATGGCGGACTTAATGCCAAATGACATTCACTATCAGTCAACCATAGGGCCAAACACAGTACTGAGAGCGATATAAGTAAATTACCTTTGAATGGATATAATTAGCCATAAGAAATCCTGTATAGGTACAATGGAAAACCTGTTACAACGTGTAGACCAAGTTTGGAAGCAATTAAGAGTCAAAAGAAGGAGACAAAATACAAACTTGTTGTTAATTAAAGCAGCTAGGAATCGCGATGCAAATGTAGCGAGGGTTTACTGCTTGTTGTGCAACAATTTACGGAGTTGAGCGTGCTTCCAATGTAGATAGCTTGTAGATTTTCTACTCCACACATGTTTTGTGCTGGCTTAAGAGGCCTTATTCCTTTTAAAATGCTGATTGTTTAGACATTTTTCTGTATGATTCAACATGTTTCTTAATATACTATTGATGTTACTTTCTAGAACAGGGCTATTGGGATTTATTGGTATATATTTGAAACCTACAGTTTGAATTTTTCATTGATAATTTTTGTTTCAAAAACTACTCGAAATTGACAAAATTCACGCGGAAAATTAGTTTTTTTAACTTATCGTCGACTGTACGCAATGAAAGCGTGAAATAACTATGTTACTACCTAGAACTCGGGGAAAAGTATTATTCACCTCAAAAAGTTGGTTGAAATTATCAATATGTTTGTCATAATATGAAAAAAATAAATTTTAAAAGGAATAAGGCCTCTTAATGTTTATGATTGAACATTAAATGCTCTTTTAGGGTTAACCAGGACCCTATTACTAAGACTCCGCTGTCTGTCTGTCACCAGGCTGTATCTCATGAACTGTGATAGCTAGACAGTTAAAATTTTCACAAATGATGTATTTCTGTTGCCGCTATAACAACAAATACTAAAAACTGAATAAATTATTATTTAACCATCCTCATTCTCCCATCCCATACAACAAACGTGATCGGCTCTGTTAACTTTGCACCATATTTGAATGCGGCGCCGTACATACCAGGTGCAAGCTTAACACCACGCCCAGTTAAGATAGATAGGAAGTGTTTGTACGGAGCCCTCGGTGCACGAGTCCGACTCGCATTTAACCGGTTTTTTAAATAGTGTAGAGCTTAGAAAGAACTGTTACAAAAAAAAAATGGAAATGATTTTTTTGACCGACCGAGAGAAAGCGTTTTCGTTTCAGCTTTGCAATGTTTGGATGTCCCTTTGTTAGACTTTCTGACTGTTCTTGCCTACTGGATGCGTTTCTCAACCGATTCTAGAGAAATTTTGTGACCAGGTTTAATAAGAACATTTTTATTAGTCACTTTTTCCAAAAAAATAAACAAAATTAATGGCGGTAATATTGGGGTTGTGCATATTTGGGCTGTGTGGCACTGTAGTTATAGTAATTTTACGTATAATACAGCCTTTATAAAATCTTTAATATTCCAATCTAGTGTCGTGTCGTTTTTCAAAGCAATTCTTCGGGTAGTGATACATTCGGCACACCAGCACGTGTGTGCAAAATGTATCACTAAACACTACAGGAGTGATCTGAGACTACAGCGCATGAAAACGCGTTGAAACTTCAGACAATGTAGCTACATAAAAAGCATCGCGATAGATTACACCTTTAGTAAAGTATTAATTATAGGAATCTGTACTTAACCGACTTGACCTTGTATTTTTATCGAAGTCAGTTTAATTTTTAATTTAAAAGTCGAAATTTTATTCGCCGTCACAATGTGATTGACCGATTTCTAATTGGTTACCTGGCTGTCAATGTCACTGAGGGTACTTTTTAATTAAGATTAAATACCGATCGGGATTACTTAAACTTAAATATCAAAGCCATACATGATCAGAAATAAATAGTTTGATTTAAAATAATTTCATATTTTTTTATGATTTTAACGTCCACGATATTGCTAAAATGAAGTCGTTAAGCATAACCTTTAAATTACAATATTTGCCTTTAAATAATATATTATAACTAGCAAACAAAAAGAAAGAAAAAGGTATGGCAGCGAGTGGTGATTGGAGGAGGTGAGGTGAAAATCGAGCTCAGTGGCGTGCCATGGGAGAGGCCTATGTTCAGCAGTGGACTGATACATGCTGATGATTAATAAATAATGTAAATAAAAAAAATAAAACACCCCGGCCCCAGTAGCTAGTCATCATGGGACCCTCATTCAATGAGTGATTAGAAAATGTTACTAGAACTGGACATAACTACAATATTCGGAATTCTTAGCTTCAATATCCGCTGAGATCTTGTCACTTGTTCCAATTGAAGCTAGAATATCTTAGAAACTACTAGACAGATAGATAGATAGATAAGTACTTTATTGATTCCACAACTTACATGGTTAGACACAGTAAAAATTAGTATACAGTCGAAACATGCTATTTAAAACTAGTACAAGTATACCAGGTGTTTCCTGTAATAGGAGCGATAAATTAAAACATAGATTCTACTATTCAAATTGAACAACATTTGTACAGCAACTTTAAAAAAAAGTCAGTTTTCAGAATTTTATTATTTCAAACAAATTAAATAGTATTTTCAATGTACGTTGTCCAACATTGACATTCCCTGAGCATTGACATAGCTGTCACTCTACTAATATCAGTAATATCGGACATTTCGCAATACATTGCTCCTGTGTCAAAACATTATTCTACAAAATATCATTTAATACACGTTGAAAATAACGTGTATTAAATGATATTTCCTTTGTCAAAACATTATTCTACAAAATATCATTTAATACACGTTGAAAATAACGTGTATTAAATGATATTTTGTAGAATAATGTTTTGACAAAGGAGCAATGTTGTTTAGTTTCAAGCTTGTTTCAAGTTGCTTAACAAATGTTGTTTAGTTTCAAGCGAAGAATCTATGTTTTAATTTATCGCTCCTATCCTATTACAGGAAACACCCGGTATATATAACAATTATAGCACATTTTAAAAACCAGGTGTCGTGGCAGAGAAAAGGCGCTGACTCAGCATAATGAAGCAGCAAGCCACTTCGCTGGTATTCTGCCAGGACCTATTACCACTAGACACAGCTAAGAACTATCTCGATAAACAAGTCTTTCGATTAAAGGAAACCGCACTCAAATTGGTCCATCCGTTTGGGAGCTACGATGCTACAGGCAGATACACAGATACACAAATACACAGATATACAAATGTTAAACTTATAACCTCTCCTCCTTCCCCTCTTTTTCGGGGGTTAAAAAGAAACCAATTTGAGTAAGCAGGGGCCCAATTCGAGAATGCCGTTTGAGTGAACGCCAAACGTCACATCTCTATTAGATAACTGTTATATCGCCGTTGAACTGTCATTAAAATGCGATGAGCTTTAAATTGACATATCTCATCTCAATTTTGGAAATACGAAGGCGATAATGATTGTCAAAAATGTTATTCATGCATAGGAATTTCTGTTTTGAATGAAACGTAACGGACTAATTTCACGCACTACGCGGTCAATTTAAACTATGCGCCTGTTATTTATGCCGTCACATACAAAGGAAACGAAAATTTAGCGCGTCCGAATTGACGAAGTTGCGATATTCTAGGGATATCGCCACTTGTCAAGTAGGCACACGTCAAAAGTGACGGATGGCGATGAAAAGGAGAGATCTCCATTATATCTCTAAAATTGGTCGAATACCCCCCCTGGTTGATAACGTCATAATAATATTTCTCTTTTAAATATCATAATATTTTATATTATATTTATTGATCTGTCATGAAACCAGCCAACTAAGCTACATTTATGAGCAAGCGTCGGTCCGATCCAGGGATATTGGCGCTACAAACAACTTTCATATGGCAATCATGTGTATACATCATTTATATTTGCTTTATTAAACGTAAACAAACCTTGAACGAATCATATAAAAGGACGCCCGTTTCTGCATAATTATGAAGTTCACCTTTAATCTGCGTAGAGTTACGACTCCGTAGTAGTACCACTCAAGTACATCTGCAGTAAACATCGAGTCCACACTCTGTTTCTCAGTGCGTAGATCAGCGATCCGCCAGTACTTCAGTTCAGTCTCTTTCGTCCAGTGTATTACCATCTTGTTAGTCAGTAGTGCGTAGTTTCATCAGTGTTAGATAAAGGACTACATTAGTTAAGGTTTAATTGTAAATTCGCGTGTTAATTTGTGTGATAATTTAGTTTATACTCCGATCCTTTAATTGTGTTAATTTGTTTTCGTGTTAAATATATATCGTTTCGTTTACCCTTGTGTTTCTTTCATCGTTCTACAACTGAGCTATCGTAGATGTCAATGTTGGGACCCGGCCGACGAGGCATTCCTAACACTAGGCATTCAAACTGTGCGGAAAGTACTACTTTTCCGCACTAGTGCTTTTTACTTTTCAATTTTTTTTTAATTTCTAGCCGTATATGACAGCCTGACGCAAAGAGGTTTTATTATTTACAAAAAGTTTGATAAATAAGTCAAATACCGATTATTATCACGTATAAAAGTACAATAAAACCAATATTTCATTAATTAATTCATTCAACACGTCATTAATTATATTAGATATAAAATTTGATTAATAAACGAACTTTAAATCGTTATTCATTAAATAAATTTGGCTGAATGTACACGCGCTTGTGCCATTTTGTCATAAGACAAATATAAAAAAAATACTTTTGCACATGCGCAGTAGTAGATATGTCGAGCGCGGATTACGAATAACTCCGCCATTTTTATTGATGTCTAGTTTATTTTGAAGTTGTTTTGTGCAAATCTGCTGAAATAATGGCGAGATAAAGGGACGAATCATGAATTTAAACCCGTAAAATGTTATTGAAGAAGTAAAAAATGTGAACGACAGCTTCTTGTTGGATAAATCAAATCAAAACACTTTTTTTCCAATGTAAACAGTCTTTGTGAGTATTAAAGTATTTTCTATTTTCTCGTACATGCATAGTAAAGTTTTGTACGGAACTCGTGTGTAAGATGATTTCCGACTCGTGTTTGTTTAATCACTCGCTCGTACCTCGCTCGTGACTAAAAATCACACTCTTCTGAAATCACCTACCTTCCACACTTGTATCGTAAATAACTATTGCTATTCCACAATATAATAACGTGCTAGTCAGTTGACGACGAGGTTGGCGCAGTTTTAATGCACCTGCCTACTGAGCCGGCGGTCCTGCGTTCGAATCTCGGCAAGGGCAAATATTTGTGTGATGAACTCGAATATTTTGTTCCTGGGTTATGGATGTTATCTATATGTATGTATTTATATATATTGTTCATATCATCTTCTAGTACCCATATAAAAAGCATTGCTTAGTATAAGGCCAGGTCGAGTTGTGTATGATTATCCCTTAATTATTTTGTTTACATAAATAATAAATAAATCTACTCCGTTTATAATTTACCTACTACCTGTCCCAAATGTTGTAAGGTGATGTTTTTATTATTCATATATCACTATATGTAAACATTCTGAACGATAGAAAGATTGAGATGGACGCTTCCATTTGATTTCGTCACCAAAAATTAAAAGGTCTGATAATTTAATTTATGACCATACAAAATAAATATTTTCAACATGCATTATATTATAAACCTATACATATTATTATTTTATCGATATCGACTATTTTGATTTGATCACGTCCTTAACCTTTAGAATCAGTAGATGCATACCGCTGGCTGAGCTTACATTACATTTTCTGGGTCGTTAAAATTAAACATTATTGTCAATGCGAGACTTTGTCGTACTGAATCACAAAGTTTCCTTTTATTTTATTTCTATTTAAGTTATAATAAAAATAAATGCATTGTCTGATATGCATATAAGGTCTAAAATTCTCGATACTTTGATCGTAGTAGTATATGACCACGTAAATCGCATACATTAGCTCAGCCAATGTCAACTCACTTCTGTTTGTTGTAAAACCTTATTATTATACGAATATAATTTGTGTGCGTGTAAAAGTCGGCTACAGCGGTGCTAGAACAATCTGCGCTGAATGCCATCTCGATATACTCCGTGGTCTACACCTACTCACCCGGCAAGCCAATCTTTCCTGGCGTCTGCAGTAATGTTATTATAAATTCACACTTATCTTACCGGAGCTAAAAATAAACGCGTAACGCCCACTAAACTTTCCCCGTGTATTATATACATATACCACACACCCAAGTCACCTGGAATGGAGGTCGCAGACATTATAACCACAAAATTCATACACCAAGTGTAATTGTCCCATAAAGGACGATAGGTGAACGCGGTGTCAAAGGCATTTTCATTCGGATCGCCCCCAAGGGGCCTATCCACGATAGGAAACAACGAATTGGAATCCATTTGGAAATTATCATTTTTGTTGCGAGGCGCGAGTTGGGGTGTTTATTTGTGTTTTACTCTTTGACGAGTATTGTAAACAGGCGGGAAGGGTAGGGGATGCTAATTTTCCATGGACATTGTCAAGTTTGTTACAATGTAAGAGTAATTGATTCGCGTATCACGGCATTGTATATATTAAACGGTAAGATTGTGACTGCCGTTAATTTTATAAACTACCTAGTGATATTGTAAATTGACAGGAAGGTTAGGTTAGTTTATAATTTCAATAGATTAAATTATAAACTGACGGTGTTCACAATTTTACGGTGTTATTATACAGGGCGGAATGTTTCTAAAGACTGGGCTGACGCAATAGTGTCATTTTAGTGATGTGCATTTGACCTATTATAATTGTAAAGCTGGATTTAAAGTAAACAAAAAACATCAAAATATTTTAATATCAGTGACAACCCTACTAATTCAAATGTTTTATTTACATTTTTAAATTTGTCATCTGTTATTAACTTAAGCGATGTTCAAAAGTTGCTAGGGTTGATATGTCTCAGATCTTTACACTAGTTTTATAAACTATAAAAATATTCACATAGTTCATTGGTAAAAATAAAGTACTCTGTCTGTTTAAAAGTCCTTCGATCTGTTCCATCCTGTATACAATACTGACAAGACCCTTTGATGTTGCGACATCGTGGGTGAACAAAAATATTATGTTCACTTGTGATGTGGAACACGTACCAATACTTCATAATGTCTAAGTATAAAGACTAGGGACGAACTAGGCGCACATATTTCATTGGTTGTTTATGTAAACTAAGACGCAATTGAACGTAGGGCTCAGCGACGGACGCCACCGTGACTGAATAAGACACATGCCACGACTTTCAGCGCCCAGCGGCGCGGCGAGCAGTTGAGCGAGATCCGAGCAAGGCGGCCATACGAGTGAGCGAGACACACGTACCGCGCACCGCTGCCGCTCGCTGCTAAGACCGAAGTCATGGCCGGACTGTAAAACACGCGGCGTAATGCGCGAATAAAAGCGGAAGGCGGCGCCAAGCACCATGAAGCACGCCGGTGCCTAGGCTATTACGCTCTCCGCAAACTACGGCTTCTTGTGGCCACCATAGTACATTTTTCCCTTTTCCACGCTCGAAGTGAGAAAAAGAGAGATGTACTGTGGCGGCCACTAGAAGCCGTAGTGTGCGCCAGCTTTTAGCGCGGCTTGCGCTTTTGATCAAGTCGTGACTTTCAAG
The DNA here is from genome assembly GCA_932273695.1 of Apotomis betuletana. Taxonomy (NCBI): domain Eukaryota; kingdom Metazoa; phylum Arthropoda; class Insecta; order Lepidoptera; family Tortricidae; genus Apotomis; species Apotomis betuletana. The sequence goes on along the minus strand of OW026314.1, from coordinate 17,531,831 downwards.
TTACTGGCGTTTCTGGCCCAATATCTTCCATTTTTTGACTAAAAACTATATTTGAGGCATTGTCACCTATTGACCCGCTCATCCCGCACAATTTTTTTTCGGGGTGAAAAGTAGTGCATGGGTGTATTATTATTATTTCGAGTCCGAGTCCGATTGTTAATTATTATTTCGAGTCCGTTGTGTCCCATCATTGTCGAGCAAAGGTCTCTACCCTACATCCAATTGGCTCTTTACACCTATTGTCATAATTATGTACCTATTCATAATAGTACATTACTGCAGACGCCGGAAAAGAAAGGCTTGCCGGGTGTGTAGGTATAGACGGCCGACAGTAAGGAGGCAGGATATATAATTCAGCTGTTTAGCCTGTTCCAGCCTACTTCCCGGCCTAGGCCTTCAATTTTGTATGAAATTCGTTCACAGTTCTTTCGAGTTGTTCTGCCCAAAACGTGATACTTCGAAGCCTGTTATAACGCACATTATGATAAGATTTCATTGCGTGTCTGTTTTTTTTTTTTACGATTTTCTCACCTTAAAGCTAACTTTGTGTATGAATAGGATCGTTTCATCCGCTGTACACACGGCACGAGCCACATGACACGGTTCACTTGTAGAAAGTGTTTGCACCCGCTTCACGTACTGTTCAGTCAATATAATAAGAATGCCGGGACTTCGAATGAGCAGAAGAAAAACTTGCCATTTCTGCATTTCGTAAATGTTTGCATTACTTGTTCACAAGAAGTGTTTATCTATAACCCTATTATTAAATTACCAAAGCAAGTTCAGATACAGGTAAAGACTTACATTACTTGGCAGCGGCGAAGGTGGGGAACGAACACGTCTGTACTTGTTCACAGTAGTAAATTATATTTTTTTACTGAAAAGTTAAGAGATAAAATCATGAGACGGATTTGAAAATCGAAAATTGAAATAATATCGACATACAAAATATCGACGGTTAAAACATCGAAAATTAGAATATCGAAGGATCATAACGTCTAAATTCAAAATATCGAAAGTATACATTATCGAATGGTACAATTATCGAATGCTTAAATTTCGAAAATCTGAATATCGACATATAAAATATCGAAAATTGAGACTTCGAACGATTCTAAGGTCGAAATTCTAAATATCGAATATCTATATTACCGAAAGGTTCAATAGTCGAACACTGAAATGTCGAAAATCTGAATATCTACAAGTGAAATATCGAAATATTATTACGTCGAATGTTAACATATCGAAAGTATTTCGAATGCTTTTAAATAATATTTGTTCCTAAAAATAGTAGGGCCATCGCCTTACATATTATGGCAGCCTAATGGCTGAGAAAATCCGAATCAAGGGCTCTCGCTGGTTAGGACGCGTGCTGACACAGAGCACCCTAGAGTGTTTTTGTAAAGCCGGAGGCGCGGAGTATAGGCGACCGCGCTTTGCCACGCAAGGGCGGAAGGGCTGCTCTCCCCGCAGGCAGCGCCGGAGCTACGGCAGAGTCAGTTTTGGTCGATTTTATACTCGAGGTTCACCTACTTAAAATTCCCTATTAGGAAAATAATATTAATTATCAAATAATTTAACTGAAATTTGACGATATGAATAAGACTACCATAGGTATATTATGTACTTCATTAAATCAAACATATTGCACTGGGTCAACCTAGAGTCTTTAGGTCAACCTCGAGTCTAAATCGAGCAAAACTGACTCTGCCTTAGCTTCCGCCCTTGCGAGGCAAAGCGCGGTCGCCTACTTCGCACGGCTCCCAAGCTTTGTCACGGCGGGCGAGGGCTGCACTCCCTCCGCTCCGCGCCTCCGGCTTTACAAAAACACTCTAGGGTTCTCTGTGTCGGCACGCGTCCTAACCAGCGAGAGCCCTAGATTCGGACTTCCACACACAGCTCATTATTTTTTCGCATCTACCCTCCTATTTTGTCCACGTGCAATTTAATTACCGTTCGGCATTTGGGCTTTCGGAATGTCAGCCATCGATATAATGACAGTAGATATTAAGATCGTTCGCTATTTCAATTTTCGATATTTTAAACGTTGGCTTTTTCATGGTTGATCATTTCGGTTTCGGTATTAACATATATCGATAATTTGATTGTAGATATTTTGAACTTTCGATATTTTAGCAATTCGGTATTTGACTTTTAGGTATTCCAAACGTCGATATAATGATAGTAGATATTTAGATCGTTCGATATTTTATCTTTCGATATTATGGCCGTCGACTTTTTAACGTTAGATATATTAGCTTTTGATATTCAAATACGTACCCATATAAACGAGGTTATCCGACAAAATACATCTGTACCAAGGAATATAACACTCACTACAATAAATAATAAATATACCATGTCAATTCATAGTAGGTATGTCCAGTCATTTGTTATTCAATATCTATCACGCTATTTCTGTAGTCTGTCTCCTCAAATGAAGCGGGTGACTACACCCTATAGCCACCTAACAAATACACCTAGCTCATAATAAAGACGTATTCCACTATAAGTCTCAATGATTTAGGATCTCTTGGACACGGTACAGTACACACAGAACTGTTATGTGTATGAAACGCTTTGTGTGAAACGCATACCGTGAACTGTTGAGCTGAATTATTGTGAGAAAACTTTTATGAAACGTGCTTTCTCACTTGTGATATTGGAGTTGATTTTTTTAACCAATTGACCAGTTTTTACGTTCCCTTTTTCGATGATTTTTGCTTTAACTTAATTAAATTGGCAATAAATAACGTAACAGAAAAATTGTGTAAACTTAATTGTTTGTTCTTTTTTTTATCTGTTTGAACTTTATTGCACTATACATATGGACTCAATGCCTCAGGGCACTCCTTCTTAGTCGAGCATCATCATAATCAGCCGATAGATGTTCACTGCTCGACAAAGACCTCCCCCAGATTTGTCTACCACGGTCGTGCACCGCCCTCATCCAATTCCTTCCCGCAATCCTAACCAGGTCGTCGGTCCACCTGGTTGGGGGCAATCCACGGTGCGTCTTCCAGTACGCAGTCGCTACTTAACCTTTCTGCCCCAACGGCCATCGGTTCTACGATCAATGTTTGCCAACTGCAACTTAAGTTTAGCGACTGTCTGAGCTTTTATCTACATCCTCGGTTTTCTTGCGGATCTCCTTATTTCTGATTCGATCACTTAACTAGACTGAGCTCGCTGTGTTGCCCTTTGAGTAACTTTGAGCCATCTTTTGAGGCCCATTGTGAGCGACCATGTCTCAGTGCCGTGTATGTCATCACTGGCAACACAAAAGCATAGAGTCAAATTACTAGAAACTACAGTCGTTAGTTGGGGATCATAAGATCTTGAACGGCTGAAAACAGCTGTTTAAGTATTTTTGTACCAGGATACAAACTACTCTCGTTCTTCCACTGTTGTCCAAAACTGCAATGCTGATCAGTAATATGAATGTCAACTTTTTTGTTTATTTAATTACTTTCATGCATGCATCGAAATATTATATCCGCAGCGCAGGTTTCGTCATAAATACTAAATGAGCATCCGTAGCAACTATCGTCAAAATCACACATAAATTTTATTTATCAGCAACAAGCTTCGTCCAAGTGATACAATAATAATAATCCGCGACACGCTTTGTCAAATACACATCAAAAATCAAACTGCGGTCTGACGAGTACCCGACGGAACTGTTCCAAAAATGCTAACAGCATTGCCCCGCTGTATTGCCAGCGATATTTGCTGTCACCTTAATTATTTGAACTTTTTTCAAGTTACCAGTATGAACAGCTACTCATTGGATCATTGATATGCCCACACATATTGTTTCGATCTCCCCAATTACCGTTGCTATGAAAGACAGCCGAAACGAGCGAGTTAATTCTTTACCGATCCGCATTAGGAATGATGGAATTGTGCGATCGGTATCGACAGCATAAGTATCAGATCCCCGAGAAGCCTGTTAGGGGAACGGAGATGGTAGAATTAAATCGTACATGTAATTGAGATGTCTATAAGTAATTGAATTGCTACATATTTGCGGCGTTTGCAGTGGAGACACTCGGGCCGTGGAGTCCGGATGCCGACAGACTGTACAGCCGATAAAAAAAAAATTGACAGAATGTTCTTCGGACCACAGAGCCGGCTCATTCCTCGGCCAAAGGATTAGCTTGGCTATTCAGCGGGGGAATGTAGCCGGCATCATGGGTACCCTGTCGCAGGGCCGTGATCTGGGGGATATCGGATTTAGTTACATACTCTTATTTAGAATAGGGTAAAGGTGCTTATTGTTTTTTTTTCTTGTTTTTCATTTAATAAATAGAAGGTATGTAAAATAATCAAATTGCCTACGTTGAACTAATTATATCAATAAGGCCAACATTCTATGTAAACGTAGTGCTATAACAAATGGGTTTGTACTCTGCCTTGGCACTGCAGCCAAAGTTGCTTGGACGAAGCATAAAGGTCTTCGCACATTATAACAACTCAACGGCGACTCGATTCTATGCCAAATATTGAAATTTAAGCCCTATGTCATATTCACTAGGTTTAATTTCAAAAAATGATATTAGTAGTGGACGACGAGTGGACGACGCGTCGGTGCATCGTCGAAATTAAACCTAGTTAATATGACATAGGGCTTAAATTTCAATATTTGGCATAGAGTCGAGTCGCCGTTGAGTTGTTATAGTGTGCGAAGACCTTTACTTGCCTATGATGATAAATGATAAGATAACACAAGTTCACTTTTCAACACACGTGTACGAAATTGGAAAATGCTTTATCATTTTTATATCGTGCCATATATACGTGGAGGGGAAAAATGGCTACTCCATATTTTTTCAATAATTTTTTTAGTCAACGGCTACAAAATTACCGAATTCATCATAACGGATATCTAAAAGAGGGGTTAAACTCGCTATAGGCCCTATTGTTATATATATTTTCACGTAGGGTACGCCATACAGCCACAGGTGATTTCACAACTTCAATCATCTGGCATTTAAGGAAATTCGGGTCTCTTACATTTTGTGTGCGTGTGTATTCTTTTCAAAATCGTAGGCCTTTTCACAAAAATGACTGGACGGACCAAGTTTCTAGTGTGTAGCGGGACAGTCAAAATTGTCATATCTTGTAAACTTTTCACCTGGCTTTGTATTAAAGTGAATTACTGGAATTTAATTGTATATTCAAACAATAATTAAATCTGTGGCCTCGATTAATTACGGTGTCAGATGAACAGGGTTCATAAAAATGCGAGCAAAATTCATTGATGTAGGGTAAATCGCAACTTACTGGCCATCGTTCAATAACTGGCCACCTCATACTAAAAATTAACTGCTCAGCTACAAACAGAATTCTTTTAAGTATAAGAAATTAATTACTGGCCACTCTTCAATAACTGGCCACGTTATACTAAAATTAATTCTGTTTGTAGCTGACCAGAGTAAATGTTTAGTATGAGGTGGCTAGTTATTGAACGATGGCCAGTAATCGGCGATTTACCCTACTATGGCCGTCACTGGTCATACCTCATTTCAATCGGCATTTTACGACCCGTGCTATTTAATTAATGCGATGCTACGTGCGCAATATAAAAAAAAAAAAACTGTATCATCCAAAACCCGGTAGTGTCAGTAGTCGGATAAAGAAATATTGTACAAGTATTGTCATGAAATCTACATGTGTATGCGAAATTTTGGTCTCAAAGGGATAAAGCGAAATGGGTTTCCGTACATCGAGATTTCATTACGAACGGCCGAATGGACGAGAAACGAAATAATACCTCGTTGTTATAGAAATGTGATGAAAATAAAAATAAGTATTCGGTCAAACATTGCATTGTAGTTGACAGCAATATGATAATACTGTCATCCGGCATTCATACTCATGCCCTATAGGAAGTCAATTAAGCTCTGGAAGTGGATATTAATGTACTGTCTTGCCTTGCATGAATTGGTGAAGAGACTAATTGATGCGATGAGTGACCAGAGGGCTGGCTCATGCCAAAAAGAATAGCCCTGGCTATTCAGCGTGGTAATGCGGCCAGCCTCCTGGGCACCCTAGCTCTGCACCGCTCGGAGCCCGTGTTTTATTTATAGTCCGGTTTATTTATTTAAACTTTATTGCACAGAATACAAAAGTAAAAGTACAAATGGCGGACTTAATACCATAAGGTATTCTCTACCAGTCAACCATAGGACTAAACAGAAACATATATATATATTATGTTCTTAGTTTTAATTGCTTACTTTTATTGTTATCAGTAAGTCTTATAAATTACTTGCAGGGCCATTATTTAATGAAAGTTTAGAGATCATTAATTAATTATGTAACTCTATAATTTTTTTTTTTTTTAGGAACGTTAAAATATTCTACTGTTATGAATTTGGTTTGGTTGTGGGTTTGGTATATCATCATCATTTTATCAGCCGAAATACGTCCCATGCTACACGAAGGCCTTTTCCAAGATACTCCAAAACAACCGATCGTGAGCCGCTCTCATCCAATGGCTTCCCACGATCCTGATCAGCTAGTTACTCCACCTTTTTAAGGACCTCCCAGTTTTAACAAGGCTTTATTTAACTTTTGCAATGTATGTAACTCTGTATGTTTGTTCGGGTGGAATCTTGCAACTCAATTTTGAAGCAGATTATGTTCACCTGATTGAGCTGAAATTTTGCATAGGTACCTACTGAACTTTGATGACGGTACAATAATATGGTACGCAGGCTGGTCTGATGATGGAGCCGGAAAGTGGCCCTAGGAACTCCCCTAGGAATAGATTAAAGCAATCCTACCGAGTTTGGCCTCTTTAGAATCGTATAAGCGAGCAATTGATGCATGTTCAATGAAAAGTATAATCAGCTATAAAAGCTTGTCACAATTTTTTTGGCAGAAACATATTATATATTATGTATGTTTGTTTGTATGTTAACGACTAGCAAGAATGAGCCGGTTGTCCATTTTAATAACGCTAAGCTCCACCGAACAATCATCCCTTATTACGAGGATATATCTCTATTGATCCCTGCACGAGGTAATTTCATCCGCCGTTATTATATTAGGGCCCGAGTAATAAATGATCGCATACCTGATGGACGACTCCGTTACATGGAACGAATTAATACCGAGATGTTCATCCGAGAGCCACCACCTTGAAAGATAATCTCTTAAAGCTTTCTGTTTTCCTGGTACTTAAAATATCACCAGCATCATCATCACCATCATCGTCACCATCATAATCAACCATAATACCGCCAATGCTGCACTAGGGCGTCCCCCAAGGTTCTTTAAAAGGACCGATCGTGAGCTCTCGTCCAATGGCTTCCTTCGATCCCGACTTAATCATCTGAGCCTATCCTTCTAAATATTTTTTTCTAAATGTATACGTCGTAGTTTGTTTTCACTGGCAAGAATGGGCCGGCTGTCCATTTAAATAACGCTCAAGCTCCACCGAACAATCATCCCTTATTACGAGGATATATCTATTGATCCCGGCACGGGGTAATTTCATCCGCCGTTATTAGGGCCCGAGTAATAAATGATCGCATACCTGATGGACGACTCCGTTACATGGAATTGAATTAATAGCGCGATGGTTATCCGAGGTGGCTTGTGAGATAATCTTCTTTAGATTTTTATTATCCTGGTACTTATGAGAGAAAAGCGTGTATTTTATAAGCTTTTACTTAACTTGTTGCGATGTGCAAGTGGAATCTTGCAATTCAATTTTGAAGCAGATATCTTCAACCGATTGAGCTGAAATTTAGGATACCTACTTAACTTTAATGAGAATACAATAATATGTTACCATGGGGCTGGTCTAATGATGGAACAGGAAGATGGCCCCAAAATCTTTTTAATAGAGATTTAAAGCAATCCTACAGAGTTTGGGGTCTTTAAAATCGTCTCATTGGCAATTGATGGGTCTCCAAAGAAAAGTACAATCGGTGTGTATCTATAAAAATACTACTAATACTACAGTAACTTTTTTCAGCTGATCTCAAAAGAGAAGGAACAGAAGGATTGTTAACTCAGAACTCCGTTATTTAGAAACATATTTTTTATTTTTCTTAAACCTTGTGCCCCCCGATTAGACACGCCAGAATGGCTGGACTTTTGATTTTCGTAGGTATATTAAGTAGGTAAAGCAAGTTGGGCTTTTTCGACATCAACTCATGTTTTTACTTCAAAGATATGTGGGAATAACAATTTTGCAATTGAGTGGGTTGTTTCTATGATACGAATTAAATTTTATGAACCTTAAAGTATTAGCGCATGTCATGGACATTTTGATACATAGCACACGAATACTCAACCTCAACAAAGTGAGTAATCGTCTAGTACTCCCAAAATATAACATATGTCTGATTCCCACGGTAATTATCTGCTTTATAAAAGCCTTAAAAGATTGTTAAAATACTACTTTGTAACAAGAACGTTTTTAAGTGTCAGGGTTTTAAATTCGTCTCTCTCAGAAAAACAAAATGCTTACGTTTTAAAAGTTCAATGAGCTTTGAAAAAAACCGTCTGTCTAATTTTGTTTCTACACGTTAGGGTCACGTTTCCAAGTCTGAAATCAGACTGCAGTTCTATACATCTCCAATGCCAATACGCTTTATTGCACCCCTCAAACATCAAGAAGAAATATAAAAAAATAATACAACATGAGATAAACTACTCTCTGTTATTTGCTGAGGTTTCTAAATTCAAAAATGATGTTATCATTCTGCTTGTCTCCGTTTGTTTTAACCCTTAAATGCATGGTGTAAGATGCAGCTTACATAAACAAAAATGAATTACTGGTTGATAACAAGAAACATTTATTTGAAATAAAACAATATTTTATAATTTTGGTGTTTTTTGTAATTTATGCATTTAAGGGTTAAAGTTTGGTTTGTAGTCACTGGTCAGGCACGCCCGAGTTTTTTTAATGTGATTCAACAATAGCTAATAGATTGTATGTATACAGAGTGGAACATAAAAATTGGTCAGCAAATACAGCTCTTGCAGCGCGTACTACTTTTTTTAAGTAAGACTATCAAGCATAATTTACAAATGAATAAGAAAATGACGCGATGGCGCGTAAAAGTTGGTCGGTAATAGTCATCCCTCATCATATCAGCCGATAGACGTCCACTGCTGGACAAAGGCCTCCCCCAAGTTCTCCACAACGATTGGTCTTGCACCGCCCTCATTCAATTTCTGCCTGTGATCCTAACCTAAAGCACAGTATAATAAAGAGTACTAACGTACCTAAAGCCTATGATGGTTGCGTTTATCACACGATAAATAAGTCACAAAGCATGTGTCACTCACAATCGCATCTTGTCAAAACGTGACGAATGCTTTAGCACTTATTTATCACGTGATAAAAATAACCATCATAGGCCCGATCGTCGTCGATCCAACTTGTTGGGGGCCCTGCGTCTTCCAGTCCGCGGTCGCCACTCAAGAACCTTTCTGCCCCAACGGGCCATATAAGTATAAGTTTGTATATTACCCATCAGTCTTATATGATACTGAACACAAAGCAATATCAACATGTAAGAATAAAAAGCTTTCAAAGCGCGAACATGCGAGAGCTTTTTGTGTTAATGAAAGCTTCAAACCGAGTGGGGTGATCGAATGCTTTCACGGCCCGTGTAGCGGATCGTGGGCTTTTAACGTCGTTAACTGATTTCAACAACAGTTATTTAACAGAATAGAATGGTTTTAGGGGTTTTGATGCCTTGTTTACGATCTCTCTTAATGAAAAATATTTCACATGTTTACTAAGAGTTAAGTTAAGGACAATCTATCAATGTTTCTCTTACAAATCCATCCTGCGGTGTCAGCATGAAAGATTCACAAACATAGGTACACACAAAAACTTTCGGCATTATAATTAGTTTTAGTAGGATGTAGGCAGACATCCAGACATATCCTAATTAAAATTTTTCCTCAGACTCAAGTTTTCGTCATCAAGTATCTTTCCAGTTTTCCATTATCGTTTGAGAATCTCCATTGACCGAGTTCTCTTGGTGCGTGAAATCCGGCTGGCCGTTTCTGCTGCATTCCAATTAGTCTGCTTTCATCTCAGATCTGAGCCTGGATAATAACCTGGCTGGCAAGAATAGCTGTGACGATAACATGTATCTACTATCCTGTAGTATACTACACCTATGGACAAACATTCCGGGTCACTAACATAGAATATAATATTCTTTTTCCATAAAATTAGACTAAAGGTGATTTGATTTTAAATAAATAAAGTGCAAAGTTCAAGATATGATGTTTTTACATTTATTAGGTATATCTAGTTTCCGAAATTATTGAATTGAAACAAAGTTCATCAAGTTGATGTTTTTTAGCCCACGCCATACTGCGGATTTTTTGTGGTACTAATTTATTTTAATGGCATACCTTTTGTAAGTTGGTAACTGACGTTGAAAGTCACTGATGTAAACAAAGATGTTGACGACTGACTGAGATGACACCTATTTTTAGGGTTCCGTAGTCAACTAGGAACCCTTATAGTTTCACCATGTCCGTCTGTCCGTCCGTGGCTTAGCTCCGTGATCATTGGTACTAGAAAGCTGAAATTTGGTATGAGTATGTGTATGTAGTTATCACGCCAAAATAACAGTAAAATAAAGAATAAAAAAAAAATTTTTTTTGGGGTACCTCTCGAACACCTAAAGTGGGGGTTAATTTTTTTTTTCGTTTCAACACTAGTGTGTGGGGTATCGTTGAATAGGTCTTTTAAAAATAATAGGGGTCTTTAAACATTATTTTTTGATAAAGTCAGCAGTTTCGTAAATATTCGCATCGAAAATAAAAAAAATAGTGTCCCCCCCTGTAACTTTTCAACCACGGATCAAAAAATTATAAAAAAATTCATGAACACGAGGCCTTTTTCAATGAAAACTATATTGAACAAAATCGGTTAAGCCCTTTTTGAGTTATCGCAAAATTTCATAATTTTCTTAAAAGGACGTAAGTTGACTTCCAGAAGGTAATAAGTAACTACAGTTACTTTGGCGTTTACTATCTTTTTATAGAGCTTGAAATCTTTCTCGTAACTTAAGTCTATTGTGAAGGATGAGCAACTACGGAACCCTACACTGAGCGTGGCCCGACATGCTCTTGGCCGGTTTTTTATACATATTTTTATCTTTGAAAGTTTTTAAATTATTTGACATCAATTTGGTTTATATTCAGTGTGTCAGTGTCGTGTGCCTTGTAATAGTTGTTTTCCTATCTTTTAATTTATTAAACTAATATCTATATAGTACAGTGTTTCCATCATACTCTTGCATCTTTAAATTACACAGAACTGATCACCACAACAAAAGAGAAAACAAATTTCAATTATTTTTTGCATAATAAAGCCAAAACTATCCACAGTGCCTTTGTGCCTTGAATTGCATAGTCAAGTTTTTTTTTTAATAGAATTTAATATTTATTTTGCAAAAAAACGACCGATTGAGCAGCATTCCTGTAAACAATGTTTTGAATTTGGTTGATGATAATTTTTTGACAAATCGCTACTGACGTTTAATAAAGCAAATATATGACTTCTGCACATTACTGCCATATGAAAGCTGATTGTAGCTCCACCTATCCCAGGGCAGGACCGACACTTGATTAGACTATAATTTTTACACCTGTAAATTTTTACTTGTACTTATTCCAAAGTTACCTAAAAAACCTAAATAAAATATAAAATGAAATATAGGTCATCAGCGCCTATCAAACGTTGGCACTAAAATATTATAAGAGCCCAGTTGCGCGAAATCCGACGCCGCCGCAATTCTTGATGCATTTCAATTAGATCTCGGACTATTTGCACTTGCATTTGTATGCAGATTCCAGTGGTGAGCTGAGCGGTAGTTATTTTTAATATACCGAGTTTTTCTACCGAGGTTTTAAAAGAGAAAAGGGAAATAAAATGGCAGAATAAGTCATATTTTTTTAGATTAATTGATTTCAGATACGAGACAGCCCATGGCCTAATTCGATTCATGACATGTAGTCATGTATGAACATTTTTAGCCATGCGTGATATAGAAACTCTGTGCTAAATCTGTATTCGAGTGTACTTTGAGATATCGCCAAATAAGCGATATCCCTGGTATATTTTAGGTAGGTATATCGCCTTTAACTTTCACATGACATTTCACGTTACTACTTGTGCATGGTAAGTTTGCGCCGAAGTGTCGATATACTAGGTATATTCCCTTGTTTTTTGTTTTTCGCCTAATTAAGATAAAACGGAATTATATAAACAAAAATTAAGCAATATTAAAGACAAAACAAAATTTTGCCAAATAATCACTAGGCAAAGTGACTTCAGCCTAAATGAATATTAGTTATAATGAATAGTTTTGTCGCTCAGTTTTAAGCGAGTGTTCGAGTACAATGGGGATTACTCGCACCACTCGCTCGGGCGGGGCGGCAGAATATACGATCCTGTACAAAATTGCACGCGAGACGCAACGTATTCGACGGTATTAGAAGTTTGTTTCAAGTAACTATGGATTAAAACTACAGTAAAAATGACCGCTGGTTGGTCTCTCAGTTCTGACCGCCAGGCGAGTACCGCTGAGCGAGTTCTATCTTTTATCGCTGCGATCAACTAGTGAAGACAGAGTACACGCCAGTAGTGTGAACGGCCAGCGATCAACTATGAATATATCTGTCTCTTTTACCGACACGGGGGCTATATCTTTTGTTCGTTTCTTGAGCGAGAAAACAGTCGACAGCTAATCGCTTCCTCGCCCTTGGTGGGACCACCAGTGCCTTAAGACAATGATACGTCGACATTTAAAAGTAAAGTGGATTAATCTAAGGAGGCCTTATTCCGTTTAAAGTTTTTTTTTTCATTTATGACAAATATAGGTATTGATAATTTCAACCAACATTTTGAAGTGAATAATACTTTTCCCCGAGTTCTAGGTAGTAACGTAGATATTTTATGCTTTCATTGCGTGCAGTCGAAAAGAAATTGAAAAAACTAATTTTCCGCGTGAATTTTGTCAATTTCGAGTAGTTTTTGAAACACAAATTATCAATGGAAAATTATAAATGTAGGTTTTAAATATATACCAATAAATCCCAATAGCCTTGTTATAGGTAGTAACATCAATAATATGTTAAGAAACATGTTTGATCATAGAGATCAGCCAACCAAAACCATCAGCATTTTAAAAGGAATAAGGCCTCTTAAAGACATACACATAATCTTCACTAAAATATAAATTATGACGAAATGCTGTTTAAATACGTTCCGTTTAACCAATATCTCACCAGATAATTTTAAGATCGTTTTAAACCTAACCAAAGTCACTAACTAAAACTTCGGATCTTTACTGCCGCTGCAAACTTTTACTGCTAACAGGCTTTGATCACATGTCATTAAAGTCTGAGAACCGAGATATTACGAGCAGAACTTGATTATTAAATGAAGCCTGGAATTTTCCAGGGATTTATAGCAATATCTATCATATTAATTCGAGCTTACTCGACGATAAACAGAACTACGGGTACAAATTGGTATTTACTGAGAAATATGAGACTGTAATCTTTGATTTTAAAGAAAATAAAACTAGACTGAATACTATAATGGTACTCAAAATGCATACGCAATCATTCCCAAAATTAAATCAATATTTACACAAAACACTTTAATTTTATAGCGCACGTTTTTTGGTCTTTAATTTCACAGAAAGATTTGTAAACATATTAGCATATTTACGGTTGGTGTGAGTGTGTGTTGTTAGCTTATTATAATTGCCAGTCGGAAAGGCAAACAGAAGGTTCCGTACAGCGACTATTTTGAAAAGTATCAAGTTATTCTGATTACTATTTTACACGCTAGCACTGTAGACTAGAAAATCTGATCGTAGTTGGGAACACAGAGGGTAAACGAGCTCGTGGACGATCCCCAACCTGATGGACCGATCAAGTGAAGGACACGTCTTCCTCCAAGTTTTGCTCGGTTGTAAGGGACGCAATGGACAGGACTCGATGGAGACAAATCATTCACACCAAGTGTAAGCCATCCAGTGATGACCACGATCATCACTCATGAGGGAGCGACAAGAGAGAGAGAGAGACTGTAGGCATATTTACAGACCGACAAGAATGTGTAGAAATTAAAAAGTGGCAATACTGTAGTGCCGTCCCATTTTCTTAGATTGATTAGGAAGGGACCCCGTAGACTTATTCCACTTTGAGGCTCTTTATCCCAAACGGGGTGATATTAGCGTCGCAGGTCTATTACCCTTTGAAGTTCTGTATGCCTGAAATAAAATTTTACCAAAGTAGACCTATTCCCCTTTGAAGCACTTAGTCCAAAAAAATAATTTTAGCGCCACAGGTCGCCCACCCTTTGAAGGCGTTTATCCTAAAAGGATTTTTTAGCGCCGTAGGCCTTTTCGCCTTTGAGGTCCATTATCCCAAAAATGAAGTTATAATAGTCAAAGTTATTCAACCTGTATGTAAATGCGCTCATAGAGGAGCTCAGCAACACCCGCATCGGATGCCACATTGATGGAGTATGTGTAAATAACATCAGCTACGCAGATGACATGGTGTTACTGAGCGCCTCAGCGTGTGGTCTCTCCAGGCTCATATCCATATGTGAGAAATATGCCGCTAGTCACGGTTTGATATATAATATCAACAAAAGTGAATGCGTCGTTTTTAAGGTCAAGAGCAAGAAGACACCTATGTTTCCATTAGTTAAGCTGAACGGTCATCCACTTCGGATAGTAGACCAATTTAAGTATTTGGGGCATATGGTGACAGCCGATCTCAAAGATGACGCCGATATTGAGCGCGAGCGCAGGGCGCTTTCCGTTAGAGCTAATATGATAGCCCGCAGGTTTGCTCATTGTTCTGTCGAAGCAAAAATTACTCTCTTCAGAGCCTACTGCACCACTTTTTATACAAGCAGCCTGTGGGCTGATCGGGGGGCACGGCAGTGCCCCCGCCAAGTCGAGTGCGAAGCAAACACTGCCGTACCATCCTTTACTGGAACCATTTCGCCGCATTTTCAGACCCCTATTTGAGCACCTCTGGATAAGACCAGAACGCGGAAATTTTCGTCATCTAGTAAGCTATAATCACATACTTAAAATCCAAAATTTCAAGTCTGTAGGTCATTTAGTTCAGAAGTTAAGCGAAAGCAAAGTTTCGCATTTATGACACTCACTCACTCACTCACTCATGATCATCAGTAAAGAACTAGTACTTCCCATAAATTCAGAGAGCTGAAATTTGGTACAGAGTTAGGGTTTAATGGCCACATAAAGCGAAAACTATAAAAATTGGCCAAGTGCGAGTCCGACTCGCGCATGAAGGGTTCCGTACCATAAAACAAGTTTGTTGTATGGGAGCCCTTAAATATTTATTTTATTTTATTTTTAGTATTTGTTGTTATAGCGGCAATAGAAATAGATCATTTGTGAAAATTTCAACTGTCTAGCTATCACCGTTCTTGATATACAGCCTGGTGACAGACGGACGGACGGACGGACGGACAGCGAAGTCTCAGTAATAGGGTCTCGTTTTTACCCTTTGGGTACGGAACCCTAAAAACTAGGATAATCGAAGATCTGGAGTACTCTGATTAGAAAACACAAGAGCCCAACCAAACTATTAGAAATCGATATACCGCCTTTACAAAAAATATTCAACTTGTTGTTGTGTTCGGTTGGCCGCCGTCGCGACTGATCGTGTCTCCTGATGATGGATCGCGTACCGATTCGAAACATGTCGAGCGTTATTCGACTTCTACGACGTGAGTAAACCCGTTTAAGTATTTTAATATTCAACTTGGTGGGCCGCTTCATTTGATGTCAAAAATCCAAGGTCTGAAGTATTTTGACGACGCGTTTGGCTCGGTTTGTAGACACCTGCCTACTGAGCCGGCGGTCCCGGGTTCGAGTCCCGGCCAGGGCAAATATTTGTTTGATGAACTCGAATATTTGTGCTTGCTTGCTTTATCTATATAAGTATGTATATCGTCGTCTAGCCTTCTAGAGCTTAATTTGGGACTAGATCGATTTATGTGAGGTTGTCCGATATTTATTTATTTATTATTTATTTGATGAAGAACCCTCAGCTGGTCTCAGCTGTATTAGAGATATGGTAATGCCCCCTTCTACTATTGGTACATAAAAAAATCGACTGTCATTGCAAAAATCCAGCGTAGTGGGACAAATCTTCTAATTTAATCTAGCCTATAGCGTCCCACAGCTGGGCGAGTTACGTATTACAATCCCGAAAGTTCATTCATAATACCTACAGTTGAAATACCGATGGTCAAAATACCGAAAATCAAAATACCGAAAGTTCAAAAAGCCGATATTCGATAAACCGAAACTCAAATTACCTATTTTCAGAAATTCGAAAGTTTAAAATCTCGAAATTTTATAATCCCGAAAGTCAATGAGCACTTTAAAAGTGACAGGACACTAAACTAATCTGGCTTTTCCGTGGAACCGATCTGCTCCGGCGCTGCGGGATGTTCAGCCCCTCCGCCCTAGCGTAAGAAAGTGCGGCACCTACTTCTTCTTCTACTTCTTACGGCGGCCGGGGGCTGCCCTCCCTCCGCGCCTCCGGGCTTTTATATACACTCTAGGGGTAGGGCAGACAAGACCACGTGGAATCGGGGTTGACAGCTTCGGTTCTGTGGCAAGTCGATTAAGAAAAGGAAAGAGTCCGGGAAAGTGGGAAATTATGACACTAAATATTCGATATTATGATAAAATATTCTGTCATGGACTGCCAACCGAACCGAACTTGTCTGGAACCGAAGCTGTCAACGCTCGCTTCCGCAGCTTCGGCTTTTTGGTCACCTTCGGCGACCAGCCTCAGCCGCTGCGACTCGCTTGATGCCCGCACTTTCTTACGCTAGGGCGGAGGGGCTGCACATCCCGCAGCGCCGGAGCAGATCGGTTCCACAGAAGAGTTCACTTATAAATAGTAAGTATAGTAGTAGGCCAGTAGGTTACGTAATTTAGGTTAATATTCTTTGTATAAAATAAACATTAGAATCTGTAAGACTACAGAAATATAATTCTCGAGAGTTAAAATAATATTCCGGATTCAGGCAGGATCATAGTCTTCGGGATTATAATCTTCGGGATTACAGGCTTCGGGATTATATTCTTCGGGATTACAGTCTTCGGGATTATAATATTCGGTATTTCATCCTTTCGATCAAACGTTCTTTCGGTCAAATAAACATTCGACATTTTAATTTTCGGCCTTCCGTCCATAGGTCTTATGAAATTCGGTATTTTGAACTTCGGCATTGTAATACGCACCCGCTGGGCGAATGCCTCCCCTTCTGCTTTTAATACGCATATAAATAAAATTAAAGGAAAACTCTGGATAAGACTAGACTGGCTTTTATACTTATACTTACAAATTTACAAGAAGAAATAATCGAACGATTAACTTTATTCTACTCGAACATTACACAAATTAAAAAAACAAATTACACCAAAATATTAATTTCGCTCAAAATATAATGCATTGGACTAAGAGTGGCGGTGATACCCGCACACGTTGCTAGATCTATGGCGCTGACTGTATTTTAAAACGCGCCTACGTTTGTTTTTCCGATAATCTTATATGGCGATGTGGCAACTGGCCGCGTTACAGTCGTTTACGACATTCTTCTACTGCGCTTGGAAACGTTTGCTAGGGATTAGGAGGGATGATTTGCATTTCGTTGATTTCGCTTATTATTTCGTGAGGTTTGCTAAAGTGAATTAGCAGGTTGTTATAAAACAATATGCCCACGTTTCTACAAAAATAAGTGAAATCCCACCAAAAACATTCTGTAAAAAACTAGCCAAGTCTCGATGGAGCCGCTTGTTTATCTCTAAAAAGTAATGAAATCTAGACAAAGTCGTACCAAGTCTAAGGTTCCTTACTGCGATTTCTTTATTATTATAGTTAATGTTGTGTGACTTGGCCGTTGAAGGGTACACAAGGGTACAAAACCAGGTGCTCCATGACACCATTGCACCAATCTGTCGCCAGAACCGCTACCCATTGACGATGGAAAATTGCCACTTGGAAAGCGTTGATTCAATAACCAGTCTATTGTAGGCTTGATAAAGCTGCGTATTTCAATAATACTTATGTATAGGCGATCCTGAAACAAACAGTATAAAAATATTTCTAGTACAGACGGACCTCTAATCATTGATAGAAGTCAGTCTGTACGTCTATTTTATGTTAGATCAGTGGTTGATTTGACGCTCCAAAAAGAAGAGAGCAGAAGTCAGCATTGTCAATGCTGAATGCATGTGTTGCACAATCAACAACAGCCTAAAATGAGACACTAGCGTCAAATTACCAATACCAGTATGGGCTATTATCTCGCTTAACAAACATAGGTAGTTACAACAGATATAACATTACCTACGTGTAAACAAAATTGACTTGTTGCGGTTCTGGGGACAGATTGGTGCAATGGTGTCATGGAGCACCTGGTTTTGTACCCTTGTGTACCCTTCAACGGCCAAGTCACACAACATTAACTATAATAATAAAGAAATCGCAGTAAGGAACCTTAGACTTGGTACGACTTTGTCTAGATTTCATTACTTTTTAGAGATAAACAAGCGGCTCCATCGAGACTTGGCTAGTTTTTTACAGAATGTTTTTGGTGGGATTATACTTATAGACGATACAGCGCTCTGCGCGTTCAATACAATAACGCTTTCAGAGTGTTGATGGGGCTGCCTAGATTTTGTATTTGTGATTGTGATTTTTTATACCACTATGCGCAAGCGATCTACGTCCCTAGTGCGCAGAGTGAGGAACAGCCCCAACAGCATTCTGAAAATGATTGCGGACAGGCTAGATTTCCTGTATATAAATAAATGTTGCATGATTCATGTAATTAGAAATAGATAAATAGGTAATAATTACTAACACTAGTGTTTGTAAGTTTTTATTGTTACTAACAAAATGATCCATGTTGGTCGAAATAAAGTATATTATTATATTATTATTATTATAGCGCCGTTGGTCTATTACCGTTTGAATAAGTAAAAAATAAATTTAAGCGCAGTAGGCCTATTCCTTTTTGTTCCCCTTTGTCCAAAATACTTAGGGCTTGTAGCGCCGCGCAGGCCTATTCCCAATCGTTATCTGGCTCCGCACACTACAGGTTTCTGGTGGCCGTGACAGTACATATGTCTCTTTTCCACGCTCGAAGTGAGAAAAAGAGAGATGCACTGTCGCGGTCAGAAGAAGCCGTAGTGTGCGCTGGCTCTATAACGCTATCAGGGGATAAACGATTATTCACATTGATCCGGTAACTTGGAATACGGAACCCTAAAAACAGCACAGTAAAAGGTTCACAGTAAATCACATAGAGAACCCCTAAGACATACGAAGGGTATCTGTCGTTCGATACCTCTAATTTCCGTCATTAGCGTGATTAAGTAAATTGTTTTGTTTGTTTTGTTCCTCACTGTTCGTATAGCCTTGCGGTTTGAGATTGGAATGTTCTAGATGTCTTTAACAAATTCGAAAGGAATAATTGACCGAGCGAGTGAAGCATCTCCGTTTCAGCTTTCAGTTTAATAGTATTATTATATTATGAATTCAATAAGTAGTATTGTATTAATTGTAAATGATTATTTTGGTACTTAGCGTATAATTTGAACTCTCAAAGCCTGAGATACAGGATTCTCCTAGTTCAGGCACCAGTATTATGAATGCTCTGTATAGATGTAAGACTTTTTATGCTAATTGTTATTACTATGATTTTATGAATAAAGATTATTATTATATTATTATTAGCTAGGCCTAAATATCTATCGTGTCTGGATTTCCAGCTGCTTTTACCTTGAGGTCGCATTTCTCAAGCGATTCCCAGGAAATTTAGTGAGTAGGTTTGTTAGTTATATAGATTTTTTGTCGATTCAGTTTATCGGTTTATTTTTAATGGTGGAGATATGGGGGTTGAAAACGTAACAACTACAAATTCCAACCATTTAAAAGCTAACTCGCGAAGCCCTCAGCCCACAGAGATATTAGTTAGATGCAGTGGTTGCTCGAAGGACCTACATTGATTTAAGTTTTGATGACGCGGTTGGCGCAGTGGTAATGTAGCTACCTACTGAGCCAACGATCCTGGGTTCGAATCCCGGTAACGGCAAATATTTGTGTGATGAACTCGAATACTTGGGTCATTGATATTTTCTATGTATTTATCTAACTAAGTAATTTATATCGTCGTTTAGTGCCCATAACGCAACGACGCGTTTGACGACGCGTTTGGCTCGGTTTGTAGACACCTGCCTACTGAGCCGGCGGTCCCGGGTTCGAATCCCGGCTAGGGCAAATATTTGTGTGATGAACTCGAATATTTGTGCTTGGGTCATGGTTGTTCTATGTATTTAAGTATATAGTTATCTATATAAGTATATATATCGTCGTCTAGTACCCATAACACAAGCCTTCTTGAGCTTTATTTGGGACTAGATCGATTTGTGTGAGGTTGTCCGATATTTATTACTATTATATTATTATTATTATAACGCAAGCCCACTAGATCTTAATTATGAACTAGGTCGATTTGTATAAGGTGCCCAACATTTACAAACTTATATATAAAAAAAATATGAGATTGATTTTCCGGACTACTTTTCTTTCGCGTAACAATTATAAGACGTAGAATGTTTGAACAAATCTTACAGAAGACAGAATAAAGAGCACAGTTTTCCCATCATGTTAAATTAATTAATAGTTCAGTTAGTTGTTTGTCAAAAGTAGGTATATAACTGAGTATGCGTTAATTGTATGAAACCATACCTTCGGTATGTAAGTTTATTCTCGCTTGGCCGATTTTAACGACCTATTGTTTAATATCACTTTACATTAAAGCGTTTTGTTTCTTTTTTCTCCTAATTAGATCGTAAGAGCTCGTGATTCTGAGTAGAAAATACCTAAAATATCCAAAATCTAAAAAACGAAAGGTGTACCACCAAAAAAAATGGCGATTTAGCATAAATTTAAGTTAGTTAAGTTGTTAATTTAGAGTTAGTTTTTTTAATTTTGTATTAATTGTTATTGTCAATTATTTGTAACCACTAAGCGGAGTGTTCAGGAAAGGGTGAAAGAACACATAGCAGCAGTCAAAAATCGCCAGATACAAAAATCTGCAATAGCTGGACATTTGTTAACATCTGGAACGAATCACTGGATCGAGTTGCACAAACCGAAAATTCTTTCCACAGAAAAGCACTATTATCCACGGATGGTAAGGGAAGCAATTGAAATCAAAACACACCTAAATAATTTCAACCGGGAAGATGGTTTTATTTATCGCACACTTGCGTGATTAAAAAGTTTAAACCGCGGGATATATCTTCGAATCTGTGCGTGGATGTTGTGAGTGTTGTGTGTCGGACCGGTGACAATAATTAGTAAATAAATGGGTGGTAGTCGAACATTTATCTCCCTACCCATCCATTTTATTAGACAATTTCGTCGGATAGTACTACATTTGGCTGACAGCTCCAGTAAAAACTCGCTGTTTCACCAGTAGTACCTACATCTGAGACCACGGCCACAGAATAGATAATAGTACAAGTACAGAAGGCACACTACTTTGATCTTTACAAAAGCCGCTTTTTTTAGCCAAAAAAATATGATTTATGGCCCTTCTAAAGTCGTCGTCCCCAGCGCAAGCCAAACGGAACGTTAAAGCTGCGTGCCAACGGTGAAAATGAATTGGCTCGCTTGCCGCGTCGCCGAGAGCGAGGGCTGTCAACGACTAAAAATAAAAATGTATTTCCTATTTATTTCTTGCATTCAATATAGAGAGCAATATATTTATATTCTTCATACATTATATTAATTATTTCATTATTCAACTATAAAGTAATCAATCTCAGAATTTGGACGAATTGAATCCACCACCAGGCTGCAAAACATTTTAGCTTTATTTTTAAACATTTTAATACGTATAATATAATAAAATAATGCAACGAATGCGTTACCTTAACATGCAATTAAATTCTTGAGCTTCATTTTGTTTTTGCTTAGTTGTCCGATATTTATTTATTTATTCATATATATATTCATCACTACACACCTAGTATAAAACAAAGTCGTTTCCTCGTCTGTCTGTCTGCCCCTATGTATGCTTCGATCTTTAAAAATACGCACGGACGCACCGTGCCGTGCCGTGCGAAGCCGGGCGGGTCGCTAGTAACAAATAAAACATGTACAAAGGCGAACTTATCCCTATTAGGGATCACTTCCAATACATTTCTTTTAACTCATTATTTATATATTTTATATACTTACTTATCAAACTATCACTCAATCGTTTATTCATTACTAGTAATTTTACAAACTTCATATCAAATATTATTATAAAAACCTCTATGATTGTTGATTTAGTAGTAGACATACTTATTTTACTAGAATTTAAATTGACAAATATCAGTAAATAATCAATTCAAAATTACATAAGTACTTAACAATTAAAATTGATCTGAGTAACCAGTGTTAAATATGGAAGTAGATACACCTGCAATATGTTTTTTTATTATTATTCAGTAACTACTTATTATATATTTGTATAGAATCTTTTTATCGATTCATATTTTTTTATGTGGTAATACCACATTTTTTATTTTTATAAATAATGACACAAAGGTAAATTAAGAAAGAAAAATTGAATGCGATCTACTACAATCGAAGCGGGATCATTGTTCCTACAACCCGCTGCGATACAATATCTTTTCGCTGTCTTTTTACTCATTCAAACACTTTATATTATAATATAACACTGGTATCAACAGATGAATGAGGAACGTTCACTTGCGACGTACATAAATCGGAAGAGCGTGCGCGCGAATTTCGTGTACGTGCGTTCCGAGACACAGCGTGGCAGCCACTGAATAGTCCCCATGCATGAGGCCACCGGCATGTACTTGTAGCGGGAAAAGTTTATCGCGGAGTGCGCCCCGCCTGCCACGGCGTGTGCAACCCCGCCGAAACGTTAGATTATGATAGATATGGTAAATAAGAAATATCGCGTTAGACCCGTTATAATTTGTGTTAGTCATTTGTAACCAATTGTTGAATAAATATATATTTAATAGAAAAATGGCCCCTCT
The DNA here is from genome assembly GCA_932273695.1 of Apotomis betuletana. NCBI lineage: Eukaryota > Metazoa > Arthropoda > Insecta > Lepidoptera > Tortricidae > Apotomis > Apotomis betuletana. The sequence continues at coordinate 17,508,687 of OW026314.1, read as the reverse complement.
GCAGCTACCTTTACCTAGGCGACACATACATCATAGTTGTTGACATGACATGAGCTACTAATTGGATTATGTGAATACGTGATAGGTACGTTAATTGACAAGTTGCGATGTCAAACTGAACCACTTTGTTATGTACTTAGCACTATTTACCGCGTTTAATCGAGTAAATATTATTTGCGGAATTTAAATGAATACAATATCAAACTGGCCTAGTTGGCGATATTGAGGTAAACATATTCAAAAGAACTAAACTTTATTATTGATTCACGTTAACCGCGAATATTAGCACCCAATACCACTAGCATAATCAATTTTATTCGTCGCCCAATGCGACTCGACTGGTCCAAAGATCGACTACTTGATGGACTATTCGGCGCTTCTGTGTATTATGTCAATGCTACTACGTTTTTTTACGGAAAACGAAATAATACCTACGCCATGTTTCCTGCAATAGGGTAAGGTTGCGATCATTGGACCGGCTCTTTCATTGGACCGCGTTGGTTTCTCGGAAACGAACAAATTTAAAAATCCACGATGGCGTCTAAACGCTACCTATTTGGGGTTCCCTACGCCATTTCGAAAGATTTTTTCGAAAGAAATTTGTTTGTTTCCGAGAAACCAACGCGGTCCAATGAAAGAGCCGGTCCAATGATCGCAACCTTACCCTACTACACATTTTATCAAGTGATGATCAGATATCGAATAATTTTCACGCTAACCGCCTATCCTATTCACCGTATATCGTTTGCATCGTCAAAGGAATGACGACTGGTATAAAATTCTACAGCATACTGTAGTTTATAATTAAAATAAGATCAACATGTCATGCAACAAAGAAAATGTATTAAAAAATCCATATTTTATTGATTCACGTTAACCGCGAATCTTATCACTCAATACCACTAGCATAATCAATTGGTTCGTCACCCGATGCGACTCGATTGGTCCTGAGATCGACAACTTGATTGACTCGTCGCTTCTGTGTATTATGGCAAAGCAACTACGTTTTGTGCTTATATAATGCAGTAATAATTCAATCAACTGTTTTTACAATACTTCTACCGTGGTATGATCAGATTCAGACATTGGGTTTGATTCACGCTAACCGCGTACCTTATCACCCAATACCACTATCGTAATCAATGAAACGACACCTATACCCTTACCATGAGTAAACGTGAAAGTATGCATCGCAAGCGACAGTGTAAAATATTTGTATGGAGATTAGTACAGCGCCCTTAGCGGTTATTTTGTACAACTACAATTCTCCATACAAATCTTTCACGCTTTCGCTAGCGAGTACGGTCACTGTAAATATGGTAAGGGCACTGATGCATCTCGTAAGTCCCGTTTAATCCTGAAGACGACAAGATTCCATATAGCATGATAACTGCACATGTCGTTATTAAGACAACGAAGTTTCAAGTCCTCTAACAGTAGATCTATAGTATATTTAATATGACTACTTTATTACCTTGTATATTTTTAATTATTATTTTGCGATTAGTGTGTCAACTAGATGGCCGAATCAAGTACCTACTTAATTTTTTAACAGGACCGACTAATTTACTTTTTAAACTTGCGCAGTTTAAAACCATCTAAATGTATCAAATAAACATTAATTAAATGTCAATCGTGTTGTTGCGTGGCCGGTTTTTCAAACTTATCTTTTTAAATATACCTTTAATTGTAAAGTTTTAAGTTTATAGAGACGAGAGAGATAGAGATAATTATATCAATTCTTAGATAACCTTAAAAAAGTAAAATCTAGAAAAACTCAAATTAGAAGTCATTCAAAGCTTGTATTCTTTTTATCAAAAGATTGATTTTACTTTAATTCTACTGGAGTAATACGGAACTTCTAAAAATAGCGACCAAATCATCCGTGGGCGAGTGCTCTTATAACTCTCGCAATCGCCAGAAGTGGAGAACCATTGCAAAATAAAGCATTAAGTCCTTAAACAAAGAAAATAATAAAAATGAGAGCAAAGATCATGTTCAGCATCCAAACAGCCACGAGCACTCTGACAAGAGTGTACGACTTAGAAGAAGAATACGGAACTCGCGTCACTTATCAGATCGTGTTATACGCTACAATCGTCACGTTGTTTATTCCACGCTACGTGTCGCTTCTCAAGTCACGTTAGTAGCGTGACACTTACACGCCATGCGTCACGTCGCTAGCGTCAGGACGTGTCAGGCGTTTTCGTCTTGCTACTGACTAATGAACAGCTGACTTCATGCCACTCCGACCGAAATGATACCTAATGGACAACTTTACTTTGTGATACGATGCGATACGATGTGACACTATCGTCGTGTGATACGATGTGATACTATTGTCGTCTATTATCTAATAGTCAGCAATATTCTATTCTGATAACGGAAGCATTTTTTTCAGTCAGATTCATATTTTGTGTGTTTTCGTTGAAAGATATTTGAATATACTGACTAAAGATGAAAACCATTGCGATCACATCGAAAAATGGAGCTCAGATCCTCGAATGTCGATTCACAAGATCAATATAACTTTTTAGGAAATTTTACTAAATGTTAACTGGGTGAAGTGCCATAAAATTTTAAAACTGAACTAGGTATTTCAAACTAAGGAGACAAAATTTCTATATTTTCCACTCGCAACGGACGAGACACCGAGAATATCGAATGTAACACCTCTTCTTACATTCTTCTGAAATACTTCGGAAAATTCCGTAGCTGCCGGCAATTTTTCAAAGTTGGAATGGTATGCGAGGACTAACACATTTTGACCTACAATGTAGAACAAATTGTAGCAGTCTAGGGCTCCAATTACGTCAGGAACTCGATCAGTTGGTCTCAAAAATTACACAATACAATATTTGCATCGCGCAAACTTTTAAAACGAAAATATTCAGAAATATGTTGATCTTTTCTTCTCCCGCAGGCATTTCGGTTTCAAGCGTGTCCGCGGTGTTACCTAAGTTTTATAACGTGAACAAAACTAGATGAAGTCATAAAATAAGTCTCGTTTTACAACCCAACTGAACCAGGTGTGCGGTTTATCTTACCGATATGAGCGTGGTAGGTATGAGAACATTTCCTTTTATGCACTGGAACTAGTCGGAATTCGTTGAAAATTTTACGATGTTTATATTTATCATACCTAACATGTAATATTTGCACGAATATGCCCAGTTGGTCGCCACCAATACTGTTGCTGGATTTGGGTCTAAAAAAATCCAATGGTCCTTGAAATTTCATACCCAACTGCCGCTGATTGAGAAGTCGTGACGTTTTTATTCATTAAATTCAAAATATAGACTGCTAAACTAAAGTATGTAGTAGATAACCTAATCTTGGTGTACCAACTCTTTCTGCTTCATAATAAAAATGGTCTCATAACATAATATTTTGTGAGCAAGAGGAAAATCATTTTTTTTTCGATTCTCGGTATATCACATTCAATACACCAGGATTCTCATAACAAACGATTACATCCAAGAAAAATCAACAATCGCTTCATTTTGAATTTACAAATGAATAACAAGAACCGTTGTAACCGTTGCCAATTCATAGAAAAGAAACTCGTTCAGTATTACCGCTTTTCAATACCGCAAATAAAAGTCCCACGGTATAAACGAAGTTCATGGTTTTGACTAGGGTTGCCTCTAAAACCTGCTCAGGACAAGAAACGTAAAAACCGGATTTTGGAGCTCAGAACCCGGACGGCCGGACATGTCCACTTGGTAAAATTAAAAAATCAACCTTCATAGAAGGAAGGAAGGAAAGTCTTTCATCATCTTGAAATCTTGTTCGGCTGTAGATGGATTGGTAGTTTCATGAAGATAAAAGTCACCGTCGGCAAACGTCGTCCCGTATCACGAGCGACCCAATTTACGTCTCTCGACGTACTGTGTGTAAAAATATTAAACCCGGACTACTAATAAAACCCCGCCCGGACGCTTCCCGGACGCCCTATAATCTAGAAAAAATCCAGGAAACCCAGACGGTTGACAACCCCAGTTTTGATACACCTTTTACGTTCCACGAACGCCATAAACCGCATGGTTGGTGGAGTTTCGGGTATTTTAAGTCCATTTTAATTAACCTTGTTTACCATCTCCAGGTGATCATCGGGGTAAAGAGGAAGTTTGTTTTGTCCCGAAGTTTTGATTAAATTATGTCAAGTTTTTTGTACTTTGTAAGGGTTCCGATGGACAACATCCTAATTTTATCACCGATAAAGTTTCGAGGACTGGTCGAGTCAATCAACGATATTGGAATTCTGCTGTGGGGTTACTTTTGTTGTTATTTTTCTTTTCTCAACGCGACCGAGTAACTTTTTTCTGTAATCCTTATTTGTGTTTTTTGTTAACCTAATTTCTTTCACTTTTGGCTTCGTCTGGTAACCTAATGAGAGAACGAGACGGAAACTAGCAATCGTCATTAGTTTAGAGCGTGTTTAATAAAGGCCCAGAGCGATGCGGTTAGGTGAAGCGGGTGTAACGAACTTTTGAATTAAAGCGCTTGTGTCATTTGAGAGGATTAATTATCGCGGATAGAGAGCGTGAGATAGTGTCATATTAGGTAATGTCCCCATTGGAAAGAGGAACCTCGTGATACGCGTGTATCACGGGAACACATATTCTGTTCATTTTATGAGCAAGAAAATAGTCCATAATTATCTTTTTTCTGTCGGCGGTAAGATAATGCCAATAATTTGTTGTTACAATTGTAAATAAATGAAATAATCTAAAATTAACTGTGACACAATACATGTTTCACAAATCAGTTTCATGTGGTCGAATATTTCCACGGTCCATCCATATTTCAATGACCATTCTACGGACATCACGTACGCTCTGTCTCACTTCTAAAATAAACATTGTATAGTGTGTAAACGGTTCAATGAAAACAGTTGCGTGCAAAACAATAGGTGGCAGGTTTAGAGGGAAAATATTCGCATGCACAAAGCGTAGTTAGTGTCAACTGTCGCATCGGCCCGTTTACCCAATTGGCTATTCTTTCTATGTTGGTGCACTGAATTCACAATGGATTAGGGTCCAGCTGCAAGATAGCTCATCTCACAAGATACATATCTGACACTAACATAATCATTATCATCCTCATCAACGAAAATACTCCCACCTTTATAAGATTATCAGTCCACTCTGTGGAGGGCACGGTGCACGTGCCTGAATTAAAAAATAACTTGTACAGTCAGCAAATCAGCCGAAAAGAATTTTTAATTTTTAATTCCATAGTCCAAACACAGACTTGTGTCATCAAGTACTGATTTTTACTTGTAATATGGAGCCTATTTTGCCAGATATGTTTTCATACAGTGGGTCTCTAAACTAAGAACACTAGCAACGAACCTAACTGGTCATAAACAGAAAAGAACAAATTGAAACGTAGTTTTATCTCCTTTACTACCGAGAGTTCTGTGGAGGAGTAACAAATGATTACCAATTTTGTTTCATGACTCGTTGTTGCTTTGCTGTGTACGTTCGTTCATTTGTTGGTGTTTTAGTTTTAATATATTATTTGACTGTGAATAAATGCTGTTGGTCTTTTATATAGTTACGTAAGCCAGTGGTTTACACTGCCGGCGAGAACTCTCTTAATATTCACTTGATTGCTGCAGCGACAAGAGCGATGGATCAGCGATGCTCGCTAGTTGATCAGAATTCATGCCTGAGAACGCTGCTCGCCAACCTCATATGTAATTTCTAGCTTTCATCGCTTCTCGCTCATCGTCGACGATGAGACAAGCGACATTAGTTAAATAGAGATCGCTTCCTCTATATAAAATGTGCTGGTCCTATGCTTTAATTAAGGTATAGGCTATCGATACAAAAATCAAAACACAGAACATTTTTAATGCCTAACCTGGCTTTTGTGATTTGATCTTTGTATCATTAGTTCAATAAAAAAAATGTGGTGTGTTAAAAATAATTGACATATTACATGTTTCATATAAATTACAGCTGTTACATTTTTTTAAGTTGGGCTGCACGTGCATCGTATCTCTGCGAGTACCGGAGTGGTGCAAAGATGTTGAAACGGTTTTAGCGTTTTTACCAGAGTTGTGCAAAGAAGCTGGATCTCGTGAGGATGCGTACCGGCCATTTCTGGTTGCGCAAGATTGTCGTTTTTTTTAATACACTTTTTCGCCTATTTGAGCTATCTGTAAATACCCCACACCGCTGCTGTCTCTTAGCTTCACTGAGCGAGGTAAGAAAGGAAGAGATATTGATAATATTTTTACTTGATTTAGTACCTCGCCTAGGACTAGTTGCGGTCTTTGCTTTTGGCTTGGGCATTGACGAGCTCATCAAAATTACAAAACTCCTTTTACATACTGAGCCGAATGATTATACCTAATCTGATACATACAGTTCATATGAACGCAATTCGTAATTTATAAACTTTGGTCACCATGTCTGCAATATGAACGCATGAAATGTAATTTACTCTTACCACTTGGATAAATACAACGTTAAATTCCAAATGAAGTTCACTATGTAATTAATCTATTCGAAAGTATCTGCACTTGTATACAACCCCGCTTCAGGCAAATATGTACATATTAATTGCTGTGTAAATTAGGCTGTTCATGCACTGCAATTTCGATTGACCTACGACATTACTAGTTAAAATAATTGCCATATAGCATTACGTTTGGGCCAGTTAGCGTCAATTTGACGTCTGCATTCAATTAATGCCGTGGTATTAATTATAAGGATTCTCGCTCATTTCATGGAATGGCCTTGTAACTCCCGAGTGCCCAGTCTCAGAGTCTTTATTGGATTACGGCCCCGATAGGAGATGATGGTACAGCGCAGATGAGAGAAGAATTTCGAACAAATTAATTGCTTTACAGCACGTCGAGTGCACTTGGTTTAATTATAATTGCTGTTGAGTTTCAAAAATAACTGTGATGTAATTGGGATCTTGGGATTAATTGGTTATGTAACGTTGCGGTTGTAGCTAATCAACTTGGTTTGTTGTTGGGAATTGTGATCTTTTCAATGCCAGATACTTAAACTGTTACGTCTTTAAACTAACTAGCGTCCCGCCCCGGCTTCGCTTTGCAATGCACATATTATGCATGTATTAAACATATAAACTTTCCTCTTGAAAAAAAACCGCATCAAAGTCTGTTGCGTAGTTTTAAAGACCTAAGCATACAGACTGACAGACAGAAGAAAGCGGCTTTGTTTATACCGGGTGAAGTTATATTTGGGCACAAATTGTAAGAATTTATTACAGTAAAATCTAGGCTGGGTCTAGTCTAGCCGGAAAAATCCAAAACTGTGGACCGATTCTGGTCCTTTAGGCATTACTTAAGTAATAACATTTTAAATTATTCAACAGCCAATTTTCCGCAGCAGGTAGTCATTATAGGATTAAATATACATATTCAGAACTCTAGATACTGTATTTAGGACTTCTTAGTATTTTATAATTACTTAAGTTATATTCAGGTTTGATAGGAGACCAAAGATGTACCTAATTATGTTGCTTTCCATGACGAGGCGGGACGCGGACGCGGGAAAAATTGCCGTCTCGCTTCACCAGGTCTTTGGAAAAACAGTGATAAAAAGAGCATAGCAAAAAAAATTAAACGCGTATGCTGTAAAGTAGTGCGGTAAGATATGAATATTAACGTATTCACTTGGAGGTCGCTAATTAATAATCGACCCACGAAGCATAAGAAACAAATCGAAATGTTATCTGGCGTTAGGGTGGTGGAGAGGTTCACTCACTGGACCGGTAATACAGAGGTACCGGGTTCGAATCCCCGTCTTTTCCGCCAGGTAATTAAATTAAAATTTTCTTTTGCTTTGATCTTTGTATCAATGCTACAATATAAAAAAATATGGTGTACCCACATTAAAAATAATGAGACATTAGGTAAAAATTTCATAAGTTTTTATTAAGAAGTGAAATGGAGCCCAAATGAAAACAGTCTTAATTAAAATCAGTGAAACTCACCCCGAAGCTGGTGATGGTGGTCGCCATCATACTTGACGAAGACGAAGTACAGTGCCACCAGCACGAACTGGAAGATCAGCAGAGGCAGATACTTCATGCCGGGCGCTTTCGGCTCCATCCTGAATGATTTCTACCTGATGAAGAAAATTTGTGATTAACTAAAAAAAACGTAACTGTAACTATATGAGTGTGTCTTTGCATAGCTTAAAACTGATGTTTTTTAGGGTTCCGTACCCAAAGGGTAAAAACGGGACCCTATTACTGAGACTTCGCTGTCCGTCCGTCCATCCGTCCGTCCGTCCGTCCGTCTGTCACCAGGCTGTATCTCAACAACGGTGATAGCTAGACAGTTGAAATTTTCACAGATAATGTATTTCTATTGCCGCTATAACAACAAATACTAAAAATAAAATAAAATAAATATTTAAGGGGGGCTCCCATACAACAAGCTTGTTATAGATTATATATATGTATAGGTACGGAACCCTTCATGCGCGAGTCGGGCTCGCACTTGCCCAATTTTTTTTACGTCAACAACCTTATTTCTGTCATTTTCAAAAAATGTAGATGAGAAAAGCCAGACATCCGGACATACGTAATTCAATCGGAGAATTATGCTTCATACTGACCATGGTCAATTAAATATCGGCTTGTACACTAAAAGTTGTTATAGTCTTTTTCATAATAGTGCGTGTCTCAATTTTAAAGTAAGGTTATAAAATGTACTGAGATGACAGATGTCACACGTACAAAGTTACACGGAATATTTCGAGCAGACGTTTGTATGTTTAAATTGAAATAAAATATAAGAAGATTATCCTTTGTTTAGCCTCCACATTTTCTTCTTCAATGAGTTCATTTAGAAAAATAAAATTTCGCAAAGGGTAGTTTTTTTTGGAATGGTTGAAATTTGTAATTTTTTTACGTTCTCAACCTGGGGGTTGACTTGGGGGTTGGGTAACTCCACTATTTTGTTTTTTTTTTTCAAAAAATAACAGCAAATAAATTACAAAACCCTAAAAAGGACATGCGAAATAAATTTTGACGAAGCTGAAATAGAGAGACTTAACTCGCTCGGTCGACAATAAAACGTCAGGCGATTAAAACTCCCAAAACTCATTAATAAAACGCCACCCTGGCACACTAGTAAGGCACTTAATCTAAAATTTTCATCAAATAGCGAGTATTCAGTTGCATAATGACCGGTTCCAGTGCCAATCGACGTCCGAACCAAATTTGTGACCACCGCAGAGCACTAATTTTACTCCCGAGTGCCAATAGACACAGGCAGACTAGGCATTCCTTCATGTGGAAACGTATTGAATCTCTTCCTAATACAAAGGCGTTTAATCCCTTTTTCCATTGACTTGTTAAACGAAATTATATCTTTTTTACACGAGGATCTAGAATAAAGCTAGTTGCTTGGAGTTTTATCGTATGTAAAAGTACGAAGGATGTTTTATGAGCTAATTGTCTAGTGTCATTAATGACCCGAAATATTTGCATAGGGATAATAATTAACTTCGAGAAAGGGGTCAACCGCCGAATCCAACTCGGCTGGGCAGCGTTCGGGAAACTACGCAATGTCTTTTCGTCCGACATACCTCAGTGTCTCAAGACGAAAGTCTTCAACCAATGTGTGTTACCAGTAATGACTTACGGCACCGAAACGTGGTCTTTCACTATCGGCCTCATATCAAAGCTCAAAGTCGCTCAACGAGCAATGGAGAGGGCTATGCTCGGGGTGTCTCTACGTGATCGAATCAGAAATGAGGAAATCCGTAGACGAACTAAAGTGACCGATATAGCTCACCGGATTAGCAAGTTGAAGTGGCAATGGGCAGGCCACATAGCACGCAGAGCAGATGGCCGATGGGGCCGAAAAGTGCTCGAGTGGAGACCTCGGACCAGCAAGCGCAGCGTAGGACGTCCACCTACAAGATGGACAGATGACCTTATAAAGGTCGCCGGAAGGCGCTGGATGCAGGTCGCTTCCAACCGGTATATATGGAAGTACAAAGGGGAGGCCTATGTTCAGCAGTGGACGTCCTATGGCTGAGATGATGATGATGATGATGAAGAATTAACAGTTGAAATCCTCTACTTTGGTAGTTGAAGTCAGATTTAAAAAGCGAATACGTCATTTTCAATGTTATCAGTAGTTAGAAACCATATCAGTTTACAAACTCTTATCTACTATATGAGTTAATTAAAGAAGTTGAATATACAGAAATACTTTATACGAACTATAAAGATAACATGCGTGTCTTTTATCAGATTATGTAAGAAAAAATATGCAATAAATCATTATGATATCGCAAACATTTACTTACACACACATACGCAGCCACCTTATTTGTGTGACACAAATTCTTAAAGGTCCTTTATCGAGGATTCAGAACTTTCATAGTACAGCCCAGAAGGCTGTCGCAAGGCATTACCACCATAAAGTTGTTTGAAATTTTCGTCAAAAAGGGACCAAATGAGAATGTACTCTACATACTCATATTCATTCGCTTATTATGTCGTGCAAAAAAGACAGCCATGCAGTTATTCTCTCAAAATAAAATAGTTTTTTTCTTCTTAAAGGTAACGCATCCAGCTTAAGCCAAATAGAACTAAATGAACATATCTTCTGGTGAGTGTTCTACCTTTTCGCAGAATTATTTCTCGTCAAATATTTCGCAGATTTTTTATTTCTCTGAAGCCATACATTTTTCAAAATAGTTTCATATATCATCCTATAGGTTAGGTGTGTTTTATAACAATCCCAAATAGAAATAAAACATTTCACGAAAAATAATTTTGCGAAAAAGCAAAAAAACTTCTCATGTCACTATGGCAACCCCAATATAAATAATCTTACGTTTGATATTGTTTACGCAGAATAATAAAGGCTATCACTTTCGTATCAAAATAGAACGGATACGCCTCAACCCAGCGGGTCTATTGTTCACTTGTCCATTTATAGCTGTTCTTGTTCTGAACTTGTATGCAGTGGCTTAATTTTCATCGTCTTCGAGATTTCGGGATCTTTACGATTAAATTAGTATTCTTATTACCTTATATATTAGTTAGTAAGATTTTGTTTATAATGTAATAAATTGTTCAATAATACAAATAATTTACCCCGTAGAAGAGCGCTGCCTCTTAGCACAAGTATCAAATAGTAAAGCCTGACCAGAAATATATGAGTATTACCAAAAGGGGGCTATTTATAAGATTTATATGGCAACAATTTTGCAACCAATCGCTACTTACTATAATGACATTTGTTTTAAATACCTGTCAGTTCCACTATGTTAACCTCGTAATAATATCATTTAATGGAATGCACTCTTTTTCTGATTGTTTTTCGTGTAGTAAACACATGTCCACTTTATTTATAATCTTAAGTTTACGACTGTGAATGGTTTTCGGCATTTTCTTTGGATAATTTTGAATATTTGGTTTTTAAAGAAATCACCACGAATGACATTGACATTGTTGACAAACCATCATAAACATCATTGCCAGTGTAAGAAATCAGTTTCAGTGAAATTCCGCAATATGGCGCATCCATATATATTTCTGGTCAGGCTTTAAACCAACACTGTTTATTATACTGAATTTCTGTATCACTGAATAATTATTGAAAGTCCTTTTTTTTTTTTTTTTATTACCATTGATGCTCCAGATTATTGTATCAACGGAGCTTCGTTATTCTTGTGGGTCGATTTTAATCGTGTTTTTTTTATTAACTCAATTCGCTTTAAATGTATGTGAAAAGTCCGAGAAGCAAAAAAATATTTTTTTTACCGAGCGAGCGAAGCGTCTTTATATCAGCAGTCTGGATGTTTGGATGTTCGGATTTCCGCCTGTTCTCGCCTAGAGGCCCCATTTTCAATCGATTATCATGAACTTTTGATAGGTTTGATAAGTATAACACAACGGCACACGATAATCAATTTTATGCAACATAATTATTAGTGAACCACCGTTTTGATGGTATGTGGCTACAATGACTAATAGTTCAGTCACAGTTTTGACCTAATCTAACCTACATTAGTGGCAATCGTTGATATTAAACTAACTTTAATACGAACCGTGTTAAAGAGACCATTGAGCAGAACAAAGGCTCCAAAGTGTTCGCAAAGGACAAGTCTATTGGACAAAGCCAGCTGACCAAGCTGAAACGGGAAGATGGCAGCATAGCGTCGACCAAAGCAGAGGTTCTAGGCGAGATCGAGAGGTTCTATGGTCAGTTATACACTTCAGTCGCAAAGCCCGTTGACAGCTTGGTAGGCGATCCAAGAGCCAAGCTGTCCCGACATTATACCGAAGACATCCCGGACATCAGTCTGTACGAGATTAGGATGGCCCTGAAGCAACTTAAGAACAACAAGGCGCCGGGTGAAGACGGAATCACCTCAGAGCTTCTGAGAGCGGGTGGAACACCGGTACTTAAGGTCCTCCAGAAGCTCTTTAATTCCGTCTTGTCCGAGGGCAAAACGCCTGAAGCATGGAATAGAGGCGAGGTGGTACTGTTCTTCAAGAAAGGTGATAACAGCCTATTGAAGAACTACAGGCCCATCACGCTTCTAAGCCATGTTTATAAGTTGTTTTCAAGGGTCATCACGAACCGTCTCGAACATAGACTTGATGACTTCCAGCCTCCCGAACAAGCCGGTTTCCGAAGAAGCTATATAGTACCATAGACCACATACATACGCTGCGGCAAGTTATACAGAAGACTGAAGAGTATAACTTGCCATTATGCTTAGCGTTTGTGGACTATGAGAAAGCCTTCGATTCGGTGGAAACATGGGCGGTGCTCGAGTCACTTCAGCGATGCCATATTGACTATCGGTACATTGAAGTGTTGAAGTGTTTGTATAGTAACGCCACCATGTCGGTCCGAGTTCAGGAGCAGAGCACAAAGGCCATTCCATTGAGAAGAGGCGTGAGACAGGGGGACGTTGTGTCCCCGAAACTGTTTACGGCCGTTATGGAAGACGCCTTCAAGCTCCTGGAATGGCAAGGACTTGGCATCAACATCAATGGCGAATACATCACTCACCTTCGGTTTGCCGACGACATCGTAGTCATGGCAAAGTCGATGGAGGAACTCAGCATGATGCTCGATGACCTCAATCGAGTTTCTCAACGGGTGGGCTTAAAAATGAACATGGATAAGACGAAACTCATGTCAAATGCCAAGGTTGTGCCCATCCCAGTCTCTGTTGAAAACTCGGTACTCGAAGTTGTTGACTCATACATCTACCTAGGACAAGTGGTCCAATTAGGTAGGTCCAACTTCGAGAAAGAGGTCAACCGCCGAATCCAACTCGGCTGGGCAGCGTTCGGGAAACTACGCAATGTCTTTTCGTCCGACATACCTCAGTGCCTCAAGACGAAAGTCTTCAACCAATGTGTGTTACCAGTGATGACTTACGGCACCGAAACGTGGTCTTTCACTATCGGCCTCATCTCAAAGCTCAAAGTCGCTCAACGAGCAATGGAGAGGGCTATGCTCGGGGTGTCTCTACGTGATCGAATCAGAAATGAGGAAATCCGTAGACGAACTAAAGTGACCGATATAGCTCACCGGATTAGCAAGTTGAAGTGGCAATGGGCAGGCCACATAGCACGCAGAGCAGATGGCCGATGGGGCCGTAAAGTGCTCGAGTGGAGACCTCGGACCAGCAAGCGCAGCGTAGGACGTCCACCTACGAGATGGACAGATGACCTTGTGAAGGTCGCCGGAAGGCGCTGGATGCAGGTCGCTTCCAACCGGTATATATGGAAGTCCAAAGGGGAGGCCTATGTTCAGCAGTGGACGTCCTATGGCTGAGATGATGATGATGAAACTAGCTGTGCCCCGCGGCGTTACCCGCGCATCCCACGGGAACACTAAATGTATTCGGGATGAAAAGTATCCTATGTCCTTTCCCGGGTCTCAAACAATATCCATACCAAATTTCATCTAATTCGGTTCAGCGGTTTAAGCGTGAAGAGGTAACAGACCGACAGACACACTTTCGCATTTGTAATATTAGTATGGATTGGGCGATACTAAAGTTCTGCTACCTATATAAAATTCGCGAAATTAAAATCGGTGATAATAGTGTTCTGCTATTTAAAATTCTGCCAAATTAGTATCATGCGAACTGTTAATTATGCTTATACTAAATTATTTTATTTAAATGTTTCAGTGATAGTTGCTGTGCGAAGTGTATTTCGGACAAATTGATATTATGCACGATAAAGGGAACCCCAAAAGATATTCTGACAATTTATGACGCCCGACTGTCATTCACGGATAATTTTACTCGTATGACATTTATTTCTAGAATGCGGTAAAAAGAGAGGGCTAAAATTTTTACTTCTATTTACGAACGAAGTTGCAGGTGCCTTCTAGTATCTTAATTAAGCAACTTTGACAGAGAAAGCAAAAAGTAACCCAACTATTTAGAAAGTGCCCTGTTATAAAATTGTGAATTACATTTTTACACTAACCACTGCTGAAGCTTCCGGTTCAGGGCATATTTACGAGTACGTCACCGAGCCCAGAACGAAAACATTGTTTCAACTTCCGGAAAACCAAACCACAAACATTCGTTGCCGGAAAAAACGTAATTTACCCTGTAAATTACCGCTTCAGCAAAAAGAGCATAAGCGCCGCACTAAAATCAAAGATGGACGTCGTTTCTGATTCGGAAGGGATAGTCATAAAAAAGGTATAAGCGCCATAATAAATGGAATGTTTATACGTCGTTCCAGTATTAGACGGTGGGGTATAGTTTATTCACTGAGGTTTAGTTGAGGGTCGCACGCGATGTTGGTGTTAAATATTTCCACGCTATCACCGGTTCTGATGGAAACGCGGTATCTTGAAAAGATTGGGTTTATTTAATATTTTAAATTGATCGTTAAAATTTTATTTTAATATTCCTACCTAACATTGATTTGGAGTATCTATACATATATCTCCTATACGTGTACGCATGTAATAATTAGTTATAACACTAATGTAATGTAATTGTTCTAAGTATTATTTACGAAAAAATGACTTACTGTTGAGTTTCTTTCGGCTTTCTTCTCAACAGCGGTCTCCTCTTGCGAAATGCCGGTAGATTCACAATCTGACTTGTAAAAGTGCCCTTGTGGCCTACTTACTGAATAAATTATTTAATTTCATTTATTTCATTTCATTTCATTTATTTCATTTCATTTCATTTCATTTCATATAGAAAACGTCCGCGAGTCTCAGACATTAAAATACATACGAAATGGATTTCCTCACGTCGTAGAAGTTGAATATCACTCGACGTTTTTCGAATCGGTACGCGATTCATCATCAGGAGCTAAGATCAGTCGCGGCGGCGGCCAATCGAACATACAACATCTTGAAAACATGTTTAGTTCTGTGCAATTCTCCTATTTCATCGATATTCCTATATTCTTGGGAATATTTCATTGAATAGAATAATAGAGATCTAGAGCCGTATTCAACATGATTTTGGATTAAAAACCAAATTGATTTTGTTTCCGCTTTGATAATCTATTATTTTTTTACTGCCTTTAAAAGAGAGGGAGGTTCTATATTTCACGCGTAAACGTATTTTTGACTTCCTACTCAGGAAAAGATCTTTAAAAAAAATATATCAATATTCTTGATTCAAATGACTGTTGATAAATATTAATGAAACATTACGAACTAAAAAATCTGTGGAAGCATAGTATTTAGCAGTGAAAATATCTGAAAATATTGTAGTAGATTGTTTAAGCTCAACGGCTCTAATTAGGTATTTAAATACCAATGAATTATGTTTGCATAATACCTACATAAAAAGTCGGAACACCTAAAAATTCCTAAGTTTCTATTTAAAACCACCATCATTCAAAATGTTCATCAGAATAAATGGTTTTTCGGCAATATGAAAATTCATTCGGACATATTATTAAACTGCTGAATTTACAAGATTAATTTAAAAACATTTCCTAACCTAAATCTTACATCATTCGCCATAAAATCTTTCCCAGCAACTAACCAAAAATACCCTAGAATTACGTGAAACCTTCACAAAATATTAATATTGTAAGCACGTTCACAAAACACGTGGTGTCAGAACAAACGTTACTTAGGATGCTCCTTCAATCGTAAAGAACACTTCACGCGGAAAGAATCACATGGAGCGAAAACATTATACGGCTCCGGGTACCGGGTCAGCTGAGATTGGTCCGCGTTTACACATTTTACACAAAAATCAGACTTGCACAAAAAATATATTTAGGCAGGGGAAATAGGGATGATAACTGGTGTTAAATTCTAGTGTACTGTAGTTATTCGATAAAATTAGGTCGATGTCATGAAAAAAAGAAAAAAATATATTTTTTTGTGATTTTTGGGACTTTATTTCTGTAAGCAAATTTTGTGTTCATGTTTTTTATGTTATGATTTTTTTATCCATATTTTCACATGGAGCGAAACATTATACGGCGCCGGGTACCGGGTCAGCTGAGATTGGTCCGCGTTTACACATTTTACACAAAAATCAGACTTGCACAAAAAATATATTTAGGCAGGGGAAATAGGGATGATAACTGGTGTTAAATTCTAGTGTACTGTAGTTATTCGATAAAATTAGGTCGATGTCATGAAAAAAAGAAAAAAACATTTTTTTTGTGATTTTTGTGACTGTAAAAGTAAGCAAATTTTATGTTCATGTTTTGAGCGAAACATTATACGGCGCCGGGTACCGGGTCAGCTGAGATTGGTCCGCGTTTACACATTTTACACAAATATCAGATTTGCACAAAAAATATATTTAGGCAGGGTAAATAGCGATGATGATGTTCAATTATACAGCATATTGTAGTTATGTAACATATGAATAAAACTAGCTCAATATGCCATGAAAAAAAGAAAGAAATATATATTTTGTTTGTGAACTATGTGACTTCAAAGGTAGGTACGCAAATTTTGTTCTTCTTTTTTTTTACACAATAAAAAATGTTTTCAGAATCCTCATAATTTAACAAGACAATAATTGTACGACAACTATGAACTTAAACGCAGTTTTTCACGGTGAAAATGGCAAATCACTTATTGTCTCTCTCTCTCTATACACAATATGGGTAGGTACCCATAACACATAATGACGTCACAAATAGGAGGCCATTTGTATAGAGCGTTTTAGCGCTCCGTAGGAGTGTTGAACTTTGACGGTCATTTCCGAGTCCTAGAGCAGTCTAAGTGTAGGTAGCCGCACGTAAACATTTGAACCCAAAAAAAATAGAATCGATTAACATGCTAAAAAAGCATGCAGTCGCTATAATAGTATAGGTATTATTATTAGTGGGCGTCAGTTTCGTTGCGTATTCGGCTTATTATTGTCCGCAAATATTAGGTACGTTTAAATTATATTGAACTGATTCGTATTTCTATCTTTATTCCAGTTAGATAATTGGAAATTACCCACTACAATACTTTTAAAGAGGGTAGCTTCAAAACATTTAAATTTTGACAGATGAATCTAAAATCTGATGTGCTACACGTTATAATATATTTTTTTACAACTTTATGCCTTTCACTAAGACTGGTGGAAATTGCTCAGGTTACATGTGCAAGAATTACAGGGAGGCCTTTCCCAGCAGTGGTGGCCTCGTTATTTATAATGATATAGCAACATCCAAATTTGTTTAAAATTAGGTACCTACGCAATGACATTCGAGGCGCGTTCATTTTTAATTGGTTTTTACTTTTTTATCGCAGGTTTATGTTATTTTTTTTATTCCGTTTCGTTACATCTGCTAAATCCCAATGTCCCGTGTCAAAAATGCAAATAATTGATTTATACATTGTGTATAAATAGATATAAATTTTAGTAGACCCAAGAGTGCCCATTTCCGTTTCTGAATGGAAATGGGCACTCCCATTTCCATTTGGGAATGGTGCAATTGTGTACGATAAATACATACAGTCGAATTGAGAATCTTCTCTTTTTTTGAAGTCGGTTAAAAAGGAGCCTTTATCACTTTCCGGTCCACTGTTGTTGTACCATTAAACTAAAACAAACCTACCAAAATGTACGTGTAGACAGCAAATTATTAAAAAATAACCAGACATATTTTTATCGATGATTTTGTTATTATTGCTAAATGTTACACTTTTATTTCAATCACAGTTAATATGCAAATGGATCATGAAAACCATTAGATACAGAAAAAAAATTAAAATATTAAAAACAAGTTTGACCTACCTTCACACGTCTGAAAACTGTCACGTTTGAAACCGACTCGCGCGCTGGATCGGACTGCCAAGCCCCCTGCATCACTCACATTATACCTATCACACAAACAACTAACTATATCCAACATCAAAAACGTCAATGCTAGACCACCGCCTACAACCACTTACGCCCTTTCAAAATACAAACGCTTATAACCCAAATGAAATGAGATTATGAACCGTCGGTACGTGATGTATAGATGGCATGTTACGCTAAATTTATCAGGGTTATATTGAATAGGTTGGACGTCATCGTTGGGGACACTTATCGCCTATTTAGCGTATGGAGCGCCCGTGCTCTTGAGAATTTTATATGGGGACTGGTGGGTTGAGAAGTGCATTCGTTTTACTATGTGCCTATTGATTTGATGGAAGTTGTTTTCAGACCCTGGCTTAAAAATGCGCGGAGGAGGCACTAAAATAAATGTAGGCTTCGACCCACACACCGAGCCTATCCACAAAAATACGCATCGCACTCTAAAGCCAATACAATAACGCTGTACCGATAGTCCTGACCATCTGATAAAAATAGAAGGCGAAAATCTTTGCGGTTTTTTTTCCGGAGTTTGAGGATTCTTTTTCGAACTGTTATAAAAAAAAAAAACAAAAAAAAAAAACAAATAACTACAACTAATTAAACAATGAAATAGTGTTAGTTGATAACGCAAGAATAGTTTAAGTTACACAATTGTGAAAACAAATTCAAAGCTACCATCGAATGCGCCTTCAAATACAGAAACAACTGTCACATTCCAGTTTAAAAAAAATGCAACTATTATTTAGAGTAGATAGTTATAATATATTATGATAGTAACAGTAAGTAGAATTAAGTAAGCTATCGAAACGGGTTATAAAACGATAAACACTGCGTTTATCTTCGTTTCACCATTACATAAATTTTAGTAAAATCTTCTCGAACTTCAGAAAAGTCGTGGGCGTACACTCAATAAAAATCCTGTTGCTAAAATTAAAGGCGGAAACAAGGTGATACTTGGAAAAAAAAACATAGAAGAGCCCATAAAAGACGAAGCCAAAATGTTTACTTAGGGTCGCCGTCATTGAAACCGCTGGGAAGGACTATATAATATAGGTACCTACATGTTTATGAAGTGCAAACTCTGTCAAAAATATTCGGCACTACGCCATACATTTTACACGCTCTTGAGAAGCTTAGTTTCTGTTCTTTCTTTAATGTGTGACTACCTTAGTATTTGCTGCCTAGCTATTGCTCGACGAACATTGTCTTCCCGTTGTCAAATAGACGCGTGGACACAAAACGCCTCTTGACATCAGTGTAAATCTCTCTAAGGGAGGTTGCACATAGTAAGCTTTTCGGTTGTGTATCATAAGTCCGAATTTTTGTTTCTTATCTGTAACGTTTCGCCAAATTTCTTGTCCGAATGCATTTTTTTTTTTTTAAACTGTTCATAATTCAGAATAATTATAAAACGAACTTAACCTAACTTAATGGGTTCTTTAAAACATTGTTTATGAAATCCTGAAAATATTATGGGTTTTACGAAAAAAAAATACTTTTACCAAATGAAAATGTGGTGAAACCATGTTTCAAAGTTGTGATAGGATACTGCGCTTTTCTTTTGCGCAAGCAAAGTTCCTGTAAATAGAAATATAGCAAAAAAATACCAAACCTTAACTATTATTCGGCGCTCGCGCGAGCAGCTCTCCGTGGCGCCATCTATGGTCCCACCAGAAGATCAACGCTGGCTCTTGGGTGTGGTGGGACCTTTTCGTGGCACAGCCATAGTAGTATATTTTCTTATTGTTTTATTTCATTTGTCATTTTTGTCACTATTTGTAATTATGTTCAATGGTCACGCCATGAATAAATGCATTTCTTTCTTTCTTTCTTTTTTCTCTTTCTTTCTTTCTATTACGCATGTATTCATAACTGAAGATTTTCACTCTTATCTCACCACTGTTTTTAACCTCCGACGAAAAAAGAGAGTTGTTATAAGTGTAACATGTGTCTGTCTGTGTCATCATAGCTCTCAAACGGATGGAACAATGTGAGTGCGGTTTTTTTAATCAAAAGGGATGTCTGTCGAGATGTTTTGGTGGAAATAGAACCAGTAGTTTCCAAGGTTTTCAGCTTTAATTGGAACAAGTGACAAGATCTCAGCCAAAATCAGTTGAGTACACTTAACTGCAAATATACATAGAGACACATAGACTACAAAGAGAAAATGATGTCAGCAGAGAAAAACCCGATTTTAAAAACGAGAGGTTGTCAATTTTCTTCACAACAATACCTACCGACTGAAATTACGCCAGTTACCTATAATGAAACGTGAAGCAGGCCCCCCCAGTGCAAACAAACAAATAGGTCTTCGTGTCGCCTCGCTTAGCGGGCCTTTGTTGACAATTCTGACCGATTTGACATTTCGCGTGACAACTGGCTGATAATTGTTATGTGAAGTTGGTTATTTAAGCAGGAAATTCAATATATTATCTGTAGAACTAATGGGCCTTTTATAACGTCACAAACTAGTTTCTTTATGAACTTATTTTTAGCCACCTTAAATAAAAGTGTTTTTAGGGTTCTGTATCTAAAGGGTGAAACGGTACCCTATTACTAAAGACCCCGCTGTCCATCCGAATGTCTGTCTGTCCGTCTGTCACCAGAATGTATCTTATGAATCGTGATAGTTCCTTAGTTGAAGTTTTCGCAGATGATGTATTGCTGCAAAAAATATAGGTAATTACAGAAAACAGAAAAAAAAAAAATGGGACTCCCTTAAAGGGGGCATACAACAAACGTGATCGGTTGCGTTAACTTTGCACCACATTTGTATCCGGCGCCATACATACCAGGTGCAAACTTCCCGAACAGTTAAGAAGTGTTTGTACGAAGCCCTCGGTGCGCGAGTCCGACTTGGCCGGTTTTTTTAATTGTTGGTACGTATTTTCCGCGATTACCTACTTGAAAACGACTAGGCCGATCTTTTTTTTATTGAAAAGGTCTACTTTCTAGTTAGTTTGTAAATTGGTTAGGATCTGGTAACGAATCTGGAAGAAAATAAGGGAACTCTTTAAAAACTATAGGTAAGTACACTTATCGTGATTTGGGTATTTTTAGTAACTCGAACAGTTTTATATCATATTATCATATCATTCATTCATGAACAATTTTATTTTTATTTATTTTTTTATTTTTCTTTATTGGCACACTAAACAGATTACATTCTTTTCAAAAAATAAAGATACAAAGGACATGCGTTACAGATAAATGTCATCCAAAATAAGCATATGATTTTAACAATATATATTATGTACATTGAAAAAATATCCTAAAAAAAAAAAAAAAAAAAATGTTATATTATTATAATGGCTAAACTGTTTAATTTAACATTCTATTTAAATATTTTATACATATTGAGCATTTTGAAATAGAATAACAAAACATTCAAAGATGTGTAAACAGAGATGGCGTTTAACGTGAAAGCAATTCTACAATCTGCCTCCTGAATACCAATATTGCATTGTGTTTGAATTTTAAAATCACATTATAAACATCACACAGTAGGTACATAACCTTAAGTTAAAGAAAAATAGTTGATAAAAATAATAAAGTCAAAAATAATAATAGTTTAAGTTTTCAAAATATGTCGCTTAGTTGACGTTGGTGATTTTTCGTTAAAAATTTATTTTAAAAGAACAATTTAAAAGTTGAATTTTAAAGGAGCTCTTCCATAACATCATTACTACGCCGTTCGGACCTCACCGGAATGCTAAGTTGCCAGCTATCCGAACAATTTGCTTAAGGAAGTTAATTTAATTGTTCACGCTTGGCTATTGGCTACTATATTTTGTGTGCGTGAAAAATATAGTAGCCGCCAGCTAGCGCATCCTGGTGGTACAGATCTTTAACATACTGATATGGTAGTTCAGTTGATAGATCACTACTCCAGAAAAGTAGGGTCGTGGATTTGAGCCCCCTTATAGTGTTAATTTGGGGTCCGTAATGTTGAATATAATTATTTTTCATCTAATGTAATAGGGTAGTTTAGCCGGTTTCCCGGCCCCCTCTGGTTTTCGGCCTCTACGCAGTAAAACTACAATAACAAGAAAATTATACCTCACTCATAAAAAAAAATACTGTTGTCACTCAAATTCGCTTAACACTGACGCCTCCTAAATGTTTTCGCTTAATAACGTTTCAATTGGCTCGCCAGTACGCCAACGCAATTTAGTCAATGTGAGTGTGTGTCAAAATTAGTAAAAAAATAGTGCGCGCCATTTTATTCAAAGTAAGTTAAAATGTTGATTATTTGATTTTAGAAACATTGCTTTGACTTCTATACGCTCTAGAAGAGTTGAAATAATGTCATTTATATTCAAATGTATAAAATATGTAACCAAATCCTTTCAAATGTGATGGCCGGATGACTAGATTGCATTTCGTAAAATCATTTACCTTCCGGCCTCCGGGCCGAGAAATAACTTGAATACGTATATTATTAAATGATCAATATCGCTATTAAATTAAAATCTATTTAATAAACATCATGTCAATTACAAATTTGGATACAATCTCTTTCATGTATTTAGGTGCCGGCCGTATGTATCTTAAACAAATTAATGATTTAAATCAGTTTATGATTGTTTGTTTTTGGCGGCCGAGAACTACATTTTGAATAACTAGTTTTCGGCCTAGGTAAGTGAAACTGGCCGGAAAATAGAAACGATTAATTTAGTTTTCGGCCGGTAACTAAAAATTATAAAGGAATGGCCGAAAACAAGTCTGTTAAAAGCGAGTTTACGGCCACTGCGGTTAACATGGCCGAGCATTGGTGGAGAGTATTGTTTGTTTTCGGCCGCGGTGACAGAAAGCGGCCGTAAACTAAAACAAATTTAGTTTTTCGGCCCTGCTTTATCATGCGGCCGAAAAACAATTTGTATGTGTTCCATTTTCGTCCCTATAAATATAAGACGGCCGAAAGTCGACTCAAATATTTTTAGATGTCAGCCGTATTAATCCAGTAAAAAAAAGGTTGCAGCTAATTAAATTTTCCATAGATTTGTACTTTTTTGTTTTATTGAATATGAAAACCTATTGTTTCTCAAATAAGGGTCATTTAAAATATAAATAACAGTGGCCGAGAACTGGCTAAATAAACGGCCGTAAACCAAAACAAGCGGCGGAAAGCCAACTAAGTACCTACTTTCTGATATTTTATATTATAAAAATAAAACTATAATATTCATGGCAAAATGTGATACGAAATAGGAAACTACAATATGTCTAAGATTCGTAAATAATACTTAGACTAAGGTTTGCTAAATATATCGCCCATTAAATCCACCTGAAGTCAAAATTTTGCTTACTTGGCCGAAAACCGGCTAAACTACCCTAGTTGACCTAATATACCGTTTCATAAATAACAAAGAACCTAATTCGAGAATGCCGTTTGAGAGATTGCCAAACGGAAATCTCTATTAGATAACCGTGATATCGCCTTCGAACTGTCATTAAAATGCGATGAGCTTCAAGTGACATATATCTCATCTCAGTTTTGGAGATACGACGATAATGATTATCAAAAATGCTATTCCTACCAAGTTTTCTGAAACTTAAAGTATCTAACCTAAACTCACCCAACATAACCTAACCTGATGCGTACCAATTTACAAGCTGATAATTTTGAAAGAAAATAAATCAAAATAATAAAACGCGTAATATAATCAAATAAATTAAAAAATCGTTATATCCGTCCATACTAATATTATAAATGCGAAAGTGTGTCTGTCTGTCTGTCTGTTACCTCTTCACGCTTAAACCGTTGAATCAATTTTGATGAAATTTGGCATAGATATAGTTTAAGATACGAGGAAGGACATAGGGTAATTTTCATCCTGGCAATTATACCTAAAAATATTGAAAAGTGAGTGAACATTTCTGTTGGGGTGCGGTGACCCTGTAGGAAATGTAATTATTAGACCAAAAGCACAATTGCTCTTACATTTGCTTAGACGCTTTTAATTATCCCTTTTATCAAGTTCCACGCGTACGTAGTCGCGGGCAAAAGCTAGTAGGTACGCTATAAACGTTATAACATAGGTAACGTTATAAACTGTACAACATAACGTCAAACCATAATTTTATAAACGGTATTATTATAAACACAAATTATAACGGGTCTATCGCGATATTCCTTATTTACCTTCATAATCTAACGCTTCGGCGGGATTGCACACGCCTTGGGCTCAGATGTAGACCCGATATAATTTGTGTTAATTGTGTGTACAAAGCGTGAGGGTATAAAGTGTGGTATATGAATATATAAAGTTTTATTCTATCAACACAAGTTTACATCGGTCATATCAAATTTTGCGCGCGTAAATATAATACTACAGACGTGCTTGCTTTGTTACGGCGGCGCGGTGTAAATATGTTTAGTCGACAGAGGTGCTGATTGAGAGCGACGAAAATATGTGGAAAGAAAAAATGGCTAGAAACGTGTGTTTATTTTAAGTGTTGTCAACGTTCTTGTCTGTCTAGGAAGAATTTTTCCGAGTAAAATAATGGTTATCTATTTTTAATAAAATGAAAATATCTTTTTGTTTACTTTATTAACAGCGATACGGGCTAATCCACATAGCTTATGGCGTTTTCGGAAGAAAAATACAGATTTCTTTTCATTAAAAAAGGCAATCCGCTTTTTAATTTATTTTTTATAAAAAAAGTAGTGTATTTTTCTCCCGAAAAGCCATAAGCTATTTGAGAGCAACTTTTCATACAACATTATTGTCGAGCAACCGACCAGGCAACGTTTTGTTTTATTTTTGACTCACCTTGAACTATGCACTTCGCGTCGTGATTTGTTATTAATAAAGTATTCCCGACCATTTTTGCGAAAAGGTATTTAATTTGTTAGCACCCGATATAGTTGAGTGAGAGAACGGAGACTATTAAAGAGTGGTGATTGTTTATAAGAAATACCATTCCGTAACCTATTTTCAATAAACTATCAGCCCCAGCTCCACGCGTTGTCATTAACTGGAGTAAGGGGACCGCGCGCTATTCGATTTCACACGAGCGTGGTTCCTCTAAACTGATAAGACGCCATTAAACCTTTCACAAACATTCCGCCACGCAATTCTAAAGAGTAACATGATCCGAAAACGTTGTACAGTTTATAAGTACTCTTGTAGTTGAAGCATTTAATTGAGGCTGAAGTTTTGGGTTTATTTTGTCTTTCCCACCGCTGGGATAATTTTTAAGACGCGTTTGGCTCGGTTTGTAGACACCTGCCTACTGAGTCGGCGGTCCCGGGTTTGAATCCCGGCCGGGGCAAATATTTGTTCTTGGGTCATGGATGTTATCTATATGTATATCGTCGTCTAGTACCCATAGTACATGCTTTGCTTAGTTTGGGACTAGGTCGATTTGTGTATGATTGTCCCTTAATATTTATTTATAATAATAATATTTATAATATTTGTACCTACCTACATATTAATGGCTCAGTGCGTCTAGCACAACTACACCTTGTCGCGCGACATAGCATCGCCTGTCACTCTCTCGCAGTACAGCAAATAAAGAGACAGGTAATATAAGTATCTCGCGCGAGAAAGAGTCACGAGTCACAGTTGTGCTAGAGGTGCTGGTGTCGTGGCGTGGCAGATACTTACAGCCCGACCAAAAAGAGTAGAAATTAAAAAGTTGCAGTACTGTAGTGTCGTCCCCGTTTTTTATATTGATTAGAAAGGGACGACACAACAGTATTCCCCCTTTTTAATTTCTACTCTTTTTGGTCGGACTGGACTTCTGATAGCACAGTAGGACTTTAGAGAGCTGTGGAGCCAATATTAATATTAAATAGAATTCATACTCAATACTCATACTAATTAGCCCATTTCTTTCCAAACTGTCTTTAACATGAAATGACTAAAATTATATAGATTTTTTTTATAAATAAAATAACATTACAAACTGTTAGATTTAACTATATTAATTGTCAATGTCCTAGTCATAACTGGATATTTGATCAATAGAAAACACAATTTACGCCAGAAAACAAGGAAAAAAACGCAATTATTTACGTATTTTATGATGACAAAAAAAACAGGACTTTGTATATTCTTCTGACTTTGCTCTTAACTATAAAAGTAAAATTGCGAATTAAATACGCTTATGAGTATGAGTCCCCTTAGAGCTTAGGTAAGACCTATTACGCAAGGTGAAAACCAGGACTGTTAGTACCGCCGCACAGGCTACAAAAAACTGGCAAGTCCCTGGCAGTCATGGGTGCACGTATATTTAACAAACTACCTGAAATAATAAGATCTTCGCCTACAGAACGTATTTTCATCACGAAACCTAAAACATTTTGTACCTATTAAAAAGGCGTATTACTCTGTCAAGGAGTTCCTTGATGAGTGAGTGTGTCGAGTCCTTTTGGTGTACATATATTATACCTATAATTGACATGTTAATTTTAATTTGATAACTGCTGCATTGGTTTCTTTGTGTACAATTTCAAATCTATTTTATTTTCTTCCGACACTTTAGTATTATTATTTTTTAAGACTGAACATGTATTCATTTACAAGTAAATTTATTAGCGTAATCATTGAAAAAAATATTATACAAATAATATTCGCAACAAGCTTCGTCAACGTAACCTATAGGAACAAAATAATATCCGCAACACGCTTCGTCAGTAAAGGCCTTACTTAAAATGGACATACACAAAGTTACACCCGTAATACGCTGTCAAAACTGCCCACCCAAACCCAACTTAAAATACCCCGCCCCGCAGCGCACCCGGCTCAAAAGTCCCCATAATCCCAGCAGCATTACCCCTCTGAATCACTATGGAGACTTGTTGAACTAGGTATGACCCAGCGCGAGGATCGCAGCCCCTGTCCCGCAAACGTCGACCCAACTCTATAAAGAGCTTGCGCGCTTCCGAGCACCATGGTCCAATCGTCTCGACTGCAAACGGTACAAAATCGTACGCTGACTCCAAGGCGGAATACTTATTATGCTTCAATTTCGCAGCACTCTCTGCTGCTGAGCCGGCACACCGCGAGCTCTGCCTCAAATGACATCCTGCAAATGTGCTAACACACGTTGCATCCCAAAGAAGACAACGCCCTCTCTGCCAAGGTACCAGCGTCAGGCCGTCGGGCCTTTTACCGTCTGTACGACTTAACCCCGGAGGCTAACACATGGCACATTCGCCGAAATCATGGCGCGCCGGATGATCTCATTGATTGAGTGATGCCTCGGGAAACGGCCAGCACACCTTTGACAACTCAGACCATGGTGACCATTTTCCTCTACCATTGTCCCACAACAACAACGATGAGCCTCACACACTTTAGCTCCTAACCTTAACGCCGCCGCGATTCTGAGCGAGTCGTTATCTAGCAAGGTGCCAATTGAGGCGATGGTAGAGCGTGCAACCATGCCCCGGACTCTGGCAGCGCGAGGCCTTTGAGACGGGCCAAGTCTGACCCTGACGATGACATGTATTAGCCCTTAACCACCTACCTCCCGTCTCACAGACTCATTCAAACCTAAAATTGTTTACATACCTATGTGCGAGCATCCTACAAACGTTTGTGTCCTTGTACCTTCTCCCCTCCTGCCTCAGTGCCGCGTCGTCGATCGACAAGGTCGGTCGTGTACGCATTTAATTTTGGTGAGCATATTACTGTGTCCGACCGTCTCTGAGACGGGTGGTAGGTGGATACGTATTTTTTCTTAGGGGTCTCGGAGACGGGTGGTAGGTGGCTACGTGACTATGGATACTTTTTTTCTTTACGTAGCCGACCACTTAGTCAGGTTGGTAGTGATTGAAAGTACGGAATTAACCTGTTCTACTTGTGACTCGAAGAAAAAACGGGATCCAGTACGTATGTTTCTAATGCAAAACATCGATTTGCCTAGAATGTGCAAACAAACTTAATATTCACTGCCGCGAACAAATCGAATAAATTAGTGGTCCGCAATTTTATAAAAATATTACCTTTATTTTATCGAAATTTATTGATTTAGCATGGTTAATTATTGAATAATTAGAAATAAATACTTAGATCTGTATATAAAGTCAATTTTTTTGTTGATCTCACCTTCCAAAGGATATATAGTTCCTAAAGTAGAAATAAGGACTGTTGCCGTATGTTTACAGTAAAAAATTGTTTTGTTAATGTTTCCAGAATAATTAATAGCTTAATAAGTATTTTAATATGTCTATATTGCCATCGTTATTTTAAATTTCCCATCCGATCTATTAAATTTAATAAATAAGACCGACATTATGTATCCGTACTGGGGACGGGAGGTAGGTGTTTGTGTGACTAAAGAAGCAGGTAGGTAGTTAAGGGTTAATTGAATGTTTGACAATGTAAGTTTATTACAAATAAATGTTTCTATTCTATGAATTGTATTTTTTATGTTCGGCTCCATAGCTCTCTAAAGTACTACCGTGCTATCAATCAAATCTAAGTAATTCCGATGCCTACTTATTATGCTGCGTGGCAAAATCATTCTGCTTATAATTTGAAAATTGCGCATTTTCTGTATGCGACTCTCTAAAGACTCGCATTTTTAATTATTTATTTTTTACCATTGGAAATATTTTACATAATTATAGTGATACGTTATTGACCACTTCAACACCAAAAACACATAGGCTCATATAAAAGCGTTGAAAAGTATAATATAAGACCAAACTCATTCATTTCAAATAAGGTTTGATTTTACTCTCTTGTGACATAACGTTTAGCGTGTGAGTGACACTTCTGTATTTGACGTAAAGGTTCAAAGGGTTAAAGCAGCATGAATTTATATACAACTGTTCTTAAAAATAACTTCGCTTGGCTCGTCTTGGTATCAGATAAGCACAAGTACTTGCGTTAAGTTACTAATACAATATGACGTTTCATTCCATTTCAAAACTTTTTTCCCATCAGCTCTAAGTTTCATTAAATTTTCATTTGGCCGAAAGTATTTTTTTTCCTTAAACCCGTAATGTTTTCAGGATTTTACAAACATTGTTTTAAATAACCCATTAGGTTGGGTTAGGTCTGTTTTATAATTATTCTGAAAAATTAGCTTTGGAACGAAATGGCTTTCGGACAAATGAAAATTTGACAAAACCTTATAGATGGGAAACAAAAATGAGTGTTTCTGATTAGGCCCACTTGCACCACGCTGGGTTAGCAAAATTAACTCGGAGTTAAATGCTACTCTAGGGTTAAGTAATTAGTACGTCTTGCACCACCGAGAGTTAGAAGTAAACCTTGAGTTAAAAATTCAATTTTTTAACCCGCCGATATGTGTGGGTTAAAGTCATTAACCCTAGGTTAGTAGTGTCAAACAAGTATCAAAATCGACTTGACGTATAGCTTAGGTTATGTTATGTTGTTATGTTTTGTCCAGGATAATGATAATTGAATAGTTGTTGTCTGATGATGATTTATTTATTGAAAAACAGGCTACATAACATTACAGTTTACACCAATGCGTCATGAACCGAACAATGTTTATTTTGACGGCGAAACGGCGTGGCCCCGTTGTTCCGACATCTCGGGTGTTGGATTTGGTAGGTTGCCCCGGAACCGACGAAACACGACACCTTTCGGCCAGAAATCAGCACACGCGATGGTGTCCTGGAGCGGCCGCGGCACGCGCACTACAAACGAGCTGAAGTGCACGTAGTGGCGCGAATGCAACTGGAACACCCTCAGCGAGTAGCCGGTTTTCTGGCGAACATACTGAGTCACTTCTTCAGCGGTGGCAGTGTGATGCAGGCGCGACACGTACAGCGCCTTGCTCGGTGTGGAGACCATAACCAACCGGTTCTGCAGTACCTACCACACTGACTCTTGCGTGTATTTACGCTTTCTTGACACCGTTGTGAAACCCATGATGAAGAGATCATCAAATACATTAGTTCGGACTTTTACAATAGAAAAATTGCAGAAAAGGATCATTTTTACTCGCAAAGAGACAATGCTTTTTCAACTGGTTTTTTGTTTTCAAGTTTATGCTTAAACTTCGCTGCTAAATCACAAAGCAATAATCTGTCGCTATTTGTAAAATTTGGGGCACGTAAACGAGATTTGTTTTCCATTTTTAGCAGTTTAAAACAAAATAATAAAATATAGAAAGCAGACACAACTCGCGCAAAAACAATAATGACGCCTGACTGATATTTAATACAGATATATAATACGCTAAAAAACGAAATGTCATTCCAAATCTGACATAGTGGAATAGACTTATGCAAAGTACTGTAGAGTGACAGAGAGCACAAAACTTGAATCATTCATCATTTATTCTATTACATTTGGTCGGATATGAATAGAGCGAATGAATGTTGCATTAACCTCGGGTTAGTTAACTCGGACTTAATTTCTATTGGGACAACGAAAACTATGAGTTAAAAATTTAACATATTAACCCTGAGTTAGTAAACCCTGAGTTATATATTTAACTCGAAGTTTTGGTGCATTGACGGAGTTGTACATTATTTGTAATGATAATGATCAAATAAATATATTTTCTAGTAATTCCAGTGAAAAATTAAGAATGAAATGAAATGAAAAATGATTTATTTCTTTCCTAAGTAGTACATTATTTTACATGTGCTGGTGTCCCCTTTTTAAGTAAAATTAATACCTGTGCTAAGGGGCACCACTCTTCCATATGAAGGTAACAATTAGTACAGTTGTATAGGAGAAAAGAGGTAAGACAAGGTTATAGGTTAAAATATAGTAGCCAACACTCAGAATATGAAGCTCAGAAACCAGCCTAAAAGTATTTTGAAATATACCAATCACAACTTCGTAAAATATATTAATAAAAAAATAAAAATAAATAAAATAAGTTTTTATTGGTTCAAAAGAATACAAATAATGAATACAAGGGTTGAGGACTCCTAGTAGGTGTTAATTTGAAACACTTTTTGGTTCCCCTTCATTTGTCCGAAAGCCATTTTTTTCCGAAACTGTTTATTTGTCAGAATAATTATGAAACAACTTAATGGGTTCTTTAAAACGATGTTAATAAAATCCTGAAAACATTACGGGTTTTAGGACAAAATTACTTTCGGACAAATGAAAATTTGGCGAAACGTTACAGATGGGAACAATGTTGAAACAAAGTCAAAGTCAAAGTTATTTATTGCACACATGTTGTTAATACAGTTACAATGTTGAATCAATGTTGAAATTTTTTTGAAACAATGTTGAAACAATGTGGAAACAATGTTGAAACAATGTTGAAACAATGTTGAAACATTGTTTCCCATCCCAGTTGAGATAGGATACCAATATATAGACACAGTACTTACATAATTTTTGCTTACGAAGCACAAACCAGTTTTATGTTAAGGCTGAACTTTTAGCAATTCCGATGATTAACACGGTCACTGGGTTTGGCAGCCACGGATATCCTTTAAAATATTGGAATTATATTCAATGCGGTTCACGAGGGATGTTTTAATGTTTCTGTGGCTCCTTCCTTCGAATTTATTTCTAAAGTCTATTCGTTCTTATTTATATATTCGTTCTTATTTAAAAAAGCGGAATGAGAAGACATTATTTCACGCTCTCCATATAGCGATCCTATAGCTCAGTGGTGAGAGCACTGCTCCGGTCAAGCAGAGGTCGTGGGTTCGATTCCCGCTTGTACGTAGTAGATTGCGTAAAAATTTGACGTCATTTATCTTTCGTATTTGTATTATATAAATAAGAAATGTGGTAACCAAATAAAATAAATCAACATTGAATATGTTCAATTTTATATTCGTTCTTACTTGCTTAACTAGATCTATATAAGTAAGTATGTATATCGTCGTCTGGTACCCATAACACAAGCCTTCTTGAGCTTTATTTGGGACTAGATCGATTTGTGTGAGAATAGAATAGAATACTCTTTATTGCACACCTCAAGAAGAAAGAAATACAAATACAGACGACACAACATTACAATAGAGGCAAACAATAGGCGATCTTATCGCTAAAAAGCGATCTCTTCCAGACAACCTTTGGGTCGCGGATTAATATAATAGTGAGTTTGTCTGATATTTATTTATTTATATACTTAAATATATAGAACAACCATGACACAAACACAAGCATTCGAGTTCATCACACAAATATTTTCCCTGGCTGGGATTCGAACCCGGGACCGCCGGCTCAGTAGGCAACATCATACGTTACAGGTCTACACATATTATGCAACACTCAAAAGATAGACAGGCGGACATTGGAATGCCACTAAATGACTTCAGTTGGCCCTTTGGAGGCAGAGACCAAAAGTGACAGCGCGAATGGCAGGGCAAATCTCTGAGCGAATCTGTAAACGTCATCGTTGAACTACGATAACTAAACACGACAGACAATAGTACAAGAAAATTAGATTGAAATGTATGGAAAATTTGGCAAAATTAAAGGACAACTTTTATGTATTAGGATATGTAGGTTATAGAGCCAAGTCATTTTCGTAAATAACTTCAATTACAAGCCGTGACTAGTATCATGTCATGAAACTAGAATCTGATTCGTGATCACTTCGGGACTATTTTAAGATAAGATAGATAAGATAAGATAAGAATCATTTAATCAATTGGGATTCACTGGAACTACTTTTGCATCGTCATTGAATATATAGCTATTACATTCATTGGTACAATAGTAATAAAATTAACACAAAATCATAATAGGTACACAATATTTCCAAACATTTGCAATATTTCCGCGGTAATGCTTCGTCAAAAGTAAACTAGGTGATAAATTACATGAAAAATTATGATAATTAAAATTACTTTAACCTTTTTAATTACAAAAAAAATACTTTACCCGCGTCAAAAGCAAATACATAATTATGTCAAAATGTACATCTTAAATTAACAATTCATTTAATACGTTTTCACTATAAATCATTCATAAACTTAGATGTGCAAGGAAGAAATATTACTAGGTACATAAATCTTCCTGCAGCAACCGTGTCAAATCTTATAAATAAATAAAAAGTAAATGAAAAATTTAAGTACTTATTTACATTTAAACAAATACAAATGTTAAAATAAGTTAAGTTTAATGTCTCTTGCATAGAACTCTGTTATCATTATCAACATCATCATTCATATTAGCCGATAGACGGAAAACCCCAAGCCTCCCCCAAAGTTCTCCACAACGATCGGTTCGCTTATTTTTTTAGTGTTGGGAAATACTTTTTGTCCGATTGGCGTTATGATTTTATTTTTTATCCACGCTTTTAAAAACAATTTCAGTCACTTCCTCGTAGTCAATCGTAATTTGCGTTTAGCAATAAAGCTGATAAATTAGATCTCGTTACAAAAGACCACCTGCGTCATGGGTCGATGTCCGGAAAATAAGGTAAGACTCCGACCGCGATTATATTAATATTGATTGATAAAAAAATTGCTCTGGGTCATTGGACTCCTGAAGATAGACGGGATTTATACACACTTGGGATCTAATTCGATTGACGTATCGAAGAAGATGATGATGACGTAGGCGATGGAGTAACGGACATGCCACGACTTTGAGCTGGTCGATGTTTGACAGTTGTCAATGTCAAAATTTCAACGTTTGACAATGACATTTGTCAAAATATCAACGATGTTTGTCAAATGCTGATCATTGACTGATTTTCTTTATTACTTACATTATATTTTTATTATCCGCTGATTAAGTAGAAACCTACGTAAAGAAATATATAGGTATTTATTTTTATTCCCACTCCGTTATCTTGTAGCCAAGGCCCGGAATGCTCGGGACATAATCCCGGATTGAATCCATTAGTGGCATTATCATTAGCTAGCCAACTTTAAACTTGCCCGTGCTTCACCGCTTTCTTTCAAAGCCTGGTTTTGTATGTACTGCATTATTTTATTCAAATAAGCCTTCGATTTTTAGGCCTTAGTTACTTACCGCGAGTGTGATGCGGCATTGCAATCGTCCATAGGCGGCGGTAACTGCTTAGCATGAGGCGGGCCGCATGCTTGTTTGCCACCGTCGTAGTATTAAAAGACACAATTTTTATATTATAAACCATTGAAACAAAGATCAAAGCTCAAAGAAAAATTTAAATGCGTAACCTGGTGAAAGAGACCGGGAATCGAACCCGGTACCTCTGGATTACCGGTCCAGCGTGTTAATATTTCCACCACCCTAACGCCCAGATAACCTTTCGAATTTTTCCTTATGCTTCTTCCAGAAGTACCCAGTTCTTCGTATCAATGGTTTAATGTACCTACTGCATTATTTTCATACAAATAAACCTTTGATTCTTTGGCCTTATTTATTCTCCGCTCCGTAAATGTAGGTACAGTTGAGTTTTGAAACTTCTGAGCAAAATTTTGAAATGCGTTATCTGTGAAAATTTCAATTGTCTAGCTTCCACGGTTCATGAGATACAGCCTGGTGACAGACGGACAGACGGACGCACAATGGAGGCTTAGTAATAGGGTCTCGTTTTTACCCTTTAGGTACGGAACCCTAAAAAAGAGCTCGATGTTTGACAGCTTGTCCATTAGGGTGTTGCTTATTTTCTAACCCCGTACTCTCACCCCCTCATTCTGTTCTAGGACCCGAAAAAACGTCACAGTTTTTTTTTTTTTTTAATTCAGTTTTATGGGTCTATACCTACTGTTCTAACTTAAGTAGGTGCAGAGCAATGTGGCTCTTCCTATAACCCCGGGTTGTCACGCAGGCTAAGGCAGCTGAAGAGGCCTCAGCTCTGGCTTATAACTGGAGCGATAACTGGACATGCTGTACTAAACAAGCACTTATTCACTATATGTAGTACTGACAGTCCTCTTTGCATAGCCTGCATGGAGGCCGAAGAGACAGCCACGTCATTCTCGAATGTCCTAGTGTAGCTAAAGACTCCGAGGTCACTCCCAGAAGTCGTTGACAACATCAAGGGACTACTAGGCTTTCTGGTAGAGTTAGGTTGACAAGAGTAGTGCCAGAAACCCTTCACCCAAAAGAGACGTCGAGTTGCGGAAAACCAGCTCGCGATAACTTATAAGGGTTTCGCCATCATAAAAGTCGTAGGTAGTTAACGCTGCATTCCGCCGCAGAAAGACAATCGGGACCGAATGGATCAAAACAGCCATGAGTGGACATCGTAGCCCAGCCCCTGTTTCACAATCGAAGTCCTATCTCCTTAAAACGATCCCGAGATAGACCTACATTTTTATTTCAATGCG
Organism: Apotomis betuletana; assembly: GCA_932273695.1. Classification (NCBI taxonomy): domain Eukaryota; kingdom Metazoa; phylum Arthropoda; class Insecta; order Lepidoptera; family Tortricidae; genus Apotomis; species Apotomis betuletana. The sequence goes on along the minus strand of OW026314.1, from coordinate 17,473,215 downwards.
TTTACGAGTAAACAAAGCTTCTTGGCACATGCCTCGGCCCTCTTTACCAGTGAAACTGTTCGAACACTCAATATTATTGTTACATTAAAATCATGTTATCATAGGCTCTAGGAGTTCAGTAACATCTAAGGACTATTATAACCCAAGTTACAATTCTCGTTTCAAGGAAAATTTGTTCTATGCTTCGAAGCTAGATGTTATTTCCGTTTAAAGGAATCCTAACATATTGCTTTATTGTCGAGCTACTAATATATTCTAAGCTAAAGCAAGCGTGGCTGTGGTTGGAGTTCTGCTGGCAGAGGTATGCAAGACGAAATCGAGTGCCAACTACCCTGAGAATCCAAAACATCAAAACACGCTGTACCCACAACAACACTTACGCCCTTTTCAGTTTACACGGCAGCGCATTTACCAGCTCACAAAATACCGGGATGTTCTCGTGTTGAAGCACTTTAAGGCTTTGGGAGAAGATTGCGATTGTAATAGCAGTAAAATATGAGATTGCGGAAGTTAGGTAAGCGTTGAAACGCTTGATGTGAGGTTGGATAACCTCAGGCAGCAATGCTCTCGGGCGTTCAGCTCAAAATGTCTACGTTTTAGCGAATGGTCATTCCCTGACAATGAAAAAGCACCAACAAATCCAGTGATTAAACAACAAATAATACGGGAAGTAGTTGGGGACGGGATATATTTCAAGAAATGCGATGGCCTCACATTGGTTCCATGGCAAAAAGGTCGGTGCCTCTTATGGGACGCAACTTGCACGAGTACGTTTACGTCTGCATTGGAGCCAGCGAACGATTTTGTAACTATTGCAGTAGAGACTGATGGACCTCGGGGCTCGGAGGCCATGGATTTTGTTAGAGAATTGGGCCGCCGGCTTAGGGATAGGGACTGTGACCCGCGCTCCGGATCATACCTGGTTTGATCACTTCGTTTTTATGACGGACGATAATGAGGTACTAAACGACACAATAGTATTGTTTTATTTAATGAGATCGTACACAAAGCAAACCGACGGACTATGTATGATTCCTCTGTATTATTAGCAACTAAAGCGTAACATTTGCTCAAGTTTCATAGTTCCAGTGTAATCATCATTTTGCACAAACGTTTGTGTTTAATTTACATTTCGCGTTACGGGAACGCGGTGCGTAACTTAGATAACCCGAGATGTTTGCAGACGCGCGCCATTATGATTTTCAATGAGAACGTTTACGCATTCAGAAACTACTGACTGTGAGGGAAAACAACATGACACCCTCTGCGGTGGGAGGCTGAGGATAAATTACATACCTATACATACTCATGGCTCATTTAACGACGCGGTTGGCGCAGTTTCTAGAGACCTGCCTACTAAGCCGTCGGTCCCGGGTTTGAATCTCGGCCAGGGCGAATATTTGTGTGGTGAACTCGAATATTTGTGCTGGTCACTGTTGTTCTATGTACCCATGTCGTCTAGTACCCATAACACAAGCCTTCTTGAGCTTTATTTGAGACTAGATCGATTTGTGTAAGGTTGTCTGACATTTACCTATTAATTTTATTTATTTATTTATTCATTTATGTGTTTCCTCCTTCTTATAACATGGGACCCTTCAAACGAAGCGTGAAGAAGCATCTCTCGGGCCAGCATGGCAGTGTCAACTGACAAGGCACCGTTGGTTTCTTGTCCGTTGCCATTGCGACTTGGGCTCCTTTTTGTCACTATGTTGAGTCGTTATTAAAAAAAAAATTATACAAACTCTGGTAAAAAATTTATGATTGGTGATATTGTTTAGGAGTGATGAGATTTAAGAGGATATACATAATATCACGGGTCTTTTTCCCAGATTATTAGTTTACGTGAAGTTTGCACTTGGTAACTATGGCGTCGGATACAAATCGGGTTCAAACTTAACGTAACCGACTCCAAATCGAGGTTTCGTTCGCGTCTGTTTCGTACTCCAAAACTTAACAAATTTTTCGAAAATTTAGGAACTGAATGGGAAGGAAACGTTCGGACCGCTTAAATTTTTGCGAAAATTATTAAAGAATTTGTGTAGGTACTAGGCGCCCGTCTGTGGCGTAATTTTAGCCAAAAACAGACGGCTAATACACAAATGTCATAATAAGAGGTGCAAAAATCGAAACGGTCCGACACAGAATATTTGCTTCTCCTTCATTTCCTATTTTTTTTAACCTAACCAATTAGGTTTTGAAGAAGGAAACAGACGGAAAAAAATAGCAGTGATATATCCTCTTAAGATAAATCCTAAATGACTGTGTCTACTTTAGCGATGTGTTCGATCCGTTTTTCAACGATCTTGTTCAGATGAAAATAATGTTTTGTTACGTATACGTACATATTTAGATTGATGGATGTTTGTGTAAATACGCTGCAATAAACATTTTAAATTTTCAAATAGTGTTCAGTTTAAACTAATTTCATTGTTTAATTACCATGGAACCCAAATCTATTATTTTTATTTGATTATTCCGACTAATTTTTAATTACTGGTCGCTTACGCTCTTTTAGAGTGCGGAACTTTTCAAATGTTTTCGATCACAAATTGGGATATTTTCGAAAATGTAAAAATGTTAGGTAATATAATTTTTTTTATCATTTGTTTGATAATATCTTAAATGCTGTCAATTTCGTCGCGGGACCTGACGAAAAGCGCTTATTTTGTCGTCGTCTGGTAGACAAAACTGCGGTTCGCAGTGCATAGTGATTTGCAATGAGAACACTCCATTAGCAATGGAAGCAATGTCGCAGAACAAGTCTTGACACGTGCAACCGTCGCATAAAGCGTTAACCCACGTTTACACGATGTCAGTAAACGGCCTGAGGCGACGGTAGACTACTAAACAACGGATACTAAACACGTGATGAAAATACATGTGTCCTAATATTTTTTACAGTAGTGGGGATAGTTTGGGGGCTTTACACTCACGTGAAATTGTCAGGAACGACCCGAAATGTTTCGAACTCGTATAGAGCTCTTCATCAGGGACTGCTACCCGTACATCGGCGCGGCACCTTCGTCACTTACAATACAATAATTAAATAATTATGTCTCACGTAAGTTTTGTCTACTACTACTTGGTGGGCGAAAGATACAAAATAGGTTTCACTCAAAATGAAATTTTTGTTACAAGTTTTTATTGCTGACAGTACTTTCCTTTTTTAAACATTCATCAACAATAATCTTATTCAAACTTTCGTGAGACATATTTAATTATTGTATTTAGCGGTTTACACTCACGTGAGATTGTCAGGAACGGCCCGACATGTTTCGAATTCGTATGGCGGTGTACGGGCAGCCGTCCCTGATGAAGAGCTCCATAAGAGTTCGAAACATGTCGGGGCGTTCCTGACAATTTCACGTGAGTGTAAACCACTTAATACAATACTCATCAACAACTTGCAAAGATGATTCTATACACAATACACTTATGAGTATGAATAACATTTTAATGTTAATAACGCCTCCATGGCGCGTCCTCTCTCACGTCCTACCGTGCTATGAAAAGTCCAAAGCCTACTTATAGAGTCGAACTACTCTAACTCTTCCAAGCAAATGAACTGTCAAACACATAAATACTGCTCTCAGACTTAATCAAGCATTTAAATCAGTATGAAAGTCATAATGAACGGGAGATTAGACTTTCATACAGAAGGAAAGACATGACAAAAATCGTTCCAAGACTGCAAATTGCTCGACACGCCTCTTGCTACCAGGCTATCCAGCTTTTTAATAAACTACCAAACCAATACATCTAAAAACAATAATTAACAGTCGTATTTTCAATGCAAGACTCAAAGATCTTTTGTTGGAAAAGTGTTATTATTCTGTGTTGGATTTCATAAATGATTTTAATAATAGATTGAATATTTATTATGAATGTATCGATAGTATTATTATTACCTATTTAATTTGAATTGAGACTGACATGTATTTAACTATTTTAATCTATCTATAAACCAATTGTGCAGTATTTTAGTATTAAGTTATGTATTAGGCTTTATTAGTATTATTTTTATGTTTGATATATTCACATACAATGTACATTGTGACTGAATAAATAAACTGAACTGAAACTAAGTATGGCAATATTAACCAGAGTAACCAAAAATCTTAGTATGTACTTGCATATTATTATTTCAAATTTACGCATACAAACTTGTATCTTGTTTTAATCCCCTTAGAGTAAGGATGTCAATAAACGATGAAGTTACTGTTTTTAATTACAGTTTATTATACTGTAATTAAAAACAGTATAAACTCACCAAATACAACGGAAAAGTCCTCCAAAATATCTTTTATAAATCTTTCGTAAATATGTTTTAAGTACAATACTAATGAGTGTCCTATCTTCAGTGTTTTCATATACCGATGTACAGATAAAAACTAAAATTGCTGGGGCAAATATATTTTAGCCAGACTATATAAAACTTTAGCTCTTGCACTCAAACTTACCAGTAGCCGCTCCTGAAAGTAAAATAGAATATTCTCGACGGCCATCTTATCCGATGCAGGCTCATGCAATATTTAGCGTGAAGAACACAGGATGTCGATTACTGCCAACTTCACAAAGCGCCTTTGTGCTGGATACGTCTGTATCCGCCCTTACATCATTTAAAAAAAAGAATACAAGTATTTTCTTTAGTATGCATAGGGGCATTTTTCTATTGGTATTTAGATAAGCATTTATGGTGGCTAACCTACGTACCATCGTACACCTGGAAGCTCTGCTTTTTGTCTTTGTTCGGTCTAAATAGGTGCGCGTCCTTAAGAGGAAATACCATTGTTTTTTTTTCCCATACAAATCGAGGTTTCGCTCTGTCCTATTTCCAATCCTAATTCCAAAAGTTAACCAATTAAATTACGAAATTTCGGGAAGTGAATAATTTTACATACCTAATTTATTTTGGTATCTAGTAGCCCTTAGTTTGTCTGTCCTCCGATTTATGTAATTAGCAGCTAACATTTGGGCTACTGTTAGCTTTATTTTTTCAGTGCAGGTGACAATCATAAATCTATTTCCATTTTAAGACAGTTGTTATTGTAAATCCTCTGTCATCGAATTACTCAATCCGCGCTCCCATATCACTTCCATCCGATATACTTCCTTACTCACGTACCATCTGACGTTTCTCAAGAGTAAACGAGATAGAGAGATTATCACACAACACTTTCGTGTTAAGAGCCTCTCTGAAATCTTTATTGAGTGGCGCTAAATTGATTTCGCGGAACCCTCCCATCCGATGGTTCCGTGGGATACGCAAAGCGAGAAATCTGGGCTTACAATGGACCGACGTTCTTTGTTATGAAGATTTTCTTTTAGACATTTGTGTTGTAAGTGATTGCGCATTACTGATTCGGGGAAAATCCGAGCGTGGTTGGAAATTGTGTTATCAATTACGGATTAGATTTGTTTTGAAGTGAACTAAGTTTGATGTCAGTCGCAAAATATACCATTTTATTTGAATACTAACTTCCAAGTTAAATTAACTGTACGAGGCACTAGGCATCTGTAAGCTGTTTTTTTTACCGTTTAGGTTCACTCCGTCCACATTCCCCCTTCGTCCACATTCCCACTTCGTCCTCTTCCCACTTCGTCCACATTCTCACTTCGTCAACATTCCCATTTCGTCCACATTCCCAGTTCGTCCACATTCCCATTGTGTGGAAGTGGACGAATTGGGAATTAGTTGCGGATGAAATGGGATTTTGGACGAAGTAGGAATATGGACGAAATGGGAATGTTGACAACATGGGAAATGGACGAAATGGGAATGCTGACAAAATGGGAAGTGGACGAGTTGGGAATTGATTGCAGACGAAGTGGGATTTTGGACGAAGTAGGAATGTGAACGAAATAGGAATGTGGACGAAGCGAACCTAAACGTTTTTACGTTCTCAACCACCATATTATATCTGCCATTTTGAACAGTTTCGAGAAATGAAACGTGGAAAAATATTACATAATTATTATCGAACATGCTCACAAAATTCCATAAGAACCGTTTAAGAAATGCGACATGTAGGCGAGAACAGCCGGAAATCTGGAACCCGGACGTCCGGATTCGGAAATACGAAAGAATTTTAGGGCAACCTGAAATGGAGACGTAATTTCGTGCGATCAATAGTATGCCATCCTATATATCTAATGCTCAATAGAGCTATATACTAAAAAAATATAGTAAGTATCAAAGCAGCTCTTTTCTACTCAATAAGCTAATTCCATCGAACACACATACCTTAAACTATCTCGAGACAGTCTGTCTCCTGAGGTTATATCAACTCACTTTGAGGTCTAGTACTGATGTCACATCACTCAATACATGTAGGACACGGGAAAATTAAATGCGGTCCCGAGGATTCCCTCTCACTCAATAGGTGTCTATAAATAGGCAAAATTTTAGTTTACGGCGAAAATATTCGTAATATAAATTCACTGCAAAGCAAATGGAGCTCATCATCATCAGCCCGTATCAGTCCACTGCTGGACATAGGCCTCTCCCATGACACACCACTGAGCTCGATTTTCAGCTCTCCTCGTCCAGTTATTTACCACCCGCTGTCGTGGGTGTCGTCGCTCCACCTTGTTACAGGGCGCTCTACACTACGTTTACCGATACGTGGTCTTCACTCCAGAACTCGTTTGCCCCAGTGGTCATCGGCTCTACGATAGATATGACCAGCCTACTGCCACTTCAGCTTGCTTATTCGCTGTGCTTTGTTGGTTAGTTTTGTTCTCCTTCGAATTACTTTGTTTCGGATTTGATCTATAAGGGACACACCGAGCATTTCTTTCCATGGCTCGCTGAGTGACTTTAAATTGGTGGACTATTAATTCGTATGGTGAGCGTTTCGGCTCCGTACGTCATAACAGGTAGAACGCAATGATTAAAAACTCAAATGTAGCTCAGGTAGACCGAAAAGGAGATGGCGGAATGACTTGGATGCATCCAATAACGAGTAGAGGGGACGAGTAAATAGCGCAAATGAAGGGAGGTATTTGCTCAGCGGTGGGACACACTCTGTAGGCTAAAATAATAATCTTGAAACGATGATAGGGTTCATTTTATTACAGTATCTAAAACATAATCTCGTCTTATCCCTAATAAATAAATAATCCCCACTTTTCCTGTAATCTACTACAATAAATCCACCTAAATGGTTATTTAACTTATCCTAAGAAGACATCAAAATTTCAGTACAGTCTGGAACACGTTATACGTACATCATATAAGAAATGTTATTAAGTTACTATAACCAGGGAAATGGGAGGCTTATACCCAGCAACGCCATTATACGGGCGCAACGTTAAGCAGAGGAAATAAAACGCTACTAAGCTGTTATTGGAAGTAATTTTTATTTAAGTGTTTCCGTTATATAAGGTTCAGGGAGTATTCATGTTTGAATGGAGAGCGCTCAGTATTTTAATGCGCAAATTGAAACGGTTGAGATGAATGGGTATGTAGGGAGTTAATTCGTTGCATAATAGCGGAGTGATGAAAGGGGTATTTCAAATCTGTAACAGACTAAGAGTGTTGCTATCCAGGTAGCAAACGCGCTTTATAAGAGCTTACACAGACATTATAACTCTAATTTGGACGTACTTACGGTACTAGACGACGATATATATAATATATAGATAACATCCATGACCCAGGAATAAATACTCGAGTTCATCACACAAATATTTGCCCTGGCCGGGATTCGAACCCAGGACCGCCGGCTCAGTAGGCAGGTGCACTACACACTGCGCCAGCCGCGTCGTCAATAATAATTACTTCCGCTAAGATGTGAATGGTTTCCGCAAAGATGAAAAGAATGAGCGTCGTGAAATAAAATCCTATTTTTAAAGCCATATTTGGGCAGAAAACCTTCTAACAAATAAAGCAATAATTGTCCACCTCGTCGTTTGCCGTCGTTGTAACGTGGGCTAAATTTGACTTGCTTTATAATTTATTGCTGCTCGAATAAAAAAATTGGTTGTCTGTTAAGTCGATTTACGGACGATAATTTTACGTGATAACGCATGCCACGCCGATGGAGTGGAAGAGAGATAGATGCGTCACAAACTGAACGCTTAGACCGATCGTGCTTCTCTATCGCTTGTTCCGCTCTCTCGCTTGCACGCTCGGCTCAGGCGGAACGTGACAATGAGTCATGTTTTTTCGTGCGTGCAGCCGGCGTTCATCGATTTATAAGACGTTATCAGTTTATCACTTCAAAAACCTGTAAATATCGGCTTTATACTACGCTACGCTTTAGCTCAATAGACTATATCGGATGATCAATTCAAATGGGTTAGTAGGGAAGGCAAAAACTGTAAGAGATAGGGAAATTTGTTATTAGGAACGACGGCAATGATTTCAGATTGAATAAAACTACTTACCTACTTTTTTTTTATAAATCTCATACATAACTCTGTCAAAATCGCTGTAAAGTTACAATACGACACATAAGATTACTTACAGAATTTAAAACAGGTGCAATTCCCGGTTATGTAGTAGATTATTAAAAAAAAAGTGGTTTCTATTAAATCTAAAATCGAGTTTCTAAGAACAGATTTGCCTATCTCTTATAGTTTTCATTTCTCCCTACTGACCCATTTGGATTGATCACCCTGTATATCAATTCAAATCGTATATGGCCTCGACTTATAGTGTCATGGAATATATGCCTATTAATTAGATTTTCTCAAACATGCAATGAAATATAGTCATAACGTGCGTGCGTTATATCAGGCGGAACAACTCGAGAGAACTGTAAAGGAATTTCATACAAAATTGAAAGCCTAGGCCAGGAATTCTTTTTTTTTTAAACATGGCGCCTGTGCTCATGAACAGGCTACTCAGCTGAATTATATTTTTATTGAGTGGTGTATTTTTTTTATTTAATGGCATAATTTATGTTTGTGTAAAGCACTATACATGATTAGCCGTGAAAATTGCTTGGTGGCTTCGTATCACGATCCGTCTATGCCTACTCACCCGGCAAGCCCTTCCTTCCTGGCGTCTGCAGTAATGTACTATTAATTACATTATTTGTCACACATTCAAACTAGTAGTAGGTACGAGTACTACACAATAGGCTAGTTGACTCATGTCAAATTGTAATAAACTAATGTTTATTCCGTATGTATAGTATTTAGCAAAGGAAACCTAAATATATATATTTTTCAATTCATAAAAGTGAAAGATGGCTGAAAAAATTGAATTTGAAAATATGGTTTTTAATCTGTATTTTGAAATGCTTAAAACGCTGTCCGCCATTTTCGCTTATGATAGTGACGTCATCGGTCATGTAAACAAAACTGAAAGTCTACTTTGACGACTTCGAATAGTGCCGTCTCTCTCGATCTCCTGTCAAAGTATATTGGAGTGAGCGGAATGGCACTATGCGACGGTCAAATTTCGAATATTTACAGGTAATTCTACGTCACGCCACAGATTAGCAAAAGGGAAAAATGGCGGACGGCGTTTTTGACTGTTCATGAAATTTCTAATTTTCAATTGATAAAATTTAGCTTTCTTGCTTTCACAAAAATACAAGACATTTTTTTTAGAGCTAGTAAGATCATTATTAACCATTTAAAATATATTTCAAAACTGGGTCTACTAGCCTATTGCGAGTGGTTTGTGAGTTTCGTAGACTACAACCCTGAAAAATTATCTAGCGTTTTCCGTCGACGACGTAGCCGTGTCACATTATGCAGTACCAGTGGTTCCTCGTATTTGTGTTGTTTTTTCTTCGTTTTACTATGTTTTCTTTCCTTGGTGAAATATAAACGAATTCTTTATATACTAAGTTTATTTTACTACCGAAAGCGAACTTTTATTTTAAGTGTTAGTTAAGTGTGAGTTTCGTAAAGGGAAATTTACGGAGCGAATTAACGTGCAAAATTACGCTGACAGCTGTTACAGTAGAGAAACGTGGAACTTTACGTACGAAAGGATTCTAATATTACTTGAATACAATATAAACCTATGTAACTAACAACCTAGAGATGGTTTGAAATACTCATCATTTCAGCTCACACCCACCAAATACCTCGTCATTTTCACGCCACAGAGCTTTCCCTGCTACCCCCAAATAAATCAAAAGGTATGCGAAGACTGCAAACGTGTCTTTTTTTGCGCGGGAGAAGGAAATCCTCATTGGATACAGCCAGGCCGGTCCTGGCAGCATGCCCGACACTACTGGAGGTCCTAATATCATTGCATCGGAAAAAAAATCCTGTCCAGCGACGAGTGCCTACCAGCTATTGTTCTTCTGAGAGGTAAGGCAAATGTCTTGCGATTATGTAGTCAGCTGCCCAGGCGAGGGACTGATAGTCTTATGTTATTAATGAAATCAGAATCTTTTTGACGTCATTGACCATCTATCGTCGTTCCGTCTTGTACAATTACTGATTTCAGGGGCCTTACCACAATCTTATTAAAAGCTATCCAAATGCAGAGCAGTTCAGATTAGGAACCTAAACTGAATTGCTCAATTTGGTACCATAACAAATTTAAAGCAGAGCTGATTCTCGATCGAATAAAGTGAATGAAAGACCGATATTTGTCTCTGGTCCGCAATTGAGACATGTAAATTTCAAATGAATTTTACTTGGTATGCTAATCTTCGAATTCAGTTTAAGCCTCCGCGGATTTAGTGTATTCGTTCAGGGGAAAGAAATTGTGACCAGGAAATGCGGTGAAGTGATTTTATCACCCATATAATATCAAGTGTGTCAATGACAATGTTAAAAGCTCCGTTTTTATCGCCAGCTGTCTCCCGCCGAGATAGAGACCTTTGAAATCGGACTTATATTTTTGACCCCATGATATCAATATTATCCAGCTGCAGTCCCGGCACTACGTGTACTTCAGCTCATTTGTGGTGTGCGTGCCGCGGCCGCTGCAGGACACCATCGCAAGTGCAGACTTCTGGCGGAAGGGTGTTGTGTTTCAGCAGTTCCGCGGTAATTTGCCGAATTATACACCAGATCAGACGACGCAAAGGACCCACGCGGTTGTGTCGCCTAAATTAACTAGTTTTAAGTCTTGTTTATATGTATTTTTGTAGTTCAGTGCCTTATTGGTTTTATTACTGTAATGCTGTGTAACTTTTTTGAATAATAAATAAATTATCAACTGCTTAAAGATATGTTCAATTATAGTTGCCTATTTTAGGTTCAGTGCAAATGTTTGTAACCAAATGTTTGTAAACTTAAATAGTAACCAAATAAAGAAGCATGATGTAAAGCACCCTCGAGCGGCTAATTTAGTTACTACAGTCTGCAATGCTACGGAAAAAAAACGTATCTTACTATGAAATCCATACAAAGCTACGAGCTCTTTACCGTAGTATTGCAGTAGTCATATGGAACCGAAAAACACGAAGTTCTATCTACTTATTACCAGTAATGCACTCTTATCTATGCGCATTTTGCATCTTTTTTTTCCCCGTTGCATTATCCAAGAGATCGTTATAATAACTCAAAAGAAATTAACTCGTCAGTATTCTGAAAAACCTGTCAAACACTTCGCTACCCTAGCTCCAGGTAGACCTGACGAATTTTTCCTTATGCTTTGTGTGTCGATCTTTGCATTGTTTTATTTGAAAGGGTTTTTACACCTTAGCAACCTCTAAGTCAATACGTTAATATTCAGGCCTTACTTTTAAATTCGTAGTCCGTGAAAGCACAATATTTTTATTATGTAATCTATACATATAAACAGAAAAGTCCTGAGTGACTGACTGTCTGACTCATCAACGTAAAACCAAAACTAGGTACTGAACCTAGGAACTTCAAATTTACCCCAAGTATACAATGGAGGCAAGGAATAGATAAGAAGGGATATTTCAAAACTCATCCCCTAAGGTGGTCCAATTGGGGTTGAAAGTTTTTATGGAAATCGTGTAATTTTTGAGTAGGTAAGAGATTTTTGAGTTAGAACTTTGTTTACAGATTCTCCATCAATGTGAAAGTATATGTTAGGAAATATTATTGACGATTCAAAGTTTTATTTAGGTAATACGACGAAGAGAGAAAAATTAAGAACATTTTGATGGGAAATAAGGTATGAGTATAGGTTTTAAGAAACAATAAAATAAAACGGTAGGAAGTTACACAGACACGTTTCCAGACCTGTGCGAGACAAGCCGCGAACAAAAGCTAGGAAATAATAAATATTCTACACAAAACTATCTTTTAGAGGAACTTTTTATGAGTCGCAAAATTTGACACTCGTGCGATTCAGTTTCGTCTCAAGTGACACATCGTGGTACGAAAAGTACTTGAAATGAGAGAATGAAATAGTTGAGACGCTGTTACTGAACTGCATCTGAACTGAGTCGTAAATACAATGTCATGGTATGAAATAGCGATACAGTTCAGTTTAGGGCCTAAAGTGAGTCGCGTTAAGAGATCGTGGTAAGGCTCCAGTACCTATCACCTGAGTAATAATCGAACCTTTATGAGTAGCATGTTCCGTGACAGACTCAGTCTACTGAGAACGTTAAATAAAGACAAGTCCATTCCTTATTAGTTCGCACACCTTTTTATTGATCGTAACAAAGGAACCTTACTCACATTTTTCATTGCTCAATACGAAACAGCCTAATTGGTTGGACTTAGAAGTATTGAAGCGAATCATTTCGAGAAAATAATGTATCGATAACATACGGATGAATTGACCCTGCAGGTTTGGAAAACCATTTGAAGAAAGGTGTTGCTTATTTTATTACTAGCAGGTCAAAGAAGACGGTACTAGACCGCGCAGTAGGTCTCCCAAATCAAATCGGCTACAAACTGCTCTCTGCACGAGAGCACTTGACGCACGGTGTGAGAAAAGAATGGCGCCGTGTGGCTATGCTTGCCACACAAGGAATGATAGTCACGATCACTCTGCCAAGAGTGTAAAGATAGAGAAGATTTTTTTACTAACTGCGCCCCGCGGTGTTACTCGCTCATCTCTCGGGCAATTAAAAGATGGCGTTAGTAGTATACTGCCGTGCTTCGGTAAAAGGTCGTATCTTTGTATTGATTCCATAGTAAGATACAACTTTTAAACAGTACGGCAGTCCGCTTGTGCACTTCTCCCTACCGACCTTAACGTTTGGCTTAATCCAAAAAAGCGAACGCTAGCAAACGTTTTTGCTAGCGTTTGCTTTTTTTTTTTTTTTTAATGTTGAAAATTGTGCAGCAGAAGCAACCCTAAGAAATCTTCCAAGCGAATTGTCATATTTTGCCGTAAATTTAGCTAAATGTACACAATGTTGCCATAATTTATATACATACAGTGTATTCAAATTCAGCTCAGACGTAGCTTAGCGTAAGCCTTATTTGATTATGTTTCCTTTGGATTCGAATTTAACGCTACGTCGAATAAATTAAGTTGTTATATTCGGTGATATTCGGTGCCAGGGGTTTACGTTTTAGTAAATGTGTTTCGTGAATAATATTATGTGTATCTACGCTTATGTATAAAGACGACATAAAAACATTACACGGGGAGATATTCGAGAAATATACGCACTTTTGGTAGACGAAAAATACGAAAGTAGTTTGTGTCAGCTAAAACATAAAGTTAACTTTAAGTTACCAGGACAAATGGCATTATTAGTGTTTCTTAAGTATTAGTCAGTATTTAAAATAATTATATTAATTACATTATTTTTATTTTAGTTGGATGTCAACTAAAGCTTAAGGGACATATTTGGAGATTCTATGGCCACATATCAATAATACATTTTATAGTTCTGTTCTTAAGTTTCCAACCAATAAAATAGTTACAACATACACAAAGTAAAGTAGTTACAAGTTACAACGCTGATTATCTATCACAATGCAAATAAAAAGTGCCCACTACTAAAAAGTACTTAATTATCATTTGAAAAATAAAAATGTTAGATCCAGCCGTTTGTATTTGAAAATATAACTGGAAGAGAGAAAATAATTATTAGGTTTTAGTTCTGTAATTTACCTTTTATTATGTAAAAAGGAAATATCTGACTATGAGTAGCTTTGACTGTCGACGAAGGCATCCGATCTCGGGATATTTTGCATGGGATATCCCGGGCTGCTGGAATTTCCCATACAAAAGAATCCCTGGATCGGAAGCCCTTCTGTCCTGTTGTGAGAGTTTGAGGAAAAACGAATGTATAACCGGAGCTCTATGTTATTATCCCCAGGGTTTTGGGTACACGAATAATATGACGACAGCTATCAACCTAGTGTCAAATCAATTGTGCACGGAAAACCCCAAGTTTTTTTTTTATAAATATATAAATAAATATCGGACTACCTCACACAATTAATCGATCTAGTCCCAAATTAAGTTCAAGAAGGCTTGTGTTATGGGAACTAGACGATGATATACGTACTTATATAGATAAATATATACTTAAATACATACAAAAACCATGACCCAAGCACAAAATATTCGAGTTCATCACACAAATATTTGCCGGGATTCGAACCCGGGACCGCCGGCTCAGTAGGTAGGTGTTTACAAACCGAGCCAAACGGGTCGTCGAATATTATACATTAAGTAGCAAGAAATCTTTGAAACATTCAATAGAGAATGCTGAACTTTTAAAATAACTTAAGTACTCGTAAATAATTTGATTCCAACTTCTCACTTTGAAGTTCGGATACCAGATTAATACTGGAATCCGGTCAAAGAACTCCGGTTTTATTCTCACACAAATTAAGAAATGATTTCCCTAAGCTCCTGTCAGGTAAAAACGTTTGGGCGAATTGAAACCTTAAGAGGGCACCAACGCGTTGGCTAGCTCTCTCCTTCTCTCACTGAGCGTAAGCGTGAGCGAGATGGAAGTGCGTGCTCGGAAGCGTGGAAATCATGTTTTTGAGTTGTGTCATAAACGTGTGCATTTTATATTGAAAATAGTTTTACAGTTTTTGAGAACTTATAATTGTGCATCTATTAAGCTTAAAAACATTGTTAAAAACGGAAGGGGTTTGAAGATAAAAAAAGGGTTATGTTTGAGAGATAAAAGTATCGAAAAAATTATTACCAATCGGATTTTCACGTTGACAAGATTGAAGAAAAATTGTTCAAGTTTCTTATTTCCAAGGGGTTTTTTTTTAATCACCATGGATGTTGAGATCTAAGATCATTCACCTGAGGAATTTTGCATGGTTGGGCTCTTAAGGTATAGTTACAGGGACGCGTATAAGGTATACAATTAGATAGATGCCTCGTCGGCCTAAATCGCATACCTCGTAACTCCATTTTTTTTGAAAATCATGTTTTGACACTTTTAGATACTACTATTCTGAACGCCTCTAACGGCAAAACTCTTAAATACCAAAAATAAACCGTTTACTTTTAAAAAGCAAAATAGAAAACCTCGCAACTCCCGACCGCCATTTTGTAAAAGGAATACCTCGTATCTCCCCCGCCCCGCCACTCCCTTCAGTACAGTTTGCGATGGCGTTGTGACTGCACGTCAGTTTTGCGTAAATATTTAGGAAGAAAACGGGTGCTGAATAACAGGTATGTGTTATAAGGTTCTACGATTTTACTGATTGTGTATTCTTGATAGATATTTAGCATATTTAAACACATTAGACTATTGAAAATGTCGTTTGGTTGCGTGCCGTGGACATACGAGGTTTGCTTCGCGTGGATCTTTACGCATGAAGATTAGTTACGTGGTCTTCTACGCAAATTATTTAATCTTTCTGTGACTTTGGTCGAGACTTTATCTCGTTTTTAAATAATTAATTTATAAATCCCGACGTTTCTAATACGAAGTTATGTCCGTAATGTAAGCCGGATATAGGACGAGAACGTTAATACGCATTATCCAATAAATTCAAAGTAATAAAAATAATAGTTAAGAAAAACATCAAAAACCTTTGGACTTGGACCACGCCGGATAAACAACACAAAAATCAGATTGACTATGTACTGAGCAACTGCTCACAGCTCTTCACAAACATAGAAATTTTGAATAACAGAATATTCCCCAGCGACCATAGATTAGTGAGAGGCATCGTTCAACTACAAAAAACTAGAAGAAGTCGAGCGACATTCAGCGAACATAGTCGATCTATCGTGCGACAAAAATCAACAAGAATACCTCAGGACATTAAAGGAAAAAATAGAAAAGATGCAGTGGGAAAATAGCGACGACATAGAGACCTTCTATTTTAAGTTAGAGACAGCCGTGAAACAAAGTCTTAAGGCTGCCACCTCGAAAAAAAGTAATAAAGAAATACTAACTGACGAAACTAAACAACAACTTAAAAGGCGGACTCTACTACAGTCGAAACCATCAAAAACTAAAGAAGAGAAAAAAGAACTAGCGAATCTCTATAAACTACTAACAAATGTTAAAAAGGGACTATGGAAACTACAGACTGGAAGTGATCGAAAAAACCTCGTCAACACCGGAAGCCAAAAGAAAGCGTATAAACCGTATAAACAACTAAATACAGAGAAAACATGGTTAACCCCATTGAACGCGCAAAAAGAAACAGGCAAGATACAAACACAAAAATAGCTAATAAGCATTGCAACAGACTTCTACCGGAATCTTTACCACGATGGACACAAAAAAGAAAATGTATTACGAAACCACGAAACACAGCTTAACTAATACACCTATTATACATTTTGACTACAGAGAAATCATAGAAAAAATTAAAAAATTGAAGAAGGATAAAAGCCCGGGCCATGACAATACTCCAAACGAAGCTCTAAAAATTGGGCAGAAAATACTAATAGGTCCAATAATAACTCTATTTAATAAAATTTTATATTTTGGATATGCAGAAAACTCCAAGGAGCTGGGGAGTCTCAAATCGTTTTATTGTAAAAAAAGGGAGATCCTCCCGATATAAACAACTATCGACCTATCAGTCTGCTGCCAACCTTATACAAACTGTTCTCTAGAAATTAAAAAGTATATAAACACATTATAAAAAAACCTAACCTAGGGTGCCGCCGGAGGGGCCCAGGCTACGGTGGTTAGGGCTGCAGAGAGGAACCTCCTGACCATGCGCGCCGTGTCCAGTGAGGAGTACCGCCTTCTGTATCTGGCCCTTGATCCAGCCATCTAGCGAGAGTCTCTTAAGATGTTTGTCGAGACTCATCGCTATAAGACCGTTCGCCGAAACGACTATCGGGACGATGATCGTCGAGTCAAGATCCCACATGGCGGTCACCTCGTGAGCATGATTACCTATTATAGAAGCGTTGTTTTGTTGTTTGAGAAAAGTTGTAGTTTATAATATTTTTAGCCCTATTTAGTTGAAAAATAAAAATGTATAATTATAATTTTGCTACCCACATTTTTGAAGCCATAAGAGGCTTTTCTGTTTAAAGTTTAATAAATATTTTTTAATTTGCAAGTTTTTTTTTTTTTTTTTATCCACAATTACCTTGCTCAGATCAAAAGACTATCCTCTATTTTTACGGATTTTTATAGCAAAGCTCTTAACTCCCGATTAGCTTTCTAAAATTTTCAGGAAAAACTCGTAACTCCAAATTTTCCAGGTTCAGGTGATTACATAAAAATAGGTTTTAGCAATCTGACGGCTAAATTTAACTTAATATTATGTAAAAAAAATACTAAGTAAGTCTTCATGCAAAATTTTTGGTAATCAAGTTTTTTGTGCCTCCTGTAAAATTTGGTCAGATTGAGTTACGAGGTTTGCGATTTAGGCCGACGGGCTTGCAAAAGTGACAGAAATACCTCATTACTTACTAGGTGCTTTTATAAACGGTTTACAGGAGAAGTCAAGATTGAAGCATATAAAATGGTAAAGGTACTTTATTGAAGCATAATATAAAAATGGTAAGGGGACTTTAATAGTGAATACGATGTTCAATGCAATAACAGATTATTTAATAAAATTTCATGTTTATTACATACAAATATGTCCAATTTCTTTTTGTTCCAATATTATAAAAACAAATCACATTTATATTTTCTATTTGGGCACTTTATAATATCTATATCAATTGGAGAATAATGAAATATAAAATATAATATGTTTTGATATTTAGAATAGGTACTCAATAACGCGAATGTAGTCAAACGAATTTTCGATGAAACTTGGTACATGGACTGATGAGGATATAACTATTATATTAATCTGTGATATGAATAAGTAAGTCCATGCATATATCGAGACGACGCGGGCGGTCCCGGGTTCGAATCCCGGTCAGGGCAAATATTTGTGTGATGAACTCGAATATTTGTGCCTGGGTCATGTTTGTTCTATGTATTTAAGTATATATTTGTCTATATAAGTATGTATATTGTCGTCTAGTACCCATAACGCAAGCCTTTATGAGCTTTATTTGGAGCTAGATCGATTTGTGTGATGTCTGATATTTTTTTAATATATTTCATTAAAAAAATATATAAATTGACTCAAAGTCCATATATTATTAAGGCCCTGAATGATCCAGATGTTTCTGTTTCCTGATCCCACGAGAAACCTAAATTTTTTCGGGATAAAAAGTAGCCTATGTATTAATCCAGCTAGGTACCTTCATATCAAAATTTATCAACATTGTTCCAGCCGTTTGAGCGTGAAGAAGTAACAAACATACACATATTACACACTCACAAACTTTCGCTTTAATATATATGGGTGTGATGAACACAGGCGAAGCTAAAATATTATTCTAGAGAAAACTACTTATAATGTTATTAAAACTATCGTGAGACATCTTTACTAATTATAAAAACGGTATAAACTCACGTAAAAATTGTCAGGAACGGCCCGACATGTTTCTAACTCATTTGGAGCTCTTCATCAGGGGTAGCTATCCGTGCTGCTACGCGACTCGCGACCCACTGCACTTTTAATCGCTCTTCTTGCCGCCCTCTGCGCCACCGTCGGACGGTTATAATAATTAGTAAAACTACTTATAGTAAATATTTTGCTACATAAGCATCTGCTCGAACAAGAACTCGAATAATATGACAGGTATTATAAGTAATGCAGTAGATATTTAATCGTATTTATTATTTATATAATATACATTATAGTAGGTATATAGTATGAAAGTATATGTATCATTGTATTTATGATAGTTATATTATAGTTATACTATACCCACATTATTATTCACTTTGTATGTTAGTAATATCCGAACGATTAATTTTGTACGCTGCACTCTTGGAGCATTATTGTTTGGCCCTATAGTTGACTGGTATAGAATGCCATTTGGGGCTAAGCTTCCCATTTGTACCGACTATAATTTTATGCAATGAGGTTTAAATAAATAAATGATATGTTGAGTTGTGGTTTTACTTTCATTTAAATACCAGATTTCATAGCGAGCCCTTTCAGTGGGCCCTGAGGGAATAAAGCCAAACTACTGGCTGTCGTGAGAAATAAAATGTTGAGACAAAACCGTAATAATTTAATCCTTATCAGTGCCTCGAGAGTCTCGAGACCCAGTGAATTAACGGAATGAACGTGATCCGGGAAACAGAGGGGCTTTTATATATTTTTCCTTCAGAAACCTTGTAAGGGCGGAAAACTACAGGATTTCTATCTAAAATAAGTAGACAAAACAATACAATTGAATAGTGGACATTGGCCCAATAGTTAAAGAAATAAAGTTACCTACTGATATCAAGGTCGCTCACTGGTGCGCTTATCATCGTGAAGTCATCTAGATTGAAATAATGAAACAATGAAATAATGATATATTGATATAATGATATGATGATATAATGATATAATGATATAATGATATAATGATATAATGATATAATGATATAATGATATAATGATATAATGATATAGTGATATAATGATCATCATCATCATCATCAGCAGCCAAAAGACGTCCACGGCTGGACATAGGCCTCCCCCAGAGAACGCCACCATGACCGGTCCTGCGCCTGCCGCATCCAGCGGACTCCAGCGACCTTCACCAGGTCATAACGATATAACGATATAATGATGATATAATGATATAAAAAAAACTAAATAATGAAATTGTGAAATAACGTAATGGCGGGATGACCTAGGCACATTCCGAAAAGATTGGTCCGTTGCTGCCTTGAACAAAGACGACTGGAAGAAAGAGGGGGGCCAAAAATAATAAAATAAAATAGAACCTATGTCCTCAAATAAGCTGACACCGTAGATCCTCTTGGTCGGTTTCAGCAGTTACATCAAAGGGATTATCAAGCAAAATCCTCTTAACGCTGGAGCACACAAATTGCTTGGGTTTTTATCCTCGACCGCACCAGAATGAGCTAAATGTTTTTTGAGTCACAGTCTGTTTTGGTGCTTCGATTTTAAAAGAAACAGTTATACCTACGGCTAAGGTGTAAAGCCTTTCAAAAAAACAATGCAAAGATCGACACACAAAGAATAAGAAACAAAATTTTAAATATAAATTATAGTAAATTTAATTCTCTACAACATTTCCCAAGCTCTGTTCTAGCTAAAATGCTCCTAAACGAAGATAATCCAAAAGTTTGTTTTTAAGTTGGAAATTGCGTTTTTTATCGTGTTTTTAAATATACATATCTCCGTAACTATCTGTCCTAGAAACAAAATATAAAATGGAGAATATAGTAAATTTAACTCTCTATAACATTGTCACAGCTGTCTTCTAGCTAAAATGCTCCTAAAGGAAGATATGAGCAAAAGTATGAAGAAAGTGCCGGTTTTTTCAAAATGGCGGCGGGCACGGAGGGGGGAATCTAGACAACATATCAAAAATTCGAAACTACCGGACCGTTTGTAAGGTCGAACTCCTTTATTAACTGGATTATAACGTAAACCAAATGTTTACAATGAAGCGAAAAATTGAAAAATTGAATGGTTCAAACAGGATTCGTACTAGCGTTTCAAACGGTTTTCCGGGCCAACACGGGCGTCCTACCAACTGGACCACCGAACCGCCCGTGTTGGCCCGAAAAGCCGTTGGAAACGAAGTTTCAAATCCTGTCTGAACCATTAAATTTTTCAATTTTTCGCTTCATTGTAAACATTAAGAATGATATTAATTCATAGAAACTTCAATATTCCACTAAAACTAAATACCTGTGAAAATTGTATCATACCCTAAACACCGAAACATATTTAAAGAACTTGAAAAGGATTCCTCAGTCGAGTCTTTATTTACAGAGGTTCGTTAAGGCCCGGCTGCCGAATCCCGCTGACCTCCACAAATTTTCATGATGTTAAGATACGTTACTACGTTACGCTATTATAGATTGCCTCATTTTTTTAGCTAGCCTATAGGAGTGTCCCACTGTGGGCAAACGTTGCCTCATATTCATATTCATATTCATTTATTTATAATATTTTCAATATTACACGTCAATACATGAAATCATTTATAAATTAATATAAATTAACATTTACTCGTATAAAGCAATGCCGTAAATAAGTAATACTATTTCATAATTTAACATTTAAGTAAAAATTCATTGAAGCTATAAAATGTGTGCTCGAGAAGCCAACTTTTCAGTCTCTTTTTAAAACAACCTAGAGAGGGGGGAGCTGATGTAATTGCAACTGGTAACTTGTTGTAGACTGTTGGGCACATAACGTGAGTCATACGCTACGTTAATACGTTATAATCTCAAACGTAAAATTTCACGTACGTTAATAGAGATAAATGGATCAGATTTCCGATACAGAAGTTGCTAAGCATCTTTGTTAACTACAATAATAAAATTGCAAGTAGTTTAGTCTGCGGGGACAAATAGTAATTTATTTCGGTTTAATAAAAAAAAACTATTTATTAGAAAAATTACATAGGATATAAAATTTCTGTCCGCCCGTCTTCCAGTGCGTGGTTGAGAAGAAGTTATAGTTAAGAATCTTTCAAGCCCAGAAACCGGCAGCAACCGGTTTTTTCACGTCAGCTTGACGATTTACGACGACTTACAACTGCGGGGGCTCTGTGAGATAGAATACGAAATAAAGGTCATTCGCCAACGCACGCAAGTCACCGAAATAGGTGCAAGTTAGGTGGAGTTGCGTCATATCATATAATGACGTAGCACGGTAATTAGTCCCGAGGCAAATAAAAAATCTCTGTTAGTCATTTTGAGGCTTGTCCCAGGGCTCATATGACCATGGACAGGGACCCCTATGATCTTGGAGACTCCGGGGCACTGCCGCGGCTAGCCCGCGGATAGCTAAACCACTAACGACATCAAAAGGCTCGCCGCATCTAGAATTAATTGGAAATCCTTGGAAGAGGCGTATGTTCATCGCTGGACACATAATATGTATGTTTTATGCTTATAAGAAGAAAAAACGTATAACGTATTTAGAAACAATACACATACACACAGTAAAGTCCGGCAACACACTAGTGATTCCTCTGGTATTGCACGTGTCTATAGGCGTTCGTAGGTAATCGCTTTCCATCAGGCGATCCGTTTGCTCGTTTGCCCCCGATGACACAAAAAAAAACGGGCAACGACTTGTATCGCTGCCGGAATCAAGCAGGACACGTAAAATACACCCTTAGGTACTTTCAAGTCGTCACCCACACTTCCCCGTGGGCCCTGGCATCTGCTCATTTTCCCTTCAATTATTCAAAGAATCTTGCATTTTGTATAATGAAATTTTAATCATTTCCCTCCAAGCACTTATCCAGCTTTCGTGAATATTTTTTCCACGTGTATTTGAGTGAGGGATAATTTATTTGAGCACGGAGGTAATTTTTAGAGGAGGTGATGAGACGTTTTTATCAATGTTTGAGAAACGTATAAATTCTGTTTGTAAATTTGGTTGTAGGTACAATAAGCAAAGGTTGACGATATGTTTATACACAAAAATATTTGCTTTCTACTACCGATATTAGATAAATATTATATTAACCTACATTGTTATATTTACCAATGGCGTTCTTCGCCTGATATAACATGAAATGATTAGAATGAAGCGAAAAATGTAATGGTTCAGGTGGGGTTCGAACCCGCGTCTCCAACGGCTTTCCGGGCCAACACGGGCGTCCTACCTATCGGACCACTGAACCAACCAATTCAATTTTGCTTCTTGCATGCCTTAGGGTGGCATCGTAGCGCCATCTATCGTAGAGATTCAGACTTCATGATCGGCACCATCGATCCGATTATGTTGAGAATCGATAGTTAACGATGTGTTGTGTACTCCCAAACTTTTTTTGTCTTCATTCTATACATTCATTCTATACAGTTACGCTAGCAGATGTTACTGGTTTAATAAACATGATAATTATAAGAACATGCCCAGAAAAGAGGTTAAAAATGAATATAAAACGTGTTACTACTGCAAAACAAAAGGTTCCTGCTAATATATTTTTAAGTGTTGGCCGACGGAGACGGCGAGCTCTTAAGGGGAAATCCAACTGCTCATTTTTTTAAACAAATTGAGGTTTCGTTCTCGTCTGTTTCCTCCTCCAAAACTTACCCAATGGTTACGAAATTTGAGGAATAGACATGTTGACTAATTTCTTTTGAGGATGTCAATCGATTCTATTTTTTATTGTGATCAAATGTCTATATGCGACTGACTACACTTAAACTGCTCTAAAATACAAAAGTCAGAAATTACCGTCAAAGTTCAATGTTCCTACGTAGCGCTAAAAACGCTCGATACAAAAGGCATCCAGGCTAGTGACGTCACAGGCCGGTATAGGTACCTACCAAAAATTGTATGGAGAAATTTAGCAATTTGCCATTTTCACCGTGAAAAAGGTTTAAGTTCATGGTTGTCATACAATTATTGTTTTGTAAAATTATGAGGATACTGAAAACATTTAAAAATTTCTTTTGGATTAAAAGAAAATATCATAATAGGCAACCTAACGTTTGCATATTCTATGGGCTTCATACTTTCGATTGGTATAGAATTTATCTAATAATCAAATGTTTAAAAAAAAATTTTGTTTAATCATTAATTAAACATATCCCTGGACTAAAATTTGTTAGGCAACCCATATGCAATATATTTATTGACATATTAAATTAAATATAAAATACATTTCATCAAATAAACATCTCGGTGAAGGTCCACCTTTTAAATGTACCACTAATAGTAGAGGATCCCTTTAAGAACGACCTTCACCGAGATGTTTATTTGATGAAATGTATTTTATATTTAATTTAATATGTCAATAAATATATTGCATATGGGTTGCCTAACAAATTTTAGTCCAGGGTATGTTTAATTAATGATTAAAAAAAATTTTTTTTTAAACATTTGATTATTAGATAAATTCTATACCAATCGAAAGTATGAAGCCCATAGAATATGCAAACGTTAGGTTGCCTATTCTTTTCCCGTCACAACTATCGGGTAGCCAGGTTTAAACTGGTAAATCTATACTAGCATTTTGCAACGGTCTGATTATTGAATTGAAATTAAATAACATTAAAGATTATTTTATTATGAACACGGTGGTATAGGGTTGCCTGCGAAAAATCAGTCCAGAATTCCGGTTGTCGAATTTTGAAAAGTAAAATATTGCAGCGAGTGAATGTGTGTGACTGAGAGGTCCCAACCAAAACCATCCCATACGATAGAAGAGGACACAGCATAGCAGCTGTTTGAAGTCCGCCCATTTAAAAAAAGAGAGTGCGCATGCTATTTGTGCTTGAAAATTAAAAGGATAGCGATAGACTCGTATATGCTGTACATTATTTTGGAGTAGTTTATTATTAAAATAGAGAAATAGTTATTTAACTTTTTTTTATCAATTAATTAATGAAATAATGAACTTTATTCTGCAAGTAGGCCACAAGGGCACTTTTACATGTCTGAGTCTATACACATTTCACAAGAGGTGACCTCTGTTGAGAAGAAACTCCGAAAGATTCGATACATTACATTTGTTTTATTCTACTACCTATGTTTCTACTTGAATCACTTAAAATTAATGCCGTTTAAACACTTTTCACCGTTGGTTAAAATTCTCCAACGTTTAAAAGTATGAGAATCTCTGAACACCATGATGACGTAGGCTTGTGTCAGTCACGTGGTTCGCGAGTCTCGGAAGAGAGTACCAGGCGGAGTATATTATTATACCATGCATTTTATTGTATCTATAGCGACAATCTACTCCAAAATAATGCACAGCATATACGAGTCTATCGCTATCCTTTTCATTTTCAAGCACAAATAGCATGCGCACTCTCTTTTTTTGAATGGGCGGACTTCAAACAGCTGCTATGCTGTGTCCTCTTCTATCGTATGGGATGGTTTTGGTTGGGACCTCTCAGTCGCACACATTCACTCGCTGCAATATTTTACTTTTCAAAATTCGACAACCGGAATTCTGGACTGATTTTTCGCAGGCAACCCTATACCACCGTGTTCATAATAAAATAATCTTTAATGTTATTTAATTTCAATTCAATAATCAGACCGTTGCAAAATGCTAGTATAGATTTACCAGTTTAAACCTGGCTACCCGATAGTTGTGACGGGAAAAGAATAGGCAACCTAACGTTTGCATATTCTATGGGCTTCATACTTTCGATTGGTATAGAATTTATCTAATAATCAAATGTTTAAAAAAACATTTTTTTTAATCATTAATTAAACATACCCTGGACTAAAATTTGTTAGGCAACCCATATGCAATATATTTATTGACATATTAAATTAAATATAAAATACATTTAATCAAATAAACATCTCGGTGAAGGTCGTTCTTAAAGGGATCCTCTACTATGTACTTGAAATAATATCACGAGGATTTGTTTCAATTTCAATCGTTGTCATTTTCAAAGTGAAGCTTTTAAGACGCCTTGTACAATAAAAAAATGTTTTTTTTCACAATATGACAAATATATTGATAATTTCAACCAACTTTTTAAAGTGAATACTACTTTTCCCTGAATTCTAGATAGAAACATAGCTATTTCATGCTTTCATTGCGAGCAGTCGAAAAAAAGTTGAAAAAAAATACATTTTCTGCGTGAATTTTATCAATTTCGAGTAGTTTTTCAAACAAAAATTATCAAAAAAAAATTCAAACTGTAGGTTTCAAATTATATTACAATAAATTGCCATAGCTCTGTTCTAAATAAGTAGTACAGTACTTTTATCTCACGAGCGCGGGTGAGCCATGTTTGTGTGAGTAGATGTACATGCACATTGGCTCTGTGTGGGTAAGCCGGCACTGAGCGCTCCCGAGCTCACCCACACAGAGCCAATGTGCATGTACTCTACTACCATTGAGGATGATGATGATGTCCTCCTTGACGTATCCGTCAACGGCGACGCCCTGTCAGGTTGTTTCTGGCATGCGCGCGCAAGTGGCTCGTGAAACCCAGCTTGTTCACGAACAACACACGATCACAAGTGGGACAGTGTAGCTGTCCGTCTGCGTTGTACGTGTAGCTGTAGAAAGGCCTGGGTTGCGCCTTCCGAAACTCGCGTTTCGCATCAAGGTCTTTAAGGCGGAGGCATTCATAGCGTTCCACGCCTGTCTTCACAGCCTTCCGCCTTTCCGGCCTATGCGTCGCAAGCTCCTCCCACGAACCACACGGTATCCTACATCCAATAAGATGGCGTTTCAAGACGTCCTTGTAGCGCAGATACTGCCCTCCAGGCTTGCGCTTTCCAAGCTCTAGTTCTGAGTAGAACATGGTTTTGGGCAGCCTAATGGAATCCATGCGCACAAGATGTCCACACCACCGCAACTGCCCCTTCATGAGCAGACTTCCCATACCTGCAGACTCAGTGCGACGAAAAACCTCCGAGTTAGCAACCCGATCTTGCCAGCGTATCCGCAGTATTGCCTGATTGGAGTACCATTGATAATATTATAAGAAACATGTTTAATCATAGAGGAAAATGTCTAAAACAATCAGCATTTTGAACGGATAAGGAGCCTTAAATAAACCGATTCTGATCTCAAACTCATTACACATCAGCCCTGAGTTTGGGATTAGTTGGCAGCTAAAATCTTGTTTCAAATTGAACGCTTTCATCGTAATCGTATCGGTTTGAACTGGTTTACCGAGTCTGTAATTTACTATTGTTTGAGTTGATATTTAGGTGTAAGTAATTCATCGGTAGTTTATTTACAATGGATTTTTAATGAATGCCTACAAAAAAAAAGACGCAGCGTGAGAAGGCCCCCAACAAGGTGGACCGACGACCTGTTCAGAATCGCAGGAAGTAAGGGTGCGGCTCCATTGGTTGATTCCGCACATCTCCGCTCCACTCCGCTTCAGTGGAGGCGCACCCTTACTGGATGAGGACGGCGCACGATCGATCATTGTGGTGAACTTTGGCGGAGGCCTTTGTTCAGCAGTGGATGTAGACTGATGTAACGATCATGATGATGAAAAAATTATTAATTCTTTTCCCTAACAACTAACAAACCCATAAACTATCAAATAATTCGAATTACTATCGTACATTTTCAATAACGTAGATATTCCATATTTGTGAGATTAAATTGGATGATGTAATCCTAATATTATATTTGTAAGTGAAAATTTTTATAAGTTGGCATGTTAACAATTTATGCATGAGCGGAAAATCTAATTGGATATTAAAATAATTTAATTAAGGATACTTATTAGTCTGAAAAGTTTTACCAGTGGCTCTAGAGTGGAGTTCACAAAACATACCGCCATAATCATAGCACGTCTATACTATTATGAAATGGCATGTATTTAAATCGATATCTGTCTATTCCCTTTTTTCGATCAAAATATTTGAAAGTTTCACCAAAAATACTGACTTGCACACTAATTATGCACACTAAATAATGCTAATTCAATATACTATTTAAAGGTATTTGCAAAACTGTTTTACTGGAAATATTAAAAAAAAAAAACCTGGTGAAACTTTCAAATATATCCGATGTACGAACCATATTTGTGGTGTGAATTCGGTTAAAAAGGTCATCTCGTTTTGTATGATGTTTAAGGTTTTTTTGTAGGACATGTTCAGTTAATCAATTGTTTTTTTTGCACAGCATTCGTTTTTCTGGTATGCATTCAGTTAATTAGTGGAGTTACAGTGTTGCCAGATGACATTTATGAAAATCCGTAGGGTGAGACAAAAAAGTCTGTAGAATTCCGTAGATAGTCGCTTGAAAAATCCGTAGTTCTACAGATTTTTTTCCGATGCTTCGTTTGACTATACTGAAGCTTAAAATGTCAATAAAAGTTAGTATGTTTTGCGAAAAAGTAGGTCAAAAAACAAAAATCTAATATTTTTGAACACCTTGCCCATCTTTTTGAGCTGGCAAGAAAATTAAATTTAAATACAAACCACTGAGTGAAAGTGCATGATTAGTCCGCGAGTGTTTCAGCCAGGATTACAATTAATTTTTCGTAGAAAAGTACATTCCGTTTCGTTTATGTCATGTTTTGGTGATAAATAAAAGTTGTCTGAAATTCCGTAGATTCCCCAATAATTTCCGTAGGTCTGGGCACAAAGCCTAAATTCCGTAGATCTACGGATTTTTCCGTAGATCTGGCAACGCTGTGGAGTTACCTAGTGTACTGAAAAATTATACGGATGTGCATTTAAATATATCCCTTATAAAATTAACACAAAATTGTAAAGGGTCTATCACAATATTCCTTATTTACCTTCATAATGACGACGACGCGGTTGGCGCAGTTTTTAAGCACCTGCCTACTGAGCCGGCGGTCCCTGGTTCGAATCCCGGCCAGGGAAAATATTTGTTTGATGAACTCGAATATTTGTGCTTGGGTCATCCCAATGGCCGGGATTCGATCAGCAAACATTCGACAACCATGAGGTTGTTCTTATCTATTTAAGTATATATTTATTTATCTATACCGTCGTCTACTACCCATAACATAACACAAGCCGTCTTGAGCTTAATTGGGGACTAAATCGATTTGTGTGAGGTTGTCTGATATTTATATTTATGTTGTCATAACAGCAAAGCTAAAAATGTACACATTTTGTTTAAATATCTTATACCTATACTATTCATTACAATTTAAAACCCTGCTCCTGTGACAGACAGACATACAGCGTAAGTTTAATAATAGTGTGCCGTTGACATTTTTTATACAGAACCCTAAAAAGTACTTTTATTATGGGGTTACAAAAAACGTCCAGATTAAAATGGGTTTTCGTTAAAAGTTGTAGCCCAATTTGGCAACAGATCAACTGATAGGCTAGCACAGTTTGACCTGTAATCGATATGCGAAGTGTTCCGTACCCAAATTGCAAAAAACGGGACCCTATTACAAAGATTCCACTCTCTGTCCGTCTGTCTGTCTGACAGACTGCTGTCACTAGGCTGTATCTCATGAACCGTAATAGTTGTCTAACTCTCACAGAATGATGTATTTGTCGCTAGAACAACAAATACTAACAAACAGAATAAAATAAATATTTAAAAGGGCCCATATAACAAACGTGATCGGATCGGTTACGTTAACTGTGCACCTCATTTGGTGCAAACTTATCTTAACCCAGCCAGTTAAAATGGGATAAGCATTTAGTACGGAACCCTCGGTGTGTGAGTCAGAATCCGACGCCATAGCCGCTTTTTTTTCATAAGAGATCTCAGTTAATTTTAAGGCATACTACATGACTGAATTAACTTTTGTGTGTTGTTATTCTGTCCTGCGACAATACATTATTGATTTTCTTGGGAGTTGCGGATATAGCCTGCATAAATATGGGCTTATGACTGTAGCAAGCACAATATTTTTGTTATAATATAACCCTTGAAGTCTTACAGCAGAAGTCTGGGATGTCACCGTGACAACGAGCAACAAAAAAAGTTTGTTGATCCACATACTTATATCTAGTACTACTACTACTATGCATAGTAGTAGTATTTGGGATACATGTAATTAGAAACACTCAACCAACCATACCATAACTAAAACCATTTGTGTTAGAACCCTAAATAAATAAAATATTTTGAACATGATTTGATGATTTCAGTATTGTCGCACAAATATGTTTTTACATGACTGTATCTTATTCCTGAGGGATCCTCACAACCCCGAAACGGGTCCATATTGACTCTCATAAAAAAAAAAAAAACCTATTTTTTATTTTACTACCGATTTTTATTCATAACAATCACTCTTCATAATTTTTTTCCTCATATTTTTTTTCTTCATACTCTTATTTTACTACCATCGGAACTCATAACAGTCAGTTATTATACTTTTTTTCTTAATAATGTCATTACTAAGAAATGTTAAAACTCATATTTTTTTTTTATAACTGTGTTACTTCATAACAGACAATTATCATAATTTTTCTATTCATACTTTCCTAGAAGTGGTTGGGTGGATTGTTCTTGTATGTAAACAGTATAAATACAAGCAAAACTTTTTGCGGTACGCAAATAGTATATTGTGTCATAATCATAAGGGTAGTAAGTAGGGGATTACTAACGAAGGTCTATTAGAACCCCGACGCCGAAGGCGGAGGGCTTTTAATGTCCTGAGTTTGTAATCCCCTTACTACCCGCCATAAACACAATATTTTTCATCACATTTGGGAGTAAATAACAAATACGTAAGACAAAAATAAACATTAAACTAATTAAACGATAACGATTGACAACCAACTTTTTTCTGTATACATTTTTTTAATTTACTATAAGCACAAATATACACAGAATCATACCATCTATCATTAAACAAATAACAATTAACAATATTATGCAGCAATAATTAACACCGTAATATTATAAAACTTAAATACGAACAGTAATTTTGTTACAAAACTAAATAGTACCTAACCAATAATTGTATAACTTTTTTATTTTATTTTGTGTCGTCTAGATCCTATCAGATAATACTAAGAACTGTGCTTAGTTTACAAACATGACAGGCTATACTGCCAGATTGTAACAATAATTCAAAATTTAATTTAATAAAATTATTGCAAAATACACTTAAATAATTGTAAAACATAAATATTAATGCAGTTACAATGTACCGTATTAATTCAATACACAATAAAATTTGCTGGTAGGCAAGTTGATTGAAACCTCCTTAGTCTGAAGTAATCTGCGAGTGCGTACTATATTTTTAAAACTAAAACCATAACTCCCTCGGGAGTTATAACAAGTTATAACTCCCGCGGGAACTATATAGGCCTTAGTCCTTCAGTACACCTGCATGTAATACCATCTTTTACGAGCAAACGTGATGAAAAAAAAATTACCTTGAAGGCCAGGCGGGAGCGAAGCATAGCGAGCTTCTAACCTAACCCGGCCACATCGGATCTGCTCTGAAAGGTTTTGCTCAATCGCTTCGCTCGCTCGCTCGTTCAAATTTTGTAATTTATGAATTCTGATGATTATGAGTTAGATTAGTAGTGTAAGAAAACATATGAATGAATGAATGAATGATCTTTATTTGCATAAAATGTGGTACAAGGTTGTTTATGATAATAGTTACATGGAAACACACATTTCAGCAGCAGCTGGCATGCAAAAATACAATGAAGTATATCTGGTATAGCTACATGGATATGATTTTAATGTTAACAATCTCATTTAAAATTATATAGAATATTTAAATGTCGGGGTTATAACAGTAAATGAAATTCACAACTAATTAAATTAAATTACTATACCTAAATCAGAAAAATGTCAGATTCTTTTTACCAACATTGCGGATTTACGTTGTCAATAATGAAAATGTATAATTATAAAAATATTTAAACCAATAGAAATACTTTCAGTTATACTAATTAAATAAATATGACAAGCCCAAATACCACCTCATTTATATGTCAATATTTATAGTAGTCAAAAAATTCATCGATAGAGTAGAAACACTCTTCTGCTAGCCAATTTTTAAGTTTAATTTTGAACAAGCTAATTGGCGATTGTTTAATGTCATTATGCAACTGATTGTAAATTTTAATAGACATACAATAAGTATTTTTGCCATACAATTTCGTATTTGCTGCAGGAAATACAAGACGATTTGGATACCTTGTATTAAAGTTACACGTGTCTTTAAAGGTCTTGAACAAATCTGGGTGCTTTTTAACAAACAAACATACCTCATATATGTACACTTCAACTTTTGACCGTGCCATGCAACGGTCAAAAGTTTCAAGCTTCTAAATAGTGGCCTACAGGATGTCATGATATCCGCATTACAAAGAGCTCTGACGCACTGCTTTTGTGCAATTAGTGCATTTCTTGCATGACCTGAGGCTCCCCAGAGAATAATACCATATCTCAGTAGGACGGAAACATATCCGTGATAAGCTTGAATTGCAGTCTCTTTGGTGCTAATTTTTGTCAGTCTACATAAGGCATATGCAAAAAAGTTTACTTTGCTACATAATGTATTTATGTGATCACTCCATGAACATTTGTCATCCAAGTGTATACCTAGGAATTTGGTCAGACGGGATTCTGTCAGCATCTGATCAGCAAACGTTACAGTTAGGTCTCGTTTACTAGCATTTTTGTTTACAAACTGTACAAAGGTTGTCTTACTTATATTAACTTTCAAATTATTTTTGTGTAGCCAAGATATTATATTGCTTACTGCTTCATTTAGGTCATTATTATAAGTACGTGTGCGAAAAGTGTGCAGTTAAACTTTGTAACGTTAGGGAGGTCGTTAATGTACAATATAAATAGCAGAGGACCTAGGATACTTCCCTGTGGTATGAAAACAAATATTAGTATAAACAACTTGTATGAATAGTGATCTTATGAGTTCTGATGATTATGAGTTCCGATCGTTAGTATTAGAAATCGGACCTCCGATAATAGGACTTAAAAAGTTATGTGAGAAAATACGCAACCCCCCCCCCCGAAAAATTGTTTCTCGTCTGTAACGTTTCGCCAAATTTCCATTTGTCCTGTATTTTTTTCCTGAAACCCTATATTTTCTGGATTGTATAAATGTCGTTTTAATGAAGAATAAGGTACGGTTTGAAATGTTTCTGAAAAATCAACAGGTTTGGAAAAAAGTATCTTACAGTTTGCAGAATATTATTTTGCATACCACTATCATTCAATTAATTATTCACATTTTAGCAGAAGCTGTCTTCAATTGATATTAATGAATCTTGATGCTTATAGCTATTAAGACAAATGGTATTAAGATAAAGTATACTTTTAGACATCATTTGAATACGTTTTATTGTCATGTATCATGTGTCTAGAGCGTTTCGGCTTAGCTGATCAGACAATTGAATTCATTATTGTCGCGTCTTTTATATTTTGCGAGACGGATCACTCTGTTTGTCCAGAACTTCACAATCATCATCATCATCATCATCATCTCAGCCAAAGGACGTCCACTGCTGAACATAGGCCTCCCCTTTGGACTTCCATATATACCGGTTGGAAGCGACCTGCATCCAGCGCCTTCCGGCGACCTTTATAAGGTCATCTGTCCACAATAACATCATCGTAATTGTAAACATTATCTAATGTTCTCGAACCAATAAATGGGCAAATTTTTATTTTGTTGTCGATTTTGTTTTTATCTCAGATTTCAATAAAATTTGGTGAGTTGGTAAAGTTTCTTATTCTGAACAAGGTCAGCCCAATTCCACGATATATCCTACAAAATTTTCCATTGAGTTACAAAAAATGTATGGATGATTTTTAACAAAATTTCATATTTTGTACTAAAACTTAGTACAATTGTGAATTTGGGCTTACCATGGTCAGAAGAAGCAACTTTACCAACTCACCAAATTTTATTGAAATCTGAGAAAAAAAAAACGACAACAAAATAAAAGTTTGCCCAAATATAATAAAATATTGACTGCATTTTAATTGTAAATAATAAAAAAAAATATACCAAAATTAGTATCGTGAAGTTTAGTTTCCATTACGTAACGCTGTAATGCAAATGTTCAATATTCAAACGATACGACTCATTTTCTAGTATTCACATCGAAAATGCAACCGATTTCGAGTTGACATCTAAACATGTCAAGTTATGGAGAAAACAGGGATTCCGTTTATTTTTTTAGAACGGTAGGTAATTTTTCACAATTAACAACATGTCTAAGTTATAACCGAATAGTGAATATCGATATCCATTGGCCGTATGACGGACTTACGACTAGTTACGACATCGCTGAAATGGCTAAGTATACACATGTTAATGTCAAATGTCAACTAGGCGCAAATATTGCTCAACCGAGAAGTACATTGCTATGCAAAAATCATTAGGCCCTTGTTTTTCGTAAGATGATTTGCGAAGAGATTATATTCTTCGTTTTTTTTTTACAATTTCCAATTTCATAAAAGGTATATGAGTGTGTTTGAATCGAACAAAATATACCAGAGAGAATGGATTTAATAATATTTTATTCATCTTACAATGCGTAATACATTTTATTTATCACTACAAATAGTATAATACAAAGTCGCTACGCTACTACCTAATGGATTTTGATGCATTTTCTTTAATAGATAGAGTGATTCTAGAGGAAGTTTTATATGTATAATACATGCATACTTTATCAGCATTGCACTCGTGCGAAGCCGGGGCGGGTCGCTAGTTTACGTATAAATGAAAACAGCTATACTACTGCAGGTGTGTAAGAAAGATACGTTAATGGTAATATCCTTATCAATAAATGACGATATTTTCATTGGTTTTTATAAATACAACCAATATATATATATATATATATATGACCGGTTGGTCGTCCCAGGTACCGCTGGGGAGACGTGGTGGAGGTGGATCTGCGTAAACTTCAAGCTGAAAACTGGCAAGACACTGCGCAGGATCGGGACAAGTGGCGTACTCTCGTTTCGGAGGCTAAGATCCTGTTTGGGTCACTGAGCCAAAATAGTTAGTTAGTTAGTTATATGAAGAATCACTTGACGTTAATAACGCCATCTACCTTTTCCAACCAAACGTTCAGTGATCACTGTAAACGCCAAACTCTGCCTAACACGCTCAAGCTAAATTGTAACCCATTATACTAAGCCGTTTCCTATCATCCTAAATTCCGTGGAGCGAAGCCACAAAGGGCACATTAACTCATCTTTGATGTACGGGTCCCAACTAAACGGAATGTAATCAAAACAACTTTATTTATTCGGCAGGCTCGTACTAGTCGTACTGTCATCGTAATATGAGAACCTACTGACAAAACGGGTGAAATGAAACCGAGCACCCTGTGTGTAGTTTTACCAAGTTAATATACCGCCCGGAAAACTTCCAAGCATCTTATCTGGGACCGAATATGAGTGAGATTGGTACTATATTCGAATATTAACGGCGTAGCGTTGGAAAGCTATTGGAAAAAAAGTTGGCGGGCAGTACACGACTCGACCGCATCGTATAGAGTCATCATTTTATGCTTAACCCCTGTTTGCCATTCTGGGTCGTTTTAGCAGTTTTAATAAAAGATCCCGTAGATATGAGACTCATTGGAGTCGGCTTTTATAAAATGGGTCGCGAAATAACGGTGATTAGGGGTTATGTTTTTTAAACCTAATTTTGTATTACTGAGTATGTTTACTTCAATGTTAAGTATAATGTTCAGATGAACGTTTAAAGTGATGATGGTCGTTATGTTTAGGCAGCAAAGCTCGTGATTTATAGTAAAAGGTATTCAGGGTTTCACATTTGTGAGTCAAAAGGTTACGTTTCTTGTGCCAGTTTTTGTCACTAGTACAGTCTGATACAATACAATCATAAATAGCTGTCAAATGAAGTATGAAATATGAAGCCAGTAGTAAATTGACAGCTACTTTTCACAATCGTACAATAAGTCGATTAAAAAACAGTTTAAGTTTACGTACAAATATGTATTTATTTGAACTTTATTGCACAATACAATAAAGTTCAAATGGTGGACTTAATGCCTTAAGGCTTTCTCTACTAGTAAACCACTGGGATAATTAGGTGGTCCAGGTTTATAGGTTATAGTCAAAAGTAACATTAAAACACAAATGTACTAATATTAATTCACATGAAATAAGTGAATCTGAATCTGAATCTGAACCGATCATCAGTCAAAATATATTTTCAAAATTGGTTCGTAGGGAACAGATTTCTACTGTAACAACTTAAAAACAGCATACAGAGAACTTCTTCTTATCTTATCTCCAATACGCATTTACAACACGGATACGGATTGCATAAATATCTTTTTCCGAAAGCCACACCGAATTACAAACCCAATTCACGATTACTAAATTCGCGGCGTAAACTCAAGTGACTCAATAAAATTGAGTCTCAATTTTGCATTATACGCGCACATCCGAGATAAAAAAGATATCGGAAGGAACGTGACGAGAATTTGGTCAAAACGGAACTGTCAAACATTTTATGGAGCGATTTCCTGCTAGCCACGAGATACCTCTAATGGGCAAAAAAGATTCCATTACATTCCAGTGGTGTAGGCACTAATAGGTCGCAATCATTGGCTGATGTATTTGGCGGTGGTTGAAATAAGCTTAAAATAGACCGGGAGATAGTGACAGAATTTTCTTGGTCATTTGTAACAGTATGGCGGTTCTTCGGGGGTCTTAGTACGCAATGACAAAAAGAAAAATGATGGTCATAGCGCTGGTACCGGCGGCCCGATCGCGTGGGCGTTAGTCGAACTCGTCGGATAAATTACGAGTGTCAAACGATTTGTATCACAAAAATTTTAGTATTTTCCGATAGCCCATAAAAAACATGTAGGCGGTAGTGTCATGCCATACTTCTCCGGTGTGACTTACAGACCGCCATACCGACGCGAATGCGTTAATAAAAAATAAAAAAATTCAACTATTTGTACCAGGCTAATTTTTGCACAGTTAATTATCGTCGTGCAGCCATTTACGAAAATCACCATGCCATACTTTTCCGACGGTTCTAAATGGCCGCCATACCACCGAAAATCAGCAAAAATTTTTTTTTCGCCAAACGATTTGTACCACCCTAAAATTTTTTTTCAACAGCTCCTGAATGATGATAAATAGAAGTGTGATAATGCCATACCTGTGGGAGGTGGCGAATGTGTATAATATTTTTTTTAATTGTAAGATTTTATTCGTATTTTGAACGATTTGTAACAGTATGGCACTATTTTTTCCTGTAAGTTTGAGGTTCAACGAATATAAATACAAAATTTCAAAGATCTAGGTGGCGGCAATCTTGAATTATAGTCAGATGTTTATATCGTATAATATTGAACGGCTACCATCGCTCGAACGATTTCTCGAGAGATCTCGGCTCATCGTGTTGTGAGACACAATGTCTGGCAACGCAGGTATTACGGCAGCTGCTTGTCAGACGACCCACAACTACATAGCAATAATTGGAGTTCTATGTATTAGAATAAGTCGACCGTTATAGTGTGCCCATGTTGCATGCAAGATGAAAAGGAAAAAGATGAAGAAGAGAAAGATGAAGGCGGCGAAGTTAAATATTTAAGAAATTAATTTTATGTTAACGATTTGCGATTGTGTATTGCGCTTGTGTGAAAAAATTAAATGATTTGTAGATACTGATGCAGTAAGCAGCGACGAGGACGACGAAAACGAGTTGGAGCATGCCGGGGATTTCGGCTTAGATGACCTCGAAAGTCTGTAAATCTTTCGGAATAAACTGCATTAATATTGATATTGCATATTATAATTTTTTTTCACATGTACGGTGTAATTTTCCCAAACCATACTTTTTTTTCAAGTTTCGAAAATTTGAAATGCCATACTGTAACAATTTGGTCCAATTTTTTTATTAATTTATATCTTGCTCGAGTGTGACAATCTTCCGCCCCATAGTTACAGTATGGGATAATTATTTTTAGGTAGAATTTCATCCCAACGAACCAAATACAATGATGCCATACTGTAACAAATGATTTTATGTCTTGCACCTTGAAAACCCGTTGTAAAATCAAGTTTTTCAAGTATGTTGCCCCTTTTTCCCTCTATTAGAAGTATGGCAAATATAATAATGGTCCCATTGCATCATATAATTTCCAAAAATCCAAATGCCATACTGGTACAAACCGTCAATTTTTTTTTTTGGTTTACGTCTTGGCTCAAGTCTCACAGTCGTCCGCCCCATGGTTACAATCCGGAATAATTTTTTGTAGGTAGAATTGTATCCAAACAAACAGAATATAATGATCCCATGCTGTAAAAAAATATTTTACGTATTGTACAGTCGTATTTTTGAAACGTGTCGAATAAATAAGTTTTTCAAGTATGGCAGCACTTTTTCCCCCTACTAGAAGTATGGCAAATATGATAACGGTCACATTTTATCAAATACTTTCCAAAAATCCAAATGCAATACTGTTACAAATCGTTTGGCGAAAAAAAAAATTTGCTGATTTTCGGCGGTATGGCGGCCATTTAGAACCGTCGGAAAAGTATGGCATGGTGATTTTCGTAAATGGCTGCACGGCGATAATTAACTGTGCAAAAATTAGCCTGGTACAAATGGTTGAATTTTTTTATTTTTAATTAACGCATTCGCGTCGGTATGGCGGGCTGTAAGTCACACCGGAGAAGTATGGCATGACACTACCGCCCACATGTTTTTTATGGGCTATCGGAAAATACTAAAATTTTGACGTGACAACGTCTTATAAATTGGTTTGCCGGGTGACACTTCAAGAAACTGCGTTACGCTCCGCTCACGTTATGCGCTCACAATGAGAGCGAGTGAGAGGCACGCGTCCCTTCCACCGAGTGAGAGAGATAGGCATACACACCGGTTCATGTCTTGCGCTTCTATTTCGCTTAGGCGCCTGCATACAAGTTTACACGTTGCGTTTGTATAAATAAATGTTTTAAATTGTTACTATTATTTCATCCTTCTTCCTACTATACGAATGAATATTCACATTAAAATTATTTTACCACTCAAAGTCGTTGTCACGTAAAACTTTCGCCCGTATACCGACTTTACAGGCAACCAATTTTTTGTGGTACAAATCGTTTGACACTCGTAATTTATCCGACGAGTTCAACTAACGCCCACGCGATTGGGCCGCCGGTACCAGCGCTATGACCATCATTTTTCTTTTTGTGATTGCGTACTAAGACCCCTGAAGAACCGCCATACTGTTACAAATGACCAAGAAAATTCTGTCACTATCTCCCGGTCTAAAAGTTCCATCTGGATATAGTATTGTTGCTATTGTACCGTAGATAAAGTAATTTATGCATAGCTCGGGATAGGTAAATAATATTTGAACATAACTATTTAATTGTCTTCGTTTGAAGATATACTATTATGGTTTGCATAGTCACTTATTTACTTCTAATTAAAATTTAAAAGGTACATTTGTTCATAAGTTAAGAGAAACATATGTTTAAATTATTACATATAATATATGTCTATTGACGATAGTAAACTTAAAATCTGTCATATAGAAATATACAGCATGTGTATTTAACACGGGCATAATACAATGTATTCAGTTATCTGATCATAGGAATCGTATGGCATAATTATTTTGTTAAATAGTCTTTTTAATTAGGTGTAATCATTTTTTTAAGTCCAACCAAGCAGCAATGTACGTAGTCCAACAAATGAACGCTGACATGGTATGTCATGACGTTTAGGTACGTTAATTTTATTAATGTGGATGCAAAAACATTGTGTGTTCAATTATTTCGTATGAAAAAAATATATGTATTCTAATTTTCTAAAGAAACCAATAAGAATTCATTTCAATATATACCCGTATTAAATACCCACACTGTAAGTATACGAGCCCAACCCAACACCTATGACGACTTCGACTAGAATTTCACCAGCCTATACCTCTAATTGAATAGGATGTACCAAAAAATAAAACCCTGGTATCACTTTGTTTTAGATTGCAAGGCCTTTTGATCGGTGAATATATGCTGGCGTTCAATCACTCTCTGGAAATTGAAAGCTTTATGCAGTTACCCGAAATTTCCTGCTTAGTCCAGTAAGGATAAAACTTTATCCGTTAATATTTTAAGGCACGGGCCCGGGCCTAAACTGACCTCTGAACATATTGGATAAGGGAAGGAAGAAAAGAAAACTATATTTAAAGAGGTTAGAAGATCAAGGCTTATGCCTTTGCTTTAACTTCTTCTCCTACCGACTGTGGTTGGATGTCTGTTCTAAGTTTATATTCCTGTAAAAAAATTAAAATTGAATAGAATAATATTAGCAGGGTGGATGGTAGAACATGATATTTTCAAATCAAAGATAATAAAGATTCATATACAAAGTTAATGTCGTTTAATTTTTGTGATTTCTTATTAAAAACGCGCAACTACATGATCAATTTAAATTAAACCGAATACCATAAGCTAAAAATCTATATTTTTCTCTAACTTTCTCGAAATATCTTTCAAAGGGCATCGTGTGTTCATTTGCCAAAATTTAAGACTTTAAAATTGTCAAAGGCTGACTCTTTAATTTTTCTCTAATTTGACGGGACTATGCTGAACGATGTAGTTTTGCACGTGACACTGTTCCAATTACTACAATGCCTTTAATCAAGACGTGCAGCGTTTTCATTTCGTTCCTGTGCTTTGTGTGAGACAGAATCATAATCCCTGTGGTAAAGGGTCACAAAGATATCGATAACATACTAACGTGTTTGTTCATACTCGTACACTGATAGTACAATTTTGTGCGTTTCTGCATCCGTATTCGATATCGAACATTTGGCGACATTGCGATAGTTATTTTATATACATAAATAAGTGAGATCTATTTCATTCTACATCAACGATTAGCTTCATGATTGTTATTATGTAAATAACCCGACAAGAACCAGAGGTTACACGAAAACACTTGAATTTCAAGTGTTTTTTTTTGAAGTGAAACTTCTAATGCGACTTCCAACAACGTTTAACGTTTAACGCTACCGTGGAGGGGGTAGGAAAGCACTGTTGCGTTAAACGTTCAACGCAAAAATCCCACGGACAATACGACGGATTTAAGGTTATGTCAAAGTACGTCTCTTGTGAATATCAATTGATTGTTAGGTTTTCTCTTTTGAAATTACAATTTCTACCCCTTCTTATTTTCATTTCCAAATTACGAAGTTTCACTTCTTCCGCGCGGAGGGTCTCCACGCACTATTTTTTTAAGGCTTATTATTTTCGCGGCGACAGAAAAATTAAAGAGCAGCAAACTATTTGCAACTAAAATAATAACTTGTCAGCGATTAAATATTTTGGCAATCATTTATATTAAATGAGCTTTAAACTAAGGATATTTTAAAATTCAAATAATGGCAGCTACTTTAAGGTAGCAGAAATAATAAACAAGATTACTGAAATCATAGGTGAGGTACTATAAATAATGACTTGGCGACTAATATTAGCAGAAGGATAACAAACTTTATATTAGTGGCAACTACAGGTCTCCATCTAAAAAAGCATTTTGGGCTTTGATTTGCTGGCAGCTTAAATATTAAAATGGGTACTATATAAAAGTAATGGGGAGTTATTTTTTTAGTTTTCGAAACCATAATTTAATGAAAACGGCGATAAGCGTTTTTTAGGTAAAAATTTTTTGCCCATACAAAACACGCTTATTTTAGTCCGAATCTAGCTAAAACACGCTACGCTAAAATAAGCATTGCATTATCATAAGACTTGCCTCAGAACCGAAGCTGTCAACCCCGATTCCACGTGGTCTTGTCTGCCCTACCCCTAGAGTGTATATAAAAAGCCGGAGGCGCGGAGGGAGAGCAGCCCTCGCCCGCCGTGACAAAGCTCGGGAGCCGTGCGGAGCGGAGCGGCTGAGGCTGGTCGCCGAAGGCGACCAACAAGCCGAAGCTGCGGAACGGAGTACGGGCAACCGTGCTTTGCCACGCAAGGGCGGAAGGGCTGCACTTCCCGCAGCGCCGGAGCTAAGGCAGAGTCTGACACAATATCCAAAAAAATATTTTCGGTTTTAGGAGTCCATATCTCGGTAATTATTAAGTTTAGAAAAAAGTTGTCCATACAAAACACGTTTATTTTAACGTATTCTATACGATAGAATCATAAAAAATAGGTGTTAATATGGCATCACACCTGACGAAAAATTGACCAAAATCAGAGCCACTAAATAAAACTATAGACCAAAATTATTATTTATACATGCAATTTTCAACTTTGATTAAAGCTCTTAAATTGTCGCACAAAGTATTTTTTTATGACCTTGATTTATTTTATATGTAATCTCCATTGAACAATTAGAGTAGGCCATTTTCAACTTTTTATCCGCTGTCATGTTTCCGCTTAATTAGTTAATTCAGTCGCCAAAACAATAACTCGATGCTAGTTTATATTGAAACAAAGCCGAAAATTGATTACTTAGCTGCTACTTTTTACTTTAATAGTCTCCGCAATTAGTCGCCAACTTATTATTTTTGCTATCCCCTTTAATTTTTTATAAATCCCTAAATCTGATTAATTTGTCGCCGCGTTAAATACATGCCTTTTTTTAATGACTGACAAACTTTTGCCCGTGGCTTCGTTCGCGTTAAAATCTACTGGAGCCTTGATTCTTTTTGGGGAGAATATGGGGGGACAATGAGTAAATATAATAAATTTCATGCGAATCCGTCCAACCGTTTTCGCGTTAAGAAGTAATAAACATACACAACACACACACAAATTTTCGCTTTTATAATATTAGTATGATTATTGATTAAACAGTAATTAACAATTTGCACTACCTTTTTTATCTGCTAAATAAAAGTGATGCCACTGATTGTAAAATTCGATGGCATCAGCATAAGTTTTGGAAGTCTAGGGACCCGTGTCAGGGAAGCTACTCGTGTTGACCCGGAAATTATATACAATGTGTACCCACTTTCTACAACTCATTGAGTGTAATGAGCGAGTGAACTGATGTGAAGCAGAGCTGGTTCGCGCTCTTGGCTCGGTTCCGGCTCTCAATTTGGCAGCTGCTTTATGCTTATGCGATTAGGTAACGCGGCTAAGTAAGTAAAACGGGTATTAACTTGGCCTGTCTCCTACATGTGCTGAAATTATAATGCAAACTATTGTTAAAATGCTAAACCGGTTTACTCACGTCGTAGTTGTCGAATGTTGGACAGGGCGATTGCCCGCAGTGCTCAAGTCCGCCGCCACGACTTATCGGCTCTCCTGATGAAAAATCGTGTACCGATTCGAAACATGTCGAGTGATATAAGACTTCTACGACGTGTATTTTAATATGTCTGAGTCTCACGGTAGTTTTCTATGCAAACTATTGTGTTCGGGTGCAGAGCAATTTATGAATCGTTGTCATCTCCGCCATGGAAGGGCAATGGACAGAGCTCTGCTCGGAGTTTCCTTGCGTGATAGAATAAAAATTTTGGAGATCCAGAGGAATATCTAATTCAGGAAGGAAAGACAGAACGATGTGGATGAACGATCTGGTCAGGATCGCGGAAGCTGTTGGAAGGTGGCGAACATCCAGAGGTTTATGGACTATCTTGGTGAAGGACGTTTAGGCACTAATAAATTCAACAATGTTTTTTTTTTAATGTTCTAAATATTAATAATAATGTTATTAATACATACTGCTTAGAAAC
Organism: Apotomis betuletana; assembly: GCA_932273695.1. Classification (NCBI taxonomy): domain Eukaryota; kingdom Metazoa; phylum Arthropoda; class Insecta; order Lepidoptera; family Tortricidae; genus Apotomis; species Apotomis betuletana. The sequence goes on along the minus strand of OW026314.1, from coordinate 17,429,760 downwards.
AGTTAGCCTGTGATATTTAACTTTCCTGCTATTTTGCCGTATAGAATAGATTTGCCTAGATATTACTCTGAAAGCGAAACTATTGGATACAAATATAATTCGTGCGTATGTGAAATTGATGGAACTTTCCAGGACGACCACATATTGGCATACTTGTCGTGGGCATTGGAAAATAGAATTGACTGTAATGTGGATAATTGGAAACAGTGGGATTACCGGGAAAATTCCGAGAAAATAGGCACCGCGGTAATGTGTGTTTACCAGGAAAATGAATAACCAATTTGGCTTAAGCTGGCTCATGCGGTGTGTTTGATGTACATTCCTACTAGGGCTTTCAAACCGGGATTTTTGTATTGACAATCCCAGAATTCCAGGATTATCCATACAAAAAGTCCCGGGAATGGAACCTCTAATTCATCATCATCGGCCAAAATACGTCCACTGCTGGACATAGGTCTCTCTAGAAAATTTAATAAAGGACAACTTCACACAAATCGATCTAGTCCCACAGTAAGCTCCAGTAGGCTTGTATTCTGGACTAGACGATGATAAACACACTTTTATAGATAAATACATACTTAAATACAAATAACATCCATGACCCAGGCACAAATATTTCGAGTTCATCGCATAAATATTTGCCCTTGCCGGGATTCAGTTATTCCGTCAATTTTGGAGAGATGATGGAGATCTCTCCATCACATCGCCATGCGTCACTTTTAACGTGTCCCTACTTGACAATATCTCTAGATCATCGCAACTTCGCCAATCCGATCAAATTAAATTTGCGTCACTGCCCAACTAGCAAAAATATGTGCTATAAAAGTCGAGAGCACGTTTCTGTTTTTGCTAATTAGTGCTATAAAGGTGGTCAAAATAATCGAGTAAGGGGTCTATAAACGTTTACTCAACGCGATTTGGGCGCACATTGTTCAGCCTAAAGTGCTGTAAAAGTTCTGTAATTGCAGTTAAAAAACTAAAAACAGTTGTATAAAAGCTGACTAAAAGCTAAAAAGTTACCATTAGTGCTGTTAAGGTAAAATGTTTGCACTTATTCGATTAATCTGTATATATAAAAGTTACCAGATTGCTTCTATTCAGCAATTTAGTCGTATAAAAGAATCTGAATTGCTTTTACTCCACCTTTAAGCCGAGAAAGAGTGAATTATTTGCTTTAATTCGCTATCTGTGTGTGTTGTTCAAACGTGTTTACATATTAGCTGCCTGACAAATATATGTGACAGTAAACATCGACAAGGTGCTATTTTAATATTACTTCATAAAAATTATAACACACTGCCCTAACGTTATAAAAAAGTGTCTACGCTGGTGGTAATCGTAGCGAACGGCATGCGCAAATAACTTTACTGATAAAACCTGAGATGATAGTTCGTAAATATTTAAGCGCTCACGTTTTTTAGGGTTCCGTAGTCAACTAGGAACCCTTATAGTTTCGCCATGTCCGTCTGTCCGTCTGTCCGTCTGTCCGTCTGTCCGTCTGTCCGTCCGTCCGCGGCCTAGCTCCGTGACCATTAGTACTAGAAAGCTGAAATTTGGTATGAGTATGTGTATGTATGACGCCGACAAAACGGTAAAATAAAAACTAAAAAAAAAACTTTTTTTCGGGTACCTCTCGAACACCTAAAGTGGGGGTGAAATTTTTGTTTCGTTTCAACAATAATGTGTGGGGTATCGTTGAATAGGTCTTTTAAAAATAATAGGGGTCTTTTAACATAATTATTTGATAAAGTCAGCAGTTTTGTAAATATTCGCTCCGAAAATAAAAGAAATTTTGTCCCCCCCCCTCTAACTTTTAAACCACGGGCCAAAAAATTATGGAAAAATTCATGAAAATGAGGCCTTATAAGTACTTTCAATGAAAACTATATTGAATAAAATCGGACGAGCCGTTTTTGAGTTATCGCAAAATTTCATAATTTTCTTTAAAATGACGTAAGTGCCGCGCGGTGTCCTTGTACTTCGAACGTTACACATATTAGTTAACTGCCATATTGCATTAAAAGAATCCGCTCAATCTGGCGCGTATAATCGATGACTTCCAGAAGGTAATAAGTATTTAGAGTTACTTTGGCGTTTACGACCTTTTTTATAGAGCATGAAATCTTTCCCGTACCTAATTTAAGCCCATCTTTTGTGAAGGATGGGCAACTACGGAACCCTACACTGAGCGTGGCCCGACATGCTCTTAACCGGTTTTTTTCAATTTTGTATAATAAATATTAATCAAAAATAAAAAGTGAGAAAATATTTTATTGTCTTTCACCTTTACTTCGAACTATTACGACTTTAACTCGAATAAAGGTGATTGAATTATCTTTATAGCACTTGATGCCGCCATTGAAATTGTATTTTAGGGTTCATTTGGTATATGGCTAAAACCATATATATTGTGGCAGTAATTAAAACTACTAGGTTACATTACAAACAACGTACCTACATTATCCCTATTTTTGTTTTTTGTCTTCAGTGATAATGCCGATATACTTGGATGTGGATAAATTTATAACTATAAATGATATACAGCTACTTAATTATATGAGATGGCCTTGGAAAAAAACCCATTTTGTACTAATAGAAAGATGTTACGGATGTGGTGCAAGTACAAATGATATTCCGGAACGAATATTCCATTTTTTACTCTCCGACAACGAGACACAAATGTTACTTCAATCAGTTTATTTTTACTGTCAGATTTGTAAACAATACGCTGTTTATGATCATTTTACCAACGATGAATGTAGCTATTGTAACTAATTCTTATCGCCGTATACCATTTCATACAGGTAGGTACTTGTGTGTATCGGCCCTATTTGTTAAGTGGTCTTTCTCTCTCTCGCATTTAGACAAACATACATAGATTGCCTGAGTGCAAGTGCTTGAGATCAGAAGGTATAATATTCACGTGGGAGAAAGGCGTCTGTGTTTTTTTAGTTATACGCCAGTTTTTAGTTTATTTTTTGAGTTACATATACCCCAATTAAGAAATTGTTAAAGCTGAGATCAATTTAGTTCATTTGGGAACGCTACTAAGAAAAATAAAAATGCCCTGTTATTGTAATAAAAAAACTAAAGGTAAATCAACACTTCAAAAGTAAAATAATATACACCGTGTTTTTTTTTTTATTTCCATTCAATTATACACGTTGCTTAGTACGATGACAGAAACAGAAGTTAGTTTATACATCGCTTTTGGTTGAATTCGAAATTTTTTTTTTGTTTTTGATACATAATAAAAATATGTACTACTGTGTACGATAACCTTTAAAGTTACACAAAAACACCTGTCAATAATGACAACTTCATTTAGCTACATGACATGATAAAGAGCGTAGCACACTTATGCAGCGATTAAATTTATTTATTGAATATCTCAAAACCCGTAAGAGGTAAAACGTTAGTTTCTTCGAGAAATAAACTCAATAACACGTAAAGAATCTGCCCCAAAAGTTAACGGAAATCAATAAAAACACGGTGTATAAAACTCGTTGTTACTTGTAGAACTTGAAGCTACGGAATCACCCAAAATATTTACAGAGTTCGCACTTGACCCAGTCATTGACGGTAAGTTGGCATTGGAGAATTGAATAGATTTTTTCATCTCATCAAATGTTTTTTTAACTTTCCTACGAAAAGCACCACTTCTCTTCAGGTTTTTCCATTGGCTTTTATCCATTTTCACTTTTAAGTATACTAAACGCGTTTAATACAATAAAATGGGCGCTGTAAATGATTTTCGGGCCTCTTTTAGGCCACTCTTAGCTGAGTAAAGTGGGTATAAGAATTACTGAATACACTTAAAGTGCAATAAAGGCAATCCAAACAAGTTTATAGGACTAGTGACATAAGCGTGCAGTTAAAGCAACACGACGCTTTTTAGTAAATAGATTACTTTTACAGCACATTTATGGACACAAAACAAGAATGTCGAATAATGGTGGTATAAAAGCGACCATCGTTGCGAATTAGCTATTTCATGACTGTTATACTACTTTTATAGCACACAATACTGAGATAAAGTAATTTGATAACGTTTATTCCGCTTTTTTCAAGATTTTGTGTAAAGGTGCTATAGTATGGTGCTAGAAACGTTTATTCGACCTCTTTATAGCACTATTTAGTGAAAATTACTGAAAAGTCGTATTAATCACTACTATACCACTATTGAGTGATTTGGAAACATTAATTCAGCTGTTACTCGATCTTAAGCTGAGTAAATGATTCCTTATACGACTTTTTTGCTCATTGGGTGGGGGGGGTATTCGACCAATTTTAGAGAGATGATGGAGATCTCTCCATTTCATCGCCATCTGTCACTTTTGACGTGTGCCTACTTGACAAGTGGCGATATCCCTAGAATATCGCAACTTCGTCAATTCGGACGCGCTAAATTTTCGTTTCCTTTGTATGTGACGGCATAAATAACAGGCGCATACTTTAAATTGACCGCGTAGTGCGTGAAATTAGTCCGTTACGTTTCATTCAAAACAGAAATTCATATGCATGAATAACATTTTTGACAATCATTATCGCCTTCGTATTTCCAAAATTGAGATGAGATATGTAAGCTTATCGCATTTTAATGACAGTTCAACGGCGATATAACAGTTATCTAATAGAGATGTGACGTTTGGTGTCCACTCAAACGGCATTCTCGAATTGGGCCCCTGTTTGTAACAATCTGTCTAAGCATGTATTTCATTCATTTGTTTGTAACATCTGTCTAAGCATGTATTCATTATGTTCAAGTGGATAAACTCCATTATTCCATTGTTAATTGTCAAAGTATGTCGTTTGTCATACCATAACATAATTTAATGTTGGTTTTATTCTACAAACTAGCGACCCTTCGGCTTCGCACATTTCAAACATTTCAAACCGTGAGTCATTCAGACTGTGAAATCGCACAGGTGAAAATATTTAATCAGCAAAACAACATGCCAGATGATATTTTCAGTCAAATTGTTAGAGAGTAACGATGTTTTGCAAGAAAGTCTGTTAAGGGGCTATTCCTTTTAAATTGCTGATAGTTTTAGACACTTTTCTCTATGATCAAATATTTTCCTTAACATATTATTGATGTTACTATCTTGAACAGTGCTATTGGGATTTATTGGTTTGTATTTAAAACCTACAGTTTGAATTTATCATTGATAATATTTGTTTCAAAAACTACAAAATAAGTTGAAAATTAGTTTTTCAACTTATTTTCGACTGCACGCAATGAAAGCATGAAGTAACTATGTTACTACCTATGCTAGCTATGAACTCGTGGAAAAGTAATATTCACTTTAAAAAGTTGGTTGTAATTTTATCAATATATTCGTCATAGAATTAAAAAAAAATATTAAAAGGAATAAAGCCTCTTAATACCTACTTGAATATTATTTTCATTTCGTCACCTCAATCGAATGATGGCCACTTCTAGACATCCAACAGATCTACGCATCACACATAAGAGTGTGAGTCCACTTTGTAGAAATCTTCCCACGCTGCGTTTTCCAGTACGTCTTCGCCACTCGAAAACCTTTACGCTTCTGTCCACCCACTGCTACTTCGGGTTGACGACTCTTCAAACTGTGTCACTTTGGAATTCATTGTTAGGGTTCCGTACCCAAAGGGTAAAAACGGGACCCTATTACTGAGACTTCGCTGTCCGTCCGTCCGTCTGTCACCAGGCTGTATCTCAAGAACGGTGATAGCTAGACCGTTGAAATTTTAACAGATGATGTATTTCTATTGCCGCTATAACAACAAATAATAAAAATAAAAATTAAATATTTAAGGGGGGCTCCCATACAACAAACTTGTTATAGATTATGGTACGGAACCCTTCATGCGCATTTCTACACCAACACAACCGGCTGCCTATAGCAAGGTTTTAAAGCAAGTTACGAGTCGTGTAAGCAGCGATTCTGATCTCAATCGAACTAACAATAGGAGAAAGGAAAAAGAAACACATCCTGCAGCTGAGCCGCCGCAAGCTCCGCCCACGAGGCGGACCCCCTTTAATGAGGATGTTTCGGCCCAGGATACGAGTCAGCCGGCTGTTCCTAATCTTTCTGCCGGGGAGAACGGAGTACTCATTAACGAAGACTGGAAAGTTTATAATCACCCCAAGAAGCAAAGACGCTCTACACCATCTGTACGCTGCACGGCGGGTCCTGACATCACGACACTAAAAGCTGTGGAGGAACGGAAACATATTCATCTGTGGAACATGGTTTCCGGAGCCGAAGAAGTCCAGCAATACCTGCAAAGTTTATGTCAAAAGAATGCATGCACTGTGGAAGAGCTGAAATCGAAGGGTAACTATAGGTCTTTTAAACTGGAGGTACCTGTAGCCTTTTATGAAAAATGTTTATCGGCTGAAGTATGGCCCGAGAACGCCAGAGTGAAAACGTGGTTTTTTCGAAGACAACCAGCACAACCCAAAAGGGACAAGGAATCCAACATATAACTCTTTCATAAACATCATCTACCAGAACGTTAGAGGCCTAAACACTAAGCTTAAATATTTTAGGCATTGTGTTCTCCTTCTTGATTGTGACATTGTGGCGATTACAGAAACATGGCTTTCTGTGTCGGTTGAAAATGCTGAGCTGGTGTTAGGTGATTGGAGTATAGTCCGCCGTGATCGTGTAGATGGTCGACAGGGAGGAGGCGTCCTAGTAGCGACACGACCAGGAATCACGCTACGTCATAGACCTGAGCTACAAACTACGAACGGAGAAGATTTGTGGGTCACACTTGTGACGGAAAATACTACTTTTCATATATGTGTGGTATATATTCCGCCGAAAGCTAGTGATGAGATATATATGCATTTCTTCCGAAAAGTTGAGAATATGATTAACGGTTTAAGTGGTACTGTTCTGATTGTGGATGACTTGAACTTAAACCCTAAGTATACACATATTAGTATTTTAAGTTATTATTGTTATTTTCTTACCGTATGTAATTTGACTGAGAAGAATGATGTGTGTAATATGTATGGAGGCATTCTTGATGTTGTTCTGATGCGAGACTGCATTCACGACTCATGCGTCAGTAAAACCGTGCAAGGGGGGTTAGTTCCACACACTGATTCGTATCACCCACCGCTAAATATTTCGTTTCCGGTTGCACGCGCCCTTGACAACCCCACGAAACTGCAGCCTAGCAATCTAGACGTTAGGCGAGATTGGAATTTTGCGAAGGGCGATTATGAACTTTTTTATCAGTTAATCTCCGAGACAACCTGGGAAGCAATTTTTGATAGCCGCGATGTTAATATTGCTGTGGATTTGTTTTATCAGCAGATTTATCATTTTTTCGACCTTTGCATCCCGAGCAAGAAACGATCTAGCAAACCAACCCGACGTTATCCAGTATGGTTTACTGCTGACTTGATCAAAGATATCCAGCGCAAAGCTCTCCTTCACCGTGAATGGAAACGTACTGGGGTCACCTCGGTTTATGACGAGTTTTCTAAACTTAGGGCTGAGGTTAAACTGCGGACTTCGAATGCTTATGACAATTATGTCAGCCGTCTTCAGTGTCAAATCACTTCGGATCCTCGTGCCTTCTGGAAACATGTCAATAGTTTGAAGACAAAAGGAGGCTTTGAGTCCCAAGTTACCTGCCATGGAATTGTTTACGAAGGTCAGAAGGCTGCCCAGGCATTCTCAGACTTTTTTTCGAGTGTTTTCCTGCCTTCGACGCCTCTTCTCGACCATAATGTGTCAAGTCGCGAGGATCTGGCCAGCGATGCCAATTACGTTAATATCCATAATATTACATTAAGTAATGTGGAATTGGGTATTAAACGATTGAAGCCGCAAAGCTCTCCAGGTCCAGACTGTCTCCCTGCCTTTATAATAAAGGGATGTAAAGATTGGTTTGCTATGCCTTTACTTCACATTTTCAATTTAGCATTGGTCACAGGTGAATATCCTCATCAATGGAAAATCTCAAGAGTGCGTCCTATTCCTAAATCCACTGACACAGCTAAAGTTGAAAATTATAGACCTATCGCCATTCTGTCTTCTCTCGCCAAGCTTTTTGAAAGTGTAATAAGTAGGTGTATAATCCCTCAAATAAATCCGTACCTTTGTGACTCGCAGCATGGTTTCAGGCCGAAACGTTCAGTGGAAACAAACCTGCTAACTATGGTTGACTTAATCTCCGAACATCTTGATAAGGGAATACAAGTTGATGTGTTGTACCTAGACTTCAAGAAAGCGTTTGATCGCGTAGATAATGATGTGCTCCTTGGTAAACTTAGTCAAATCGGTTTCTCGACCAAATTACTTAGATTTTTTGCCAGCTATCTACGCGACAGACAACAATACGTGCAACATGGATGCTTTGTTTCCGAATCCTACCATACTCGTTCTGGAGTCAGCCAGGGTTCTATCTTGGGTCCACTACTTTTTGGTATTATGATAAATGACCTGACTTCAGTCACAAAGTGTGCGAGATGTCTGCTCTATGCGGACGACTTAAAATTAATTTATGGGGTGCAACAAATGTCAGACGGCGGTTCTCTTCAGAACGATATCGACCGATTGTATCAGTGGAGCATAGCCAACAAGCTCCACTTCAATATAGAAAAATGTTCTGTAATGACGTTTAGCCGTTCGCTTAATCCCACTCATGTCAACTATTTATTGGGATCAGAAGTCATAAGCCGAGTTTATACTGTCAGAGACTTAGGCGTCACTTTTGATCCCCAGCTTAATTTTCATGAACATTTTAAAAGTCTGGCGTCTGACTGTTTTAAAAGGTTAGGGTTTGTTATCCGGAATTCTCGCGATTTTAACAGTTACCAGGCTATAGTACTGATATATAATGCCCTTGTCAGGAGTAAGCTGGAAGCTGCTTCTATAGTTTGGAACCCTCATGAGTCTACTTATGTCTTACTTCTAGAAAAAGTTCAAAAAACATTCCTCAGATTTTTGTACAAAAAAATGTTTGGGTATTACCCGTTTTTATATCCGAGTAAATTCCTTCTAGGAGTATTAGGGTTTAACTCTTTGGAAGTAAGGCGTAATTATCAACTTCTGACGTGTGCCTGTAAAATTTTACGAGGAGACTGTGACTGCGTGGAGTTGGTGAATAAGGTGGTGAGCTTGCGAGTTCCTTTGGTTTCAAGAATTTGTTTCCGGCCGCGCCATCGGCATTTACTCGCCGCGCCCGAGACACGCACCGTTTCTCACAGAAGCTCGCCTCTTGTTCGAGCTCTGCACTGTCTTAATGCATGTCTCGCATCTGCACCTGACTGGGATATTTTTGCAAGTAGTTGGTTAAATGTATGTCGTGAATGCTTAAGATTTTGTGAGACGATGGATGAATGTCGTAGTTCTGTTTTTTAGGTGTATTTAAAACCTGTTATGAAATTCACAGTGCTTTAGTGTTTTACTGTCATGCTGTGTATTATTTTGTAAATAAATAAATAAATAAATAAATAAATGCGCGAGTCGGACTCGCACTTACCCAATTATTTTTATTCGATCTTGCTCGAAAATCCTGAGTATACCCTTTGTCATGTTTCGAATCGGTACGCGATTCATTATCAGGAGCTACGATCAGTCGCGGCGGCGGCCAATCGAACACATTCGATTCTACGACGTGAGTTTCGTAGTTCCGGAGAGCTGGCGGTTTTCTCGCTCAAAGAATCAGTTTGGCGATTCAGCGAGGAAATGCCGCCAGCATCTTCGGCTCTATGCCGCAGAGGCCATTTTTAGATTAAGTTTAACTTTATTGTATTCTAGTTTAGTTTAACGCTTTTTAACTGTTTTTGTGTACAATAAAGTGTTTACTTACTTACTTACTTAATTTTTAGGTTTAGTTTTATTGTATTTTTATCTACCTATGTATACGTTTCGTATGTATTCTAATATAATGTTTACAATGAAGCGAAAACTTGAAAAATTTAATGGATCAGACAGGATACGAACCTGCGATTCCAACGGCTTTCCGGGCCAACACGGGTGTCCTCCAACTAGAAACATTTGGTTTACGTTAGCAGACTTTAATAAAAATTAAAATTAATTTAATTTTTAGGGTTCCGTACCCAAAGGGTAAAAACGGGACCCTATTACTGAGACTTCGCCGTCCGTCCGTCCGTCCGTCCGTCCGTCTGTCACCAGGCTGTATCTCAACAACGGTGATAGCTAGACAGTTGAAATTTTCACAGATGATGTATTTCTCTTGCCGCTATAATAACAAATACTAAAAATAAAATAAAATAAATATTTAAGGGGGGCTCCCATACAACAAACTTGTTATAGATTATATATATGTATAGGTACGGAACGGAACCCTTCATGCGCGAGTCGGGCTCGCACTTGCCCAATTTTTTTAATATACTTGAGTTTTAGCGCAATTGTTACATAATCAAACAGCACTGTTCTTTCTAGGCTTCATTTCAGGCTTTCTCGAGATAATCTTACTTAAAAGGCCTGAAACCCTCTCGTCCTGAATAATTTCACAACCTAACATACGAATTTAATAAGACAGTGCTTGTTACATTGCCTAAGGCTCCGTCAAAGTTTAATGAGCTACGCACGAGAAAGCCTGTAAATAAGAAATATTTCCGTGAAGTGGCCATGCACGAAGTTAGGTAAGTACCTACTCTGATATTAAGAAATTCTGATCTTATTTGAGAATAGAAGTTAGCGATACGTTAAAAAAGTACTGAATGGTTTTCTTTCAACTTTATTAATATGGCATTTGGATCTTGCTATCCGCTATGCGACCACAAACAGCAACCGCGTCCAGCGACTACACCGAATGCACTTTAGCCCTTAATTTGACAAAAAAAACGAAGATCAGTGGTTAAAGTCTCGTTAAAGTTGAAACCTATACATTGTGTTACCGCCAAGTAGGCTTTTCTTAAAGTAGAGTAAAGTAATATAGATCTTTAACGTATCCATGACCTTAATTTAATTAATTAACTTAAATTCAGGCTTTATTAACTTTCTAACAAAATTTTAATTGCCAGTAATAATTAATTAATTGTCATTTATGACAGCGTGATATGAGTAACGACAATTACGCTGTACACCCACTACATTGAATGTGCGGATTTAAGAAATTTAATTGTGCAGTTAATTTACATAATTATGATTAGCTAATCCATGCAAACAATTACTAATGGATCATATTATTATCAGTTTAAATAAATGCCTGCATGCCGGTAACAGGCTGTATATAGCAAACAATTCTGGTCATCATAAAAGAGAGTCAAAGAGTTTATCCTCGACGACGCGGTTGGCGCAGTGGGTAAGCAACTGCCTACTGACCCGACGGTCCTGGGTTTGCTTATAAAATTTGAGGGTTGAGAGCTCGGTTATGATGGGACCACCTCAGGACCTTTTGAAATAAAAAAAGATTTTTTAAAATCGGTCCACAATTTGGCGAAGTAATCGGTGGACATACATAAAAAAAATACATACAGCCGAACATAGAACCTCCTCCTTTTTTGAAAGTCGGTTAAAAAGGAAGCCGATGCATTTGCGCCACCTATGACCCTGTCGGTATCAAGGGATTAACAATAATCCAAAAAAAAAATAATAGGCATACGTTAAAAAAAATCCAGAAACTCATTTTAGAAAAGAACCTCAATAAATTAAACCGCTCACTCAAGTACTCCCAAGACGTCTCGGATGTGAAACACCCGCAACGATTAACCTTAGAGAGGCTTTGAGGCCCCTGAAGGAACACAAGTTTCGATTTTAAATATGCATAGACGGAAGCAGGGTTGCCAGACGATAGTGAACCGGAATATCGTACTGGTCGATTAAATTATCATACACCGGTCAAAGCGGCAGGATATCGGAAATAAGTAAAAAAAAAAAAACGGCTCCAAAAGCTTTTTGTTTCGTTTTGCATAAATAATTAGCTATTTTTGATTGACTGATTCAATTTAATGATTATTACGTAGGTATTTTGGGGAATTCAGACATCTGATACCTATTGGCATCCCTGATAATGGCGACAAAATTGTCATAAAGCTTGTACGAAATAGTCGAAAATTTTGTCATTTCTGACTATGTAGACGTTTATATCAATTCAAGGTCACTCCAGTGAGTGCGTTTTTCATATAATGTTATTAAAATTCCTAGAATTTAACCCGACCTTCGACGACTGCAAGCTATCGGTTACGATATCGTACGATACGATAGTACTCATTGTATCGTATATCGTACCGTGGGTCAAATTATCGTATATCGTACCGTGGGTCAAATTATCATATATCTACGATAATTATCGTACGTCTGGCAACCCTGGACGGACAGGGCCACTTTACACTCCCATTATGCGCCTAATCCGAGTTTTTGGTAATACAGGGAAAAATATGGACAGGAAAAACTTTGACAGCACCGCTTACGGGCAGCATCGGAGTGTTCCTTAAAAATTTACGATTATCGAAAAGTGGTAAGAGTTTATACAAAAACGCCTTTCTATTTAATACTTAATATTTTCACCTCGAATTGCTTTATTTCTGTGTATTTTTTTAGGATAAAGCCTATTTTGGGTAACATTGCCTTCACAGTTATGTGGGCGTTTAGTGGGCGTGTACTTTGTGAATTGGATTTTTAAATTGTTAATTATAATTTCCCGATGCTGATGAAGTTTTTGAGTAGCGACCACGCAGTCAGCAGAAGACGTAATGGGAGTAAAGCGTCCACAAGTGGAGTAATGGCCTGGTGAAGGTCGCTGGAATTCTCTAGATGCGAGAGGCGTGAAAATTATCATGGCTACATTATTTTGCGAAAGCCATTGTCTAGAAGAGTTTTTATTAATGGTGATGTGATTGTTAACTAAATGTTTATACTCATTTTGTTATTTACTACAAATTTTTGACATCGCATACAGGGGAGAATAACTTTATTCTGAAAAAAAATGGATATTAACCCCTAAATAAATATTCTTAAAACCTTAAGGTTTTATTTAATCGTATGGCGTAAAAAACATTACATTAAATCGAAATATATACAACAGTTATGTCACAAATTGATATCCAAGGTTCTTAGCCATTTAGCCGCGTCAGTTGTGAAGGAGAACAGGTCTTCGGGGTTTCCAGGGTAGGCTCTGAAGGGGCATTCCTGTACTATGTGATGGACAGTTTGAGATTCGGCACCACAGTCGCAGCTGGGCGAATCGATCCAGCCGCAGAGATGTTTAAAATGTGCGCTTCGCCCGCACCCTGTGCGCAGTCGGTTTAGTTTGCACCATAAGTGACGCGGGAGGCCGAACCCCTTCATTTTCACACCGGGCGAGATAAGGCTTCTGATAGGTCCATTGGTCTTTGACTGCCAATCAGAAGTCCATTTTTCTTTCAGACTCATTCTGGATTCAATTAGAGCCATTGCCAGTTTACAGGGTGGGTGCCGTGATTTAAGTCGATGAGTGCCGGGGTTTAGAAACTCTTCACGTCCGGGGAGATCCATTCCACTTTGGAGTTTCTTGGTCTCTCTCAATAAAGCCTCTTCCCTTCTCAGTCTAGGAGGTGCGATGTTGGATAAGACCGGGAGCCAGTGAGTTGGTGTGGGGAGAATAGTGCCAGAGATACATCTCATTGTCTTGTTGAGCTCCACGTCGACTTGGACCGTGTGGGCACTCTCCAGCCAAACCGGTGAGCAGTATTCCGCAGTTGAGAAGACAAGGGCCAGAGCTGAGGTACGCAGGCAATCTGCGTTTGCTCCCCAAGAAGTACCAGTACTCTCAATGTTCAATTACTATCTAGAGTAAACAGAACAAGAAATGCACTCAAAGGATTTTTGAAAAACTTCGCACTGAATTTCTTCACAAAGTTCTTGTCCAACAAGTCCGTAGCGAGTTTCGCTCAACAATGACATCCAAATGGCACAAAAACTCCATCGTGCCATTTCTCACCCGTTCTAAAGCTATTCACAGCCCGTCCGTGTAATCCCAGCCCTCCAATGAATGGTCGCATACCGTCTATCTTTCTCCATACTTTTATGGGCTGGTTACGTCTGTTCCTACTTTATTTGCTACTAGATTCTGCCTCGACTTCGTCTATATTATACTCATACTCATATAGCTATCGCTCTTCCATTCTGAATTTCATCCACCGTTTTCATCCTTTTAAGAGATGATTTTCGTAATAAATATAATATTTAACTTTTTTTTATGTATTTTAGTTTTAATTAATTGTACATATTGTTTTAATTTCCATTGTATCTGATAATGTATACATCGGTTACAAGTAGAAAGAAAATAATAAAAGTAAACATGTCATAGGAAAAATGTTCAGTGGTCAATATTATGTTTTTTGGACTATACTGACAGTTGCAAATTGCAAAATTGTTGCCTTATAAATCTTATAAAAACTATTGTTACGCCGGTAGGTTAGGTCAAAAACTTTGAACGTCAATTTCAGTGCTTTAGAGGCGTTTTCAGCAGGCTGAAAAGTCATTTCAGGCCGTTTCAGAAGTTGCTCTATCACATATCTAAAGATCAAAATTTCACCCAAGTTGCCGTCGTTTTCAGGCGCCTGAAACATGTTTTCAGTCCGTTTCAGGGCACCCTCTATCAGATGACGCTATAACCTGAAAACCCGTTTTCAGGCGTTTTCAGGACCCCTTATGGGCCTCTGAAGCACAAATCGTTATATGGCGAAATATCCCGTAGGAGTGACAGAGCCCAAGCAGCACATTAGTGAATTTTGCAGCTTATCTTACAGCTTTAAGTTCTAAATGAGTGGTTTAACAGTGTTTGATGCAACTTATAGCTCTAAACACAACTCAAAACTGTATATGAGTTCATCCTATCACTTGTAGTTGCATAGGAACGTTTTTTGTTTCTACTTTATTACTTATGGTGGGATAAAGTCGATTTTGCTACTTAAAGTTGCATGCAGGTTCAAATTGTCACTCAATAAGAAGCAATAGTGCTATATAAGGCCTTAAAATCACTTATAAGCAACTTTTACATATAAGTGGCAACATACCCTTATTTGGAACTAAAAGTTCCAAATGACTAGTACAATAGCGAATTATATCACCAATAGTGGCTAAAGGGATAATTTTACGGCTCTTTTGGAACCAAAAAATATTGCAACTTTAAGGCCTAAGAAGTACCTTATTGCCACTCCAACGCATAAATAGATCTCAATAGGAGATTCTTAGAACCAAAAGCAGTTATTTTCACTTATTTCAAACCACTAACGAACTAAAAGTTCTATTATAGTTCCTATTGCGCCTTGTCAAAATATATTTAATAGTTGCACTGCTTTGCCACTCGCAAGATACAAATAAGTGATTATTAGACCTAATAGTTCCAAATAAGGAACAAATAAGTGAAAATAAACACTGTAAGATCTTTTTTGTTTCGCCATGTTTACAAATGGAAGCCAATGAAAATTAATTATTTTGACCAGAATTTTATCACACTCACGCATAATCACAGACTTTTGATAGTTTTGACGATGTTACTTTAACATTGTAGGTAACCTACAATCATTAGGTCAGGTTTTTAACAGTTTTATTTCTTATCAGTATCTATTCCTTATTTAATTTAGCACTCTCTTTTTTAATATTCCTGATCAAATGAAAGGCCCGTCGAAATTTACAAAGAAAACATACTATAGTTTCACAGTAACAAAAAATTCGCAAGAATTTCGTGCTTATTTCAATGCTTGTATAACGTAAAGTTTTAATCACTCACCAAACAGACGTATAAATCCAAAATAAATATGGCAGATCACGTATTACACACAACACAATTTGACAGTTGCATCGCCACTCAAAGATAATTTGGCGACTCATTTATCACTCATTGAGCGAACTGAAATGTTTTCATTCGTTCACTGCGCATAACTTTTACCCTTAGTTCTAATTGCCACTTAAGGTGATTGTGAGATCTCTTATGGACGCATAACTTTCACCCATAGTTCTAATTACCACTTAAGGTAATTGTGAGAGCTCTTATGGATTCTATTTAGCACCAAAAATAGGCTGCAATTTTTCTCCTTTTGGTTCTATATAGGTGGCATAAGGGTTATTGCCACCTATATAGCACTTAGTCATGGTGGTAAATTTCACTTAAGCATCTAATTAGATATGATATACGAGCTATTTAGACCCAGTTGTGCTACTTGGGAGATAGCACTAGTAGAATGAGATAGCTATACTCGGAACATTCGAGAAGTGTGTGACAGAGATAGGACTACTAGAAAGAGATAGCTATACTCGGAACATTCGAGAAGGGAGTGACAGAGAGTGCACCATTAGAGAGAGACATATATGGCCTCGAATGTTCTCGGCCCTCACACTGGACCTTACTAGAATATTCGCGATATGTGTGGACAATGCGTCCAGAACGGTTCCGCGGGATATATAAGGCGCCGACGGCCGGCGTGAGTTAGTTACATTTTAACTGCGATCGAGTACTAGTAAAAGGATATTCGGAGAGAAATACTCTTAAGTGATTAGTGCGCTTTAAGTACAGTTCGTGTGAATAGTGAGTGCGTAATTTGTGTAACAGTGTGTTTGTGTTAATTAGTAGATTTTTAGTACAGTTCGTGTAAACTGTAAGTGCGTAATTTTGGTAATAAAGTGTGTGTTTTTCATTTGTGGATTAATTTGTGCTTTTCTATCATATACGAACCCCACGCTCGTAACATTTGGTGTCAGAAGTGCGATAGAAAATGCCGTTAATGCCACGAGAAACCGAGCCGAAAGGAGTGACGACGCGAAGCCAAACATCTGGATCGGGAGACTCAACGCCTGGTACGTCGGAGTCACCTGCTCCAGCTGCACAGGGAGTGGACCTTAACGCCATCTTCGTCCTCCTAAAGGAACAGGCGAGAGAGCTAAAGGAACAGTCGCGAAAACAGGACGAACAGGCCAGGAACCAGGAGGTGCAGGCACGAATGCTTCGTGAGGTACACGAGACAACGACCGAATGGAAGAGAGAGTTGTTTGAGGTCCAGGAAAAACTGGCCGATATGGATGAAAAACTGGAGAATCGAGTCCATGAAGTCGATAAAAAAATTGAGACCTGTGAGAACCGCCTTCAGAAATTAGAAGTTAAAGTGGCTAGTGGTACGAGCACCTGTGTACCCGTCGAATCCGTGGCTGGAGGTGGCAGGTTCAAAGTGCCCCCCTTTGATGGTACTTCATCGTGGACCGCCTATAAGCTGCAGTTTGAGTCCGTTTCCCAGGCTAATGGCTGGAGTAAGGAGCAAGCCAGGACAGCACTGACGTTGGCGCTGCGCGACGAGGCTCTTACCATACTGGAAGCTCTGGGAAACGACCGGACGTATGACCGCCTTCTAGAAGCCTTGGAGGCCCGATACGGTGACAGTCACCTGGAGCACGTATACCGAGCTCAATTAAAGGACAGGACGCAAGGACGTAACGAGTCCTTACAACAGTGGGCCCTGGAAATCGAGAAGTTGGTTAGAAAGGCCTATCAACGCACGTCAGCGTCGTTCGTGGACAGTATGCTGGTGCAGGCCTTCATCGATGGGATCCGGGATCTCGAAGTGAGGGCAGCCGTGCGATTGGGACATCATGGCAGCCTAAAGGATGCAGTAGCCCACGCTCTCGAGGTGGAAGCTGTACGACAGGACTCATCCAGGCCTCTCAGGGTGCGAGAAGTGTCGACTACGAAGCCGGTAGATGCTCGCCGCGAATTCGGGCCACGTTGCTACCATTGTGGAGAACGTGGTCACCTGCAGTCAGGCTGTCCGAAAAGGACTAGGAGGGACAGAGACCCTGCTCCAATGAGGACAATAGGCTCTGTGGAGTCAGAGCCCCAACAGGGAAACGAATAAAAGCCAGGACTATGGGACGAGTGCTGGCTGGTGGTCGAAATGTCCCAATTATGATCTCGCAGGAGATGAACGACGGGAATAGTCTGGTCGTCAAAGGAGAAATTGGTGGAATACCATGTCTCCTTACCATAGACACCGGAGCTTCTCGGACTGTGATCAGCTCTCGGCTACTGAAACACCTGACCAGAGATCATCTAGTCCGACCTAGGCATCTCCAGCTGCAGACCGCTACCGGCCAGTACATTTCCGTCCAAGGAGAACGAGAGTTGGCTGTGAAAATTGGTGAAAAAGAATACTGGCATAAAGTTATCGTTGCTAACATCGTGGACGACTGTATTATTGGACTGGATTTTATGAGGAGACATGACTGTAAAATCGACTTGAAGGTTGGAGTTCTTAAGTTTGGAGTTGATGAGATTCCTATACAAGGTGGAGTAAATGGAAATGTTTACTGTACCAGGAGAACCATTCTTCAACCAAGGTCGCAGGTTTTAGTTCCAGTAAAATTGCCGAACTCCACAAGGCCGCAATCTCATCGCTGTGTGGTGGTAGAGAGGTTGGATGCTGATAAACCGTGGATAACAGCCCGTACAATGGTAACCACGGCATCTACAGCATTTGTAAGGATCCTTAATCCAAGCGACACGGAATGCGTCCTCAATAAAGGAACGCTGGTCGGATCATGCCAAGAAATTTCTTGGATAAGAGGCTGTCGGGAATCTGAGGTAAGCGTCAAACCTGGGCATGTTAAGCCTTCAGTGGATGTTGAAAAGTTACTAAACGACTCCAGGGAGCACCTTACCGAGGAGGAATTCCTTAAGGCGCGTAGCTTACTGCTACGATATCGCAATGTCTTTTCTTCGCATGACGATGACATTGGAAGAACTGGAGTGGTTCAGCATGAGATTGACACTGGGGAAACCATGCCTATCCGACAGCGCCCTCGGAGAGTTCCAGTAGCTCGGGAGAAGGAGGTTGAGAGCATGATCGAGGAAATGCAAAGAAGCGGCGTTATTGAACCTTCAACAAGCCCGTGGTGTTCTCCCGTAGTTTTGGTTAAGAAGAAGGACGGCACCATGAGATTCTGCATTGATTACCGTCGACTTAATGATGTGACCAAGAAGGACAGCTATCCACTTCCTCGAATCGACGACACCTTAGACACGTTGAACGGAATGAAATGGTTTTCGACGTTGGATCTGAAAAGTGGCTATTGGCAAGTCGAAATCAAGGACAAGGATAAAGAGAAGACGGCCTTCTCTACTGGCAAGGGACTCTGGCAGTTCAATGTTATGCCATTTGGACTCTGTAATGCACCAGCCACATTTGAGAGATTAATGGAACAAATATTAGCTGGACTTCTAGGAGAGACTTGCTTGGTCTATTTAGATGACATCATTATCGTTGGTAGAGACTTCGATGACCACTTGAATAAATTGGAGCAGGTGCTAGCCAAACTACGAGGGGCAAATCTGAAACTCAGTCCGAAGAAATGCTCGTTTTTCAAACGTAAAGTGAATTACTTGGGACACGTGATTTCAAAGGACGGCATCCAGACAGATCCTGAGAAGATTAGCGCCGTGAAGGATTGGCCGACGCCAAAAGACAAGACTGCAGTACGTGCCTTTTTGGGGCTTTGCTCATACTACAGACGTTTTGTGAAGAACTTCTCGGATATAGCAAAGCCTTTGCATCAACTAACGGAAGAAAAACGATCATTTGACTGGAACGAACAATGTGAGTCAAGTTTCAACGAGCTTAAGGGAAGGCTTTGTGAAACGACAATATTGGGGTATCCAGACCCGGAAGTGGATTTCATTGTGGACACAGATGCTAGCAACACTGGTATTGGAGGTGTCTTGTCACAAAAGAAAGGAGACAACGAAGTTGTGATTGCATATTTCAGTAAGTCACTGTCGAAACCAGAGAGGAATTACTGTGTCACTCGGAGGGAATTGCTAGCAGTTGTCAAGACGTTACAGCATTTCAGCAAATACCTGCTGGGAAGAAAGTTTCGTATCAGAACTGACCATGCCGCTTTAAAGTGGTTGCTAGAATTTAAAAACCCCGAGGGACAAGTGGCAAGATGGATTGAACAACTGCAGGAGTATGATTTCATCATAGAACACCGTAGTGGGAAATCACATGGAAATGCTGACGCCCTATCACGAAGACCTTGTGCGGACGACTGTAAACATTGCTCAAGACAAGAAGACAAGGAATGTGTTCGCATGATCAGAACTGACACGGTTAGCGACGAGTGGAGTGATGAAATCATGCAGCAAGCGCAACAGGAGGACCCTGACGTGAGACCCATTTTTGATTGGATTAATGCTGGTGCGCCTAAACCAAGATGGTGTGATGTAGCTCCGATGAGTGCAGTAACAAAAAGCTACTGGGCACAATGGGATAGCTTGGTTATGCATAATGGCGTTCTATGTAGAAAATGGGAATCAACAAATGGGAAGGATGCTCACCTGCAAGTCGTTATCCCAAAGAAAAGGGTGAAAGATGTTTTGAGAAGCTTTCACGATGGAGCATCCGGTGGACACCTTGGAGTAAAAAGGACCCTAATGAAAATTCGGCAACGCTTTTATTGGATTCACTGCCGAGAAGATGTTGAAAATTGGTGTAAACGATGCACTAACTGTGCATCAGTCAAGGGACCGCATACCCGTAGTAGAGGAACACTCAAGTTGTACAACGTTGGGGCCCCTTGGGAACGGGTTGCATTAGACGTCGCAGGGCCGTTCCCAGCATCTGACTCCGGAAACAAGTACATTCTTGTCGTGATGGATTACTTCACGAAGTGGCCTGAAGTATTTGCGATTCCTAACCAAGAAGCTGTCACCATAGCGGAAAAATTAGTGAACGAAGTGTTTTGTCGCTTTGGAGTGCCACTCGAAATCCACAGTGATCAAGGAAGAAACTTCGAATCTGCGGTCTTTCAGGAGACTTGTCGAATAATGGGAATTCATAAGACGAGGACTACGGCGTATCATCCACAATCAGATGGAATGGTTGAGAGATTTAACCAGACACTAGAGAGACATCTAGCCAAGGTCGTTGAGAGCCACCAAAAAGATTGGGATCGGCATATCCCCCTCTTTCTGTTATCTTATAGGTCGGCAACTCACGAAAGTACGGCGGTTACTCCATCGTATGCGAATTTTGGGAGAGAACTCCGTTTGCCTGCAGATCTCCTGACTGGACGTCCGCCTGATACACCGAGATCTATCACAGAATATGCGAGTGATTTGAGGGATCGGATTGATGATGTTCACAGCCTGGTACGTGAACACGGGCTCCACGCTAGCATAAAGATGAAAACCCGATATGACCGGAAGTCGTACCAAGTGGGTTTTGAGGAAGGTTCGTCGGT
Organism: Apotomis betuletana; assembly: GCA_932273695.1. Classification (NCBI taxonomy): domain Eukaryota; kingdom Metazoa; phylum Arthropoda; class Insecta; order Lepidoptera; family Tortricidae; genus Apotomis; species Apotomis betuletana. The sequence continues at coordinate 17,408,569 of OW026314.1, read as the reverse complement.
GTGGCTACATAACCCTATGCGTCGAGTAGGAAAGTCCCCGAAACTATCTCCGAATTGGGAAGGGCCTTACAAGGTAGTCACCAAAATAAACGACGTCACGTATCGAATCCAGCGGAATCCTCGTAGTCCGAGCAAGATTGTTCATGTTGACCGGCTGGCCAGATACCACGGAAATAATGATGCTCGGGACGAGCATGTCTTAGGAGGGGGTAGTGTTACGCCGGTAGGTTAGGTCAAAAACTTTGAACGTCAATTTCAGTGCTTTAGAGGCGTTTTCAGCAGGCTGAAAAGTCATTTCAGGCCGTTTCAGAAGTTGCTCTATCACATATCTAAAGATCAAAATTTCACCCAAGTTGCCGTCGTTTTCAGGCGCCTGAAACATGTTTTCAGTCCGTTTCAGGGCACCCTCTATCAGATGACGCTATAACCTGAAAACCCGTTTTCAGGCGTTTTCAGGACCCCTTATGGGCCTCTGAAGCACAAATCGTTATATGGCGAAATATCCCGTAGGAGTGACAGAGATAGCACTAGTAGAATGAGATAGCTATACTCGGAACATTCGAGAAGTGTGTGACAGAGATAGGACTACTAGAAAGAGATAGCTATACTCGGAACATTCGAGAAGGGAGTGACAGAGAGTGCACCATTAGAGAGAGACATATATGGCCTCGAATGTTCTCGGCCCTCACACTGGACCTTACTAGAATATTCGCGATATGTGTGGACAATGCGTCCAGAACGGTTCCGCGGGATATATAAGGCGCCGACGGCCGGCGTGAGTTAGTTACATTTTAACTGCGATCGAGTACTAGTAAAAGGATATTCGGAGAGAAATACTCTTAAGTGATTAGTGCGCTTTAAGTACAGTTCGTGTGAATAGTGAGTGCGTAATTTGTGTAACAGTGTGTTTGTGTTAATTAGTAGATTTTTAGTACAGTTCGTGTAAACTGTAAGTGCGTAATTTTGGTAATAAAGTGTGTGTTTTTCATTTGTGGATTAATTTGTGCTTTTCTATCATATACGAACCCCACGCTCGTAACACTATTATTTGTGATATTTCCTAGGACTCAAACTATCCTCTTATCAAATTCTATCTAAACTGGTTCAGCGGCTTAAGAGTGAAAAATTGGGCAAGTGCGAGCCCGACTCGCGCATGAAGGGTTCCGTACCTATACATATATATAATCTATAACAAGTTTGTTGTATGGGAGCCCCCCTTAAATATTTATTTTATTTTATTTTTAGTATTTGTTGTTATAGCGGCAATAGAAATACATCATCTGTGAAAATTTCAACTGTCTAGCTATCACCGTTGTTGAGATACAGCCTGGTGACAGACGGACGGACGGACGGACGGACGGACGGACGGACGGACGGACGGACGGACGGACGGACGGACGGTCGGACAGCGAAGTCTCAGTAATAGGGTCCCGTTTTTACCCTTTGGGTACGGAACCCTAAAAAGGAACAGACAGATATGCTGACGGACATAAAAATAGACTGACATAGTTACTTTCACGAAACAAAACAAAATACACTCAGATATTTTTAAAAAACTTCACCCTACAATTTTCTTCACAAAGTTCTTGTCCGTAGCGACTCTCGCTCAACAATGACGTCCAAATGGCACAAAAACTCCATCGTGCCATTTCTCACCCGTTCTAAAGCTATTCACAGCCGGTCCGTGTAATCCCAGCCCTTCAATGAATGGCGGCTTACCGTCTATCTTTCTCCATACTTTTATGGGCCGTCTACGTCGGCTACTTTATTAGCTATTATGAGTGCACGCATTGTCGCATTTTTATTTGTTTTGGATTCAATCGGATAACGTACATGAGTAGAGGTTCTTGAAGAAGAGAGGGCTTGTGTAAGTGGAGTAAACGTTTGCCTCGCGGTATGCTTACGGAGATCCACGACTTTGCGCGACAGCGGTGTATGTACGTGTGTCTCGCTCACTCGTTATGCCCCGCAGCACTCGGATCTCTCGCTCTACCGCTTGCCTCACCGCTGGTTGCATCTCCGTTACAGTATTACGGGCCGGCTACTAACTACGTGCGACCAACGGAGCGGTTTGTTTTCTTAAATATGCTATGAAATATTGATATTGTGTTCTTTTTTATACTTGAATAATGTAAATAGTCCTTAATATACCTGTATAATAAGTATATAAGACTATTCAAATAAAATACCAGTAATCTAAAATATTGGCCTTAAATAAAAATACGTGTGATCGTCTAGTACTAAATGTAGGACCCTTTTACGTTGTGTTAAAGAAATCGGATTAAAATAAAACCGATTTCAAATAAATAAAATATTTAAGAAAATAAAATCCGCAAAAGTAAAAATTATTTCGGTTTAAAATAAAACCTTCCGCATTAAAATAAAATAATAAATCAAAATCAGTAATAAATAGTCCATTGAATGAGTCCCTCCAAGGGGGGTCTAGAGTGCGTGAGTTAGTAACGTAAGATGTTTCTTCGGAAACATGTCAAGAGTCCCTAGGTAATAAACATACTAAAACCCCGGGACACTAGGAGGAGCCCCGGAGTGGGGGGAGGGGGGGAAAGGGTCAATTTTTTCATTTTTCGCTTAAATCTCAAAAACGGTACATGTTAGAGAAAAACTTTCAAGGAAAAGTTGAAAGGCCATAAAATTATCTACAAGTTGTACCTCAATATTTTTTTTCTATTCGCAGCCGTTTTCGAGCTACATCCCATGAAAGGTGAAAAACTACTAAAAACTACCCTAATATAATATTTTGACAATCAATTCCTCCTAAAGGCTTCCATGGAGGAATGTGTTTTTTTTACCAATGATAGACCTAATTAAGAGCAATCTATCAGTACCGGTCACAAGTTGCACTTTTGATCTTTTTGGAAGAAAAAAAATAAAAAGTTCAAGTATCGTAACTACCCTAATAAAATTCAATTCCCCGTAAACGCCTCCGTGGTGGAATATGGTATTTTTATCAATGATAGACCTAATTATGAGCAATCTATCTGTACCGGTCACAAGTTGCACTTTTGAGTTTTTTTGGAAGAAAAAATAAAAAGATCAAGTTCAGTAACTCAAACTACCCTAATATAATATTTTGACAATCGATTCCTCCTAAAGGCTTCCATGGAGGAATGTGTTTACTTTACCAATTATAGACCTAATTAAGAGCAATCTATCAGTACCGGTCACAAGTTGCACATTTGAGTTTTTTGGAAGAAAGAAATATTTTTTGATCGATTGATGTGATAAACATGGGTATGTAGTATGGGGAAATTGTTTGAGCCACAATCATTTTTTACTGCGTGTAACTCAGAAACGGTAGGATATAGGAAAAAATTATTTAGGTACAACTTGTAGATAATTTTATGGCCTTTCAACTTTTCCTTGAAAGTTTTTCTCTAACATGTACCGTTTTTGAGATTTAAGCGAAAAATGAAAAAATGGACCCTTTCCCCCCCTCCCCCCACTCCGGGGCTCCTCCTAGTGTCCCGGGGTTTTAGTATGTTTATTACCTAGGGACTCTTGACATGTTTCCGAAGAAACATCTTACGTTACTAACTCACGCACTCTAGAACTTTTTATTCAATGGACTAAAAACGAAAACTTCGGTTTAAAGTAAAACCGTCCGCAATTAACGAAAATAATAAAAAGAAAATTCGTAATAAACAAATTTCGGTTTAAAGTAAAACCGACCGTAATAAAATAAATTCAACGCAACGCAATGATTCCGATAAAACATGAATTAAAAAATGTTAAAGTAAATCAAAATAAATTTTAGTGAACATGCAAACTCACCCGAATCAGCATTAAGCTAAATAGAAATTAAAATAAATTAAATTATATTAGAAACTATAAAATATAGTAAAACTAAATTACATTAATATTAATTAATATAGAAAGTGGGCTCTGGCTCGATGATAAACAACGACGACCTGAAAAACCCGACTTCAAAGGGACCTTGGGAATTTAGACCTTAAGGTCAAAAATGGGAACCTAGCTTATTTTTTTTTTTAAGAACCGGTTCTCCCTTCACGCCTATAACCCAGCCAAGCAGCAAGTCAACAGACTTCACCTGCCCTACGACCTTATTGATGGCCTAAAACCGTCACTCAACATACTAGTCGACATCATTCATTAATTCGTCTTCCCTACCTACGTAGCCTAAAAAGAGGAACCATAGTGGTTAAGGGAAAAACATTTCGGGACGTATTTCAGCCGTCACTGAATCTCGTCCTACCGAGTATACTCCGACCGGTCAGAGACGATCTCGGTGCCCTGCCTAAGCTAGCAGCAAGTAGTCCTCACAATCAAGGCGTACACTACTGGTCCTAGTGCTGCGATAATCCCTAAGTAATTTATAACTCAAATCAGGCAAACCGACAAGACGGGAGCTACATAAGATTGGAGTGAATTTAACTATCAAAGCCAACAAGGTGATGGCCTGAGCGCAGATGCCCTTAATACCTAACTACCTATCTAAAGTACTAACTGTGAATTTAGCGACAAAAACATTGAAATGCAAGGGTAAATCACATCCAACATTTTTAGACAATATAAAATAAAAACATAATTTAGATTCCTAAATATTGTCTGGATCGCTCGTACTCTGGAACACTCGAACTCGCCATCCTTGTGGTCGAACAATTGCAGAAGTGATCTACAATGACAAGACAATGACAACGGAGGACGACTCGACTCGAAAGTTGCAGAACACAGCAGCACCTATATGCTAAAATAGAAAATTAGTACTCCCTGTTATACTAAACACTACATTAATTAACACTAAATTAATTATAAAAAAGCAAAATCACTAGCACTTAAAGTATGTAAAAAAAATTGTCCATTGTCCGTAGGATATAATAATATAGACGGCGTGACGGCGTGAACGATTCCGAAACCTAAACTAACACTCGCGATTCGCGTTTATTCACTTCGTGACTAATGAAACCTATTCTACCTAGAATATTTAATTTACTGAATATAAAAAATAATAAAGGGGGCTCGTTTATACGCGCGCGTCACCAACCAGCTCCCAATCCGAACTCTCCATCCCAACTCTCAATCCCGACTGCCCTATTATTTTTTCAAAATAATATTTTACGCATATCAATACTGCGGAACTAAACGGTCTAACACCTATAAAATTACTATCAATATATGCCCTTTTGTTTTATTGTATTGTATTGTATTGTCTCTTTATTGCAATTAATTGGTTTCACCATGCAACAATTTATAAATATACAAAACAAATAATTTACAGCCATATCCAATAAAATTATAAAGAACAATCCATTAACAGTAAAATTACAAATTACAACATTAAATTCATACAATAAAATTTCAAATTCCAGATATTTAATCCGTAAACAGCATATATATAATTAAATAACAGAGTACATCATTAAATCCTTAAACAATAGGTTTAAATGTACGATAAAATATGTACTTATGTCAGAACAAGTGTAAAATCAACTTATAATAATCATTATTTTATTTTATTTTGTATGATAGGACAGTTAAAATATAAATTATAAAAAGTGTATGTGAGGACTAAAATAATTACTGGATACTTGAGTGACTAGTATGATTAGACCAATTTAAATGTCATGCATAATTTATTGTTTAGTATTATCAAACTTTTTTCCAAAATACTCGTCTAAATTGTAAAACGGTCTTTCATTCAGGTATGTTTTTAGCTTCCGTATGAATTCCGTTTTAAAGGACAACGCATTCAATAATAATAAGGTGTAACGCATATATTAATCTAATGCTCTTACGACCTTTTCATTACTTGTTCTAAATGAGCTGGACACTTGAGATTTCTCACGAGACGATAGATGAAAAAAATATCGCTAACCATAAATTTGCTTATTTATTGTTTTCTAAACTAAACACTTGAATCTAGACGCGGCGACAGTTTTTTATAGGACCAAATTCCAAAGAAATACTTCAATAATATCAGCCATTTATAAAACACATGTATTTATTTAATTATATAGGTACTGTAAACCTTTCGTTTACAATAACTTCTACTTCAACCAACATTTCAGGCTGCCGGGAAAGCATCCAATATAAATTTCATCACAGCGTTCAGCCATTAAAAAAAAACAATCATTTTGGAAGTTCTGGCAATTTGCCCATAAAAAAACAATGTTTGCAGTTTTTATAAAAAAAAATATAATACACATAACATTTTTAACATAACTACATAGGATTGCCATTCTCGTATCCCTAGCGGGCTCGCTTTGTTCGGCTGGCTATGCGTACTCGGCAGGCAATCCCCATTTTCCCGGCCTCTGTAGTAATGCATTATTTCGATTGAACAGTTTAAACAATTGAAATTGCCCGTGATTACACAATAATTAAAAATAAATACTTCAATTATGTCCAAATGAACGTAAAGTACGTACATTTTCCTGCCAATGCGCTGTTTCAATTAAAATTTGAACGTCAGAATTATTTATAGTTATCAGGTTTTTAAAAATAACAATTTTTTTTAAGATTATGGTCCTTCTAATTCTTGTAAGTACGACGTGTTACAAAAAAATGCTTATTTAAGGTAGGTAAGGCCTAAGTAAGACTATTAGTTAACAGTTAGTTATTTATTGGACTGTGACAGAGTCTTCTTAAGTCGATAACTGGCGAGAAACTGCGCAGGATCGGGATAAGTGGCGTGCTCTCGTTTCGGAGGCTAAGATCCTGTTTGGGACACTGAGCCAAAAAAGTTAGTAGCAGGCTTCTCCCGATGATAGTGTTATCCCTCCTTACCTTATAGATTATGATATTATTATTATTGAAAGTAATCCAGTAACTTTGTGATCTGCAAACCCCTCGCAAACACTTATGGAAATGGTTGAAATATGTTTTTATTTTACGATGTCATCTCGCTTGTATTAAGAAACTTTCGAAAACTTAATCGATAAAAAACTCCATACTGTAATTGACAAACCTATTCTCAAAACCTGACAAGGATTGGTTGAGACATGTTTAGACCAGAACACTTGAAAATGTGGACATTCGGAATTCGAAAAGCTCTAACGAAAAGCTACATTGTATTGAGCGACAAACTTAATTTTACTGCTGAAAAACTGTTTTTTTTATATACTTTAAATAAAGACTATACGACTTAATAACAAATGTAAGTATAGATTTCAGATTTTTTTCCTATACTTGTAGTATGAGACGGTATTACTTGCCAAATTCCATAGCTCTAGGTCATCGAAACATGCCCTAAAAATTTTGATTCCCATGAGAGTGTTTCACAGCTTCAAGGGACTGTACACCTAAGTGTTTTAATTTCAATTCTATACCTCCATGCGTTCCCGAGATAAAGGATCTTGACAGACAGACGGACGGATGAACAAAAAAGTGGTCATAATAATGGTTCCGTGTTTTGCTCTTGAGGAACCCTAAAAAATAAAGTTTTTTTAATTCTTTTTTTTGTACTTGCCACATACAAAAAAAATAACACAATAAATAGCATTTCTTTAAATACCACCAATATACCTATAATAATAAATATTTAATGATTCATTGTTAGCTAGCGGCTACATACTTCACTTTATCATCAGCTACGGGTATCTAGTGTGTGTACATTTGCTCAATCACGTTAATTAAAACGTACGGAACCTCCGTCTACGTCAGACGCTGCGAGGCAAGAGGGTATTCCAAACAAAACGTTCTACTAAAACAATCTATACCTTTAACATGAGCTACAGTGACCTTACTCTCTAGCGACAGCGTAAACGTTTTGTAAGGAGCACAGACAACCCCCACTAGACGGAGCATGTAAGGCGACCGGCGCGCACCTACTATGGTTCGGCAGAACATTAAAGTATCAACACGGCGGCCACCGTTTAGTTGCGTCCTTGTTTATGATTCATGCGTACGTATGTATGTATGTAAACACTTTATTGTACATAAAAACAAGAAAAACACATTACAAAAGAATAAGCATGTACAAAGGCGAAGTTATCCCTTTAAGGGATCTCTTCCAGTTAACCTTAACGTAAAAAATAAATTAAATAAATAACATAAAAAATTGTGTTGTTAAGTGGTGTAGAGACACCTCATAAACATGAACGCAACTAAACGGTGTCGTAACATCGTCTCACTCTCCTTTCTGGAGTGTGGGGAGGCCTTATCTGTGAATCTCACATTTAGGCTGAGGCAGGGTCGCAGTCCGTGACGACGGACTGCTCTGTCTTGATCCGTTCTGGAACGTGTTTAGGTGGCGGTGCTGGGGCCATCATGGCGACTAGGCGTCTTGAGGGCCGTTGCTGTCTTTTTCTTCTTTTTCATCTTCTTCTGCTACGGTGGTTGTAGCTGTGGAAGCAGGAGATCCCTAGGGAGTGGCCGTCTTCGGGCGTCTGGGGGTCTAGTATGGTGGGGGGCAATCCCCCGTAGCAGCACGTGACGAGAGCTGTCGGCTTGGGCAAACATACGTTGCGCCAGCCTTCTCACAAAGGCGTCTGTATTTTCCCACTCCAGCGCCCTCTGGATGTGGTCGTTCCGCACGAATCTTGGGGATTTAGTAATCGTCCTTAGTGCCAGGTTTTCTTGTGCGCAGATCTTTTTGCGGTTTGATGGCGCCACCAAGGCGTACCACGCTGGCGCTGCGTACGTGAGCCTGGATCTCACGTACGCTTTGTAAATCCCCAGCTTCGTGCGGAGCGGTAGGCTGCTGGATAAGACTGGTCGCAGTTTTGTTCGGGCCACTCTGGCCCGCGCAACTGTTTCCGTCACATGCTGCTTCATGGACAGTCTTCTATCAATGGTCACCCCCAGGTACTTGACCGTGTGCTTCCATTCTTCTTGATCTCCTGTCCGTCCATCCGTAGCGGTGGTGGTGGCATCTGCTTCCCGATGGTAATGGCCTGGGTTTTGCCTGCATTCGCAGCCAATCTCCAATTCCCGAGCCATTCTGGGAGGGCGTCAAGCTGAGTCTGCAGCTTTCTTGCAGCGTGGGCTTGGTTCATGGACGCGGTGTAAAAGGTGGCCGCCGTGTTGATACTTTAATGTTCTGCCGTACCATATTGTTGGTGCGCGCGGGTCGCCTTACATGCTCCGTCTTGTGGGGGTTGTCTGTGGTAAGGAGAATATTACAGCACCCCTAGCGGTAACTTTGTAGAACTACAATTCTCTATACAAATCATTTACGCAGTCGGTAGCGAGTACGTTCACTGTAAACTCATAGTAAGGATACCGAGGCCTCGGGAGATGTCTTCTCTGATACGTGTGTTTTCTATAACATCATGGACACATTACAACTAAAACGACCTAAGTGTACACAAGAAACGAGCTAGCAATGTCTTTTTTAATTTGGTGTTATGCTGTAATTTGCTTCGAATGTACTCGGAATTTGTTCGGTAAGAAGTTAAAGAGTTTTCGCGTCTCGTGGGATGTTACGTTAGTACTAACATGTTTTGCTAAAAAGATACATGTTTAAGGAATTTCAATGGCACTTATAACATTTAATAAGCTTGGCGATTTGAATACGGATCTTCGTAGAGATTGGTTTTTGAAAAGTCAAGAAAGAAAATAAGGCTAAATTGGAGGGTTTCTTGGTATCGTGAGTGTATAATTTACATAAAAGTGATTACATTAAAACACGTTTTAATGTCATACTTTCAATAAATTCCCGTTATAAAATTATACGGTAATTTTATTGAAAATTAAGTTTCTGCGTTTCTTTCTTGTAACCTACAAAGCCAATACCTACTTTTTAACAACCTTTTATTGCAAAAGCGTTCAAATAAAAATTAAAACACTAATGATGGGTCTATATTGACTAGTAGAAATCATTTTTCTTGGCAACCGTTAACTATTTGAGATTGTTAGACCAAGCCTATCCTAATCAATAGGATGATATTTGCAAGACATGAAATTTATGATGACGGAGGAATAAAAGTCTGTGAAATATTTTTTTTTCGGTGAAATGATTCATCCCATGATATAAGTTTCGGGGAGTCAAAGGGAGCCTTGAAATGAATTAATTTCTGGAAAGTTATGATCTTCCATGCTTCCAGAAGTTCATAAAAACCAGGCTAATTTATTTAGACTTCACCGTCGCCGACCCAAGTAAAAACTAATTCTAAAATCACCCACGAATCGCTAATAAAAATATAAGTAACGTAGTGTTTAACGCTTTTTTTCCTTATGTTTCTTATTTCTTTAATCTTTATTGCACAAAAGAAAACTTATCGTACGAAAGGCGGACTTACTGCCATGAGGCATTCTCAACCTGTCATCCTTAGGGAAAAACAGAAAAATTGCAGGCGGTGCCACTAAGTTACACATAAGTAATTACAAACATATTTATAATACTTATACATAATGCTAGTGTTACGGACAGCTTCGCGAATCGTTTAATTTTAAGTAAAAAAAAATTTGATTATATTATTAGAAATAAGAACATCGCCCATAAAAGAGTCAAACTTATTTACCTACATAAATGTGTAAAATTACTTATTTATATAGAGCTCCCGTCATGTCTTAGTAAAGACTTAGAATCAAAACAAAGATGACTCATCGAAAACAGATGAGTCATCTTTGTTTACATTGGATGCAAAATTTGAGGAAAAATTATAGGTTAATTTCAAACTTTGAAGGGATATAGATTATAATAAAACAAGTAAATTGTTTTAATATTATACCGGCCGCAACCGTCCGAGAGCACGACAAAGCCACAAATGAGCGGACGCGCGGCGCGCAGTGCCTTAAGGGTAACAAAGCAAGTGTATATCTCGGACGGTGCGAGCGAGACAACCTCTTGCCGGGGACAAAGAATTGTTAGGTATTTTTGCATCTCACAGTCTGACGGAAGCTCCCACGGCGTAAACACGCTCATATTTTGTAAAGTAAATAGACTTCAATCTATAGCATACATTATTTTTACGATACAACTTGTACAAATTCTGTAATTTAATTTAAAAGGACAGGGCGGGCGTCCCCCTGAGTTGTAGACCAGATTGTACATATAAAAGAGACGACCATTTTTGTATCGAGGCAGTACTCAGGCAGTAACTTGTTCTCGCACTTAACCATCTTGTAACAGTGTAGCGTAGTACCATCGGTCCGCGATTTAGTTTGTTTAGTTAGCGTAGTACCATCGGTCCGCGATTTAGTGTTAAATTTCATAGACAGAGACTATAATTAGTTAAGTGTAAATTAAGTGTTATTTCCGATCCGTTGTTGTTTATTTGATTTGTTAATTTGTGTGTAAATATATATCGTTTGATTTAGTTTGCGTTTTCGTACTGGTCCGTTTCCTTAGGCTATCTCATCACAGTCCGTTCGCTCCCTTACTCATCCCTGAGTTTCGGAGTGCCAGTGTAGCCGATTGCCGACGGACGCGGTTTTCGTCTACAGCTAGCTTTGTGTATAGTATAGATCAACACACAAAGCTTAAGGAAAAATTCGAGAGGACTCTTGACGTTAGGGTAGTGGTGTGGTTGACACGTTGGATCGACAATCCAGAGGTACCGGGTGCGTTAAACGGTCTCGGTTTTGTACCAATGGTTCAATAAAAAAAAATACCATTTCGCAAAACTAAAATATTAATAAAATATTATTTGTATAATCACTCTTCTTCGTAGGTTTCACTCTTGGCAGAGTGGTAGTCATCATCATAGCCGCCTTCCTTGTGCAATCGTGTAGTGACGATGACCCATTTATTGCATCTTTTATTTGATCTGTCTATCTCATAGGCGATCTTTCTCGTGACACCTTCAACCTTTCCCTGAACCACAAGTCGCTCAATGGCCACATTCCCCCCGGCGGCATACGTGGCCAAAGAAGGTGAGGATTTATTTTATATGTATTTATTTATTCATACCCTTGTTGATGTTGAGCCTGCCTACCTTATTATAAAATTGAGATCTGTACGCGAATGACATCTTCATTTAATTTCAGTCTAGTTTTTAGCCTTAGCTACTAAGCAGATTAGTAATTTGAACTCGAGTTTATTCATCATTTAAATTTAGTCGCAAATTCAGAGAGCGAACATAATTTGTACATTTTATCATCAAGATTTAACTTAATACAGTGAAGATAGAATTTACGTTAAAGTAAATTATTTTGTATTGTCTAAATTTCACTTTAAATACAAGACGGATTTTAAAACTAATTAATAATGAGTGTCACAGCGTAAGTTAATTAGTTTTTGGAAATTATTTAGATGACCTTGAGTCCCTGGATCTATTAGTAATTTAAGTCTAAGGTATGATTTAACTACTATATATAAATAGAGGGCGTAAAATTTAGATCAGTCAGGATGGGTAGTCTGCAACTATGTACTCGTATAAGACATATCTCATATTCTTGCTTTAATTTATAGTATACTTTTCATCCTGCAACTCCCCGCTATCTCAAGAAGCGTTTCACTTATTAGCAATTATACGCAAGAAAATCGCCTCGATGATGACCCGGCTGAGAATTAGCAATATTGCTAAATAACAGCATTCTGAAGGTCATTGCAGATAGATATGACAGCCCAATATCGGCACATTGGGTTGACAAAATTAATTCGTTTACTTTTAAAGCTGTCTGTTTGTGGAAATCCTTGTCTGTGAGCTTAAGGCGCGCTAAATCTCTCGTCTCTTTCAAAACTCACCTGAAAGAGCATTATCTATCCCTTTCATAATTCGTATTTATGTATTTATTGTTTATTATATCTATGTATTTATTTGTTTTTTATGCATATTATTATTATTTTCGATTTTTGCACCGCCTAATAACAAAATATTTTTTTTTTCAAGTTTTCCACTACCCAAAGGTTGTCTGGAAGAGATAGCTCTTTAGCGATGAGACCGCCTGTTGTTTACCTGTAATTGTAATTTCTTGCATTTTATTTCTCCTGTATATTTTATAAGGTGTGCAATAAAGAGTACCTTGTATTGTATTGTACGAAGATATCTTCTTAGGAACCATGTCAACGATTTGAGTAACAAGGTAAACTGCATTAATACATTTAAAAAAAACTTTTACTCAGCTTGGACTTACGAGGCAGCAGTCAATGAGCTTTTTTTATATGTATGATTCTGTTCATCTCAATGTGTAAGAAAATGTTATAATTACAAGTATTACGGTATTAGTCTAATAACGGTGTGATGAGTAGTAGACTGTAGCTTGATTTTAATTTAATTGACTTTATACTGGTAAAAGGGATGCTTCAGTAGTATAGGGAAGTCCCATGAAATAATAACACTTGAAGATAATTCACATAATGTTGCGTGAAGTGTGTCTTGATCGGAGGTCGCTGAGAGAATGATCTCAAGTTAATCGAGCGGTCTTATAAATGATCGCTAGATTATTCCTTGATTGGACCAATGGGTAAGAAGGGCGTGGCCCAATTCTTACATGTGTGCGTGTAGATGTGTAGGTGCAAACTGAACAACATTATCTCTTTATTTCAGTAGATACACATTCGTAATACATAATATACATTGGTGGAACATATTTTGATTGACAAGTTATCATATAAGACTCTTATTGGAAATTCTATTTATTACAATATTAAACCTATTTTATGAAGCTTTCTATATGTTTGTTATATATTTATTCAGGGTGGTTTTACATCTTAATTAACCAAAGCTTCATATCTTATCTTAAATACAATAGTGAGAGCAATTAACCTTATATTTAATTAAAACTAAGAGAAAAGAAATACGATTTTGAACATAATGATTTTTTATTCTAAGCTGATTACTTACTGCTATATATGATCGAGCTAACTTATAATTATTACATAATATACCTAACCTACATGCGACAGTCCCCCCTTCGTACGAAAGTACAATATTTAAGTGGAGCAAATGTAGATGAGTCGATCTGTAGGTCGTAGTATCCTGCCGGGGCTTGATGGGACGTGGGCCTCCCTTACATGGCCATCAGGGCCGGGAAAGGTTTTTGCTATAATGCCTCTAGGCCACGTCACTCTCGGCGTAGTGTTGTCAGCTATCATTACGACGTATTGTATAGCAGGGTTTTTGAATTTGCAGCGAGTACGGGTTCGTGGGTGGTACTCGGCAATACCTTTCTTTCTCCTCTTTGCGTACTGACTCCATTTGATCAGGAGTAATTCTGCTTTCCGTTTGGGTCCATTATTCATCTCTATTTCGGATTTTCTCAATAGCAATCGGGTTTTAAATACTTCAGCCGCAACTATAACGCAAGCAGTTGCCCTAGCCGGTTGAGTAAAACTCGAGATTCGTTTTGTCGGAGGTAAATAATTGGATTTATCGCGCGTGTGTACCGATAACGTAATTTCCGCATTACGTTCTTCGCTAGTTAGCGGCGGCGGTGGAGACGGCGGTCTTTTCTGCATCCGTTCCGATTCGTCATTTGTAACAATTTTTGATTTTTGTTGCACGTCGCTTATGACGTTTGGATTTTTAGGGGCGAATCCTACTAACTCGATAGACGCTTGCATGCTCGAGTGACATAGGTTGATAATTTTCTTTTTACGCGGCGCTTCTGGCGGCGGGCGAGAGTTTATTATTTCCGCGTATCCTATATTTATCGATTTTCCTATTGACGCGGTATATTCTGTCTTGAAACTTTCGTCTTCGTCCGGCTCGCGCTCTAAGCTGCGTAGTGCATGCGCGCGTTTGTCGGGCAATGCCTCGTCATTCGATTGCCACAACAATCCCGTTTCGCACCTAATTTCCTCCGGGATTTTCCTACATGTCGCCTCTAGCACGTTTAACACACGTTGGTCCGGGTCCGCCCGGGGTAATTTTTTCTTTACCTCTATCGATTCTATACTGTCGTGTTGTTTCGTACAGCTTAAAATTTCCTCCTCGATAGTGGCCGGACGAACGTGGTTTATACGTACTTCCCTATTTTCCGGTTTATCCTGTGACCCTAAAAGGATCCAACCCAGGTTAGTATATCCTGCGGTTAATGATGAGGTGGGACCTGTGCGGAGCTGTCGCGAAATGATTAAACCCCAATTATCTTGCCCAATTAAAATTGTGGGCGTCCCGCGCTCATACGCTAATTGATCCGTTATATCTTTCAAATGATCGCATTGTTCGACTAACTCGCGGGAAACCTCTTGCGAAGGCAGATTCAATTTATCGATTGTATACGCCGAAATTTTTTCTAGATTTCTTGTACATAAACCGCGAATCGATAAATTTATTCTACAGGACTCATGATCTGTTATCTGACCTCCAATGCCTTGGATCGCGAGAGGTTTGCCCGAGCCTCTGGGAGCTACCTTATCGGCCGTGCCTCGTTCTATTAATGTCATGGTCGAACCTGAGTCTAGGAACGCTAGTGCTTCAGTACTACCTAACGGGCCTGAAATTTCGACAGGGACCACCATAAGGTACGTATTCGCGCGTTGAACCTGATTTATGCTACTAACACTTGCGCGGACAGATTGCGCTTCATTTGTAAGCCCGTGAAGCAACTTGTGGTGGCCCGCTTCGCATTCGTTTTTACCGCATGCGACGTATTTGCACTTAATAGGGCGCCTATGATTAGGTTCTAAACACCTATAGCACAGCTTAAGGCTTCGGGCCGATTCCCACCGGCCTGCGACAGACTTTTTCAGAAAATCCGGGCAAACGGCTAACTTGTGATTCCCTTTGCAAAGTACGCAATCTTTTCTATTATTATTGAAATTATTCTGCGACTGCGGGGGCGGTCGAGATTGCGTGGGTTTCACCGTTTGCGCGGGCTTTTTTTTATGCGTTTGCGGGCGCGAATTTACGGTAGCTACGGTAGCGGCGCGGTTCGATTCCCGGTATGAGTCATCGTCCGAATCAGAGTCGCTTGCGTAGTCTCGATAGCTATTCGAGTACGGTCGTCCGCGGCTCGCACCACCGTGCATTCGTTGTTGTGGCTGCCTCGACTCGGCATGGTTCATATTAACCACATGAACGTTTGCACGGGACTTTGAATGTCTGTGATGCGATCGCTTCGTGGCCGTACTGACGTCGTTTAAAAAGTTAGCCATCGCGACCAATTCAGGCGTCCCCTGATTGGCTTGTTTGTACTTTGCCCACTCATACCGAATTATCATGTTTAATTTGTCAGTTATTTTACTCACTAACTCTGGCGCGTGTAAATACTGATCTTGGCGCAATGCCTTAATGGTCGCTACCGTATTAGCTACATGGCCGGCAAAAGTTACGATATTACTCGAGTCTTCGGCTAACCTGGGCATGCGCTTCACGTTATGGATCTCGGTCAAAACTATTTCTTCCGGATCCCCGAAATGTTTTTCTAAAGACTCCATGATTTCGTATGGATCGGACACCGTATACATTATAGATTTGACCGCTATCCGCGCCTCACCGCGTAAGGCGCGCCTAATTCTACCTACATTGTTTACGTTACTGAAATGAGGCGCGCTGTCTTCAAACTCGGCCCTAAACGCTATCCATTCCGAGATATTTCCGTCGAAATGCGGCAATTCCGGAATATGCCTGTGTATAGGAGGGCCTTGCAATGCCCGATCGACGTTTCGTACTTGCCCGAATTCTACCCTATTACTGTTATAAGCCGGGTTCAAATCTCTGTTTTCTACAACGGGTGGACGATTACCGTAATTTGATGCTAACCAACCCGAGACTCTCTCATCGGCCCGAACTGCGGAGGCGCTATCAGAGTGTGCGGCTTCAATACGCGCCACCTGTAGCCGGCAATTTGCCTCCGCAGCTGCTTTCTGAGCTAGTTCAAGTTCGGCTTTACGCACCTGTAATTCGGCCATTAAAACAGAAATTTGACTACTACTTTCCCTATTGGCATTAACTAACGTATTGTCCGAATTTCTATCACCGGGCCTGTCTACATTGTCCCTACCTACTTCTAACGCGGAATCGCGGGCGGTATGGGGCACAGGGGCCGGGTTCGGCGCGGGAGAATTGGTTACGTTCGATCGCGGGGCGGGGGCGGAGGGGGGATCGCTCGCGGGCGTCATTGTGTTCGCGTTTGGATTGCTACTGCTTGCGTTATGAGAAAGGCCAGTCCCGTGGCTCCAAGTATTTGTAGGATTAGTGGACGTTTCGCCGGACTCCGGAGTCTGGTCTCGTGATTTTTGAGAACGCGTAACTCTCTTTTCCGGAAGAGACATCGCACGGGGGGACTGTCGCTTAACCTAACACACACACTGAATTTAACACAATAACAAAAAAAAACACTGAATTTACCTAATACCTAACACCTATTCATTAGCGAGGCTAAGTGCGACGCTAATGAGCCCTAATATCCCTACGGCGTAAATCCCTCGTTGCACAGATCCAGTACGGCTTGTTCACACCGCTGGGTTACCACCGTACCGGAAGCTGTGTTGAGCGTCACACGTGAACGCTATGACGCAGTACAAGGAGAACTTAATCAATCCAAGACCGATTGATGCGGAAACAAGGGGAAATTAATCAACCCGAGATCCGATTGATGGCAGAACAAGGGGAACTTAATCTACCCGAGTTCTGTGATGCACGCCGTGGTGCGGACTATCGTCCGATTGATGGCAGAACAAGGGGAACTTAATCGACCCGAGTTCTGTGATGCACGACGTGGTGCGGATACGAGGGGAAAATTAATTCGACCCACGATCCGATTGATGCCAGAGCGAGGGGAAACTTAATTCGACCCTGTCTGTGATGCCCGGCGCAGGGACGCAGGGTTTAATCCGCTACACGTCCCTGTGATGATTCTCTTGCGCGCCTCCTGTCACTGGAACGAAGGTCCAATTCCTTCCTTCTTGATCCGGTGCTCGAAGGTCCAATTCCTTCCTTCGAGGTCGCTGATTCTTGATATCCGGCTTTCGAAGTACCAATTGTGATGAGTAGTAGACTGTAGCTTGATTTTAATTTAATTGACTTTATACTGGTAAAAGGGATGCTTCAGTAGTATAGGGAAGTCCCATGAAATAATAACACTTGAAGATAATTCACATAATGTTGCGTGAAGTGTGTCTTGATCGGAGGTCGCTGAGAGAATGATCTCAAGTTAATCGAGCGGTCTTATAAATGATCGCTAGATTATTCCTTGATTGGACCAATGGGTAAGAAGGGCGTGGCCCAATTCTTACATGTGTGCGTGTAGATGTGTAGGTGCAAACTGAACAACATTATCTCTTTATTTCAGTAGATACACATTCGTAATACATAATATACATTGGTGGAACATATTTTGATTGACAAGTTATCATATAAGACTCTTATTGGAAATTCTATTTATTACAATATTAAACCTATTTTATGAAGCTTTCTATATGTTTGTTATATATTTATTCAGGGTGGTTTTACATCTTAATTAACCAAAGCTTCATATCTTATCTTAAATACAATAGTGAGAGCAATTAACCTTATATTTAATTAAAACTAAGAGAAAAGAAATACGATTTTGAACATAATGATTTTTTATTCTAAGCTGATTACTTACTGCTATATATGATCGAGCTAACTTATAATTATTACATAATATACCTAACCTACATGCGACAAACGGGGAAACTCCGCTAGATATCATTGTCAAATGTCAAAAGGCCAAGTTATTATGACATAACATATTATATAAATAGCGATTTAAATAACATACCTACGCAAACTCTATGCACCATAGAATGTAAATAAAGACTTATTATTTGTTCTAGTCAAGCCAAATTGTATATTCATTCAAAGCCATATAGTGGAAAATACGAGTAGGTATATCGAAAAAGCAGTCTAATATTAAAATAACATTATGTTATTCATCCCAAAAGATGACATCGATATTGTTGAAGGGAAATATTTCTTTTTCAGTCCAACGGCTTTGTTTTGTATACGGATATTTTTTTATGTAATGTTACGAAAATAAAAATATTTCATTTAGTATGCGGTTGACAGATTTCCTTTTTGCATTATGTATTCCCTAATATCAACATAAACATACTATTAAGGTAGTTTGTAAACACATTTTGGGTCTCATTGGGTTTTTGCAATTTATTGTAGTAACAATGGTGATAAGCAAGCATACGGCCTGCCTGTTCTGTTATTCCAGCATATAAACCCTTTAAGGACCTGTTTGCGGCCCTCTTGAAGAACTCTGATACTAACAGTCGGCTCAAAGATTTTCAATTTTTTTTTTACTTTATAATTTAATGTTCAAATTCGATATCCGCGCGTTTTATTTGTTTTTTTTTTCGTTTTGCACGGAAGTCTGTACTGAAAATCGCAGACTATCGACAAATAAACTAATCCCATTGAACAGCCAACCCACACGTACTACATTGAACCACAAACATATTCGGATAATTATGTTTTCAAATATTTAACACCAGGGTCTATTTAAATTTTGCAGTCTTGGCTTTATTTAAATATACGTCTAAGAGGATTTGAGTGCCAATGGAACCATTACGACACCATTATGAGTTTGAGATTTGTATACAGGGTGGAACATTTGTAAAGACTAAGCTGACTGGATAGTGACATATCTGAGTGATCTACAATCGACCTATCATAATTGTAATCGAAATAAAATATTTTAATATCAGTGACAACCCTACAAATTCAAAGGTTTTATTTACATTTTAAATTAACACCTGTGTTTAATTAACTTAAGCGATGTTCAAAAGATGCTAGGGTTGACGAGCACATTTTTACACTAATGTTTCACAAACTGTATCGCAAAAATGGATAGAAATATTTACATAGTTCCTTCCTTCATAATTCCTTGTTTGCTTAAAAAGTCCTTGGATCTGTTCCACCCTGTATATATTTATGTTTATTTATCTTTTTTATACAATGAGGAGTTTTTAGAATTTTGAAAAATATTTAAGTAAATCCACCTTAATCTTATTAAAACAAAGTTAACTCCCGTATTGCTCATATTCGGTAAAAATTGTGGAAATGAAAAATATTTTACAAATAACAAAATATTTTTACGAAAAATACTTGGCCCCTAACTTGCACCGAACAGTCAACTTGCAGCAAGCCGCCTATAAGTGCTTCTTAGTATTCCGCGCAAGAATCAAAAAGTGGGAAATGCACCCGGGAAATACAACGCTGAACCAAATTGACTTTGTATCTATTTCACGCCCCGTAACCTTTATTGTCTCCAGCCCACATGAGTCGACAAACAGTTCTATGTATCGACAATAAGGAACGTAATGGCATGCAAATATGAGTAGCTGTTAGAGATGGGAAGACGTTGTTCCAATGACCGCTACTGTAGATGCAGTTGAAAAATATCACTGTGACTGATCAATTCTTTCTTCTCTTTCTTACTAAAATCACTGTGATCAGTTCTTTCTTATTTCTATCTTTGTCACGCCCATTGTTTACAATGAAGCGAAATCTAAATGGTTCAGGTGGGGTTCCAGCCCACGTCTCCAACAGCTGCAGAGCTGTCCAGGCCAACACGGGCGTTCCAACTATTGGACCACTAAGCCTGACGCGAGGGAATTAAATTCTTCAACCAGTTGCTTCATTCATGCCTTAGGGTAGCATTATAGCGCCATCTACCGTAAAGATCTAGACTTCATGATCGGCAACATTGTCTCAAATTATGTCGATCGATCGATTTGCGCCGCCTGTTTCTCAGAGTTTCTAAGAATGGTAATGTCCTTATAATGAGGCGAAGTGGAGCCACTACATTGTGCCAATATATAAAAAAGAACAGTATTATTATTGGACAGCCGATCACTGTGATTTTGTCACAGCGACTTTACTTATCAGTTATCACCTATCTCTAGCAACTCTAGGTGTTTATGCTCAGAATTCTGAATATTTTGAGACGAGTGTTTCATACTTTGTAGTGTGTTGAATGCGTTGATGGAACTTCTACCTTGTCTGTTGGAAATATGGCTGGGTGTTCTTTTCCCTTAAACAGGCCGTAAACGTTATTTATTTATCGCGATATTATATTTTTGACGTCGAGTGAGGAAAACTCCTGAAAAAGAAAAAAGAGAATGTTAGACGTTTATTTTAAATATGTTACTTTTATGTGCACTGTGCATTATGTCTACGCTTTTACGTTTGCTATATGGATAGAAGATCCTGCCTTTTGGCTAGGAATCGTCCAATTGTACTGAATCCTATTGTACCTACTGTAAATACTGAATCATATTGAAAATTTACGTTCATCATTGTGGATAGCTTTATTGTGGAAAATTTACTTGAAAATTGCGGAATATTTTAATAATGTTTCCTCATTGTTTAGATTAGGGACATTCACCGACTTTCAACGTCAGTGATCAAAAATTTGTCGCCAATAAAATAAACTAGAAATCCCCTAAAAATTCGCAATATGGCGTGGTTTGAACAACAATGAACACCTGTTGGGCTATTAATAATTAGTAGATTTTTGGTGTATGTATAAACATTTTAAATGAAGCGATCTTGGATAGGATAGGAGACAAATGGACACTAGTTACTAACACTAATAGAAAATAAAAGACTTTTTCTTCAAAAATGTCATAGAAGGAGAAATCGAGGGAAAGTGAGGTAGAGGAAGACCAAGACGAAATTACTTTGAGCAAATAAAAGAAAAGGTTATAGTCATGTCTTACCAAGAAGTGATGGAGAAAGCCCAAGAAAAAAACGGTTGGTGATTGCTACAACGACAAGAGCTCAGCTCTTAAATTAAAAAAAAGAACATTTTAAAACATTGTATTGATAGATCCATTCGACTTAATTCTATTATTTCACAAGTTGGAGGGCCAATAATTTAAATCAAATTACCTACCAACTTCAGCATAGGGGGAAGTTAAGAATCGTCCTTAATTGCGCGCTTAGCTCCATAATTAATGATTTTGCTCGCACCGGCAATTCGAGCAGAGTTTGTATTAATATAATTATGAAGTATGCTCAATTCATATCAAATAATTAAGAGGAGTCGGAATGGCAAATTTCAGTCACCAATTGGTTTACTTGGGCGATGTTGATTCAACGCACCTAATCGTTATAACATTTTTAAGAATGCGGAATTGACAACTTAATTTTTTTTACCATTGCCCTTTTCCGATATATCTAATCAAATAAAGGTTAAAAAAATTTACATTTTTGAGTTTTCGAAAATATCCCAATTTATGATTGAAAAATCAATTTATTAATTGTAAAAGTATGTAGGGTACAAGTAAGCGCAGTAAATCGTACAGTCGAACTGTTAAGTACTAAGACAGATTAAGTAAAGAAATTGTACCACTTGCTCTTTTCGTAGGTTGCGACTGTCAATTTTTCCACAAGTCGACGTCATTTGAGTGCTGATTCTCAGACGACGACGCTTCTTTCACCTTTTTTTAGTGTGCTGCTCTGTGGCGGCGCCACCATAATGGAAATCAATGAATTATATGTTGAAATTATGTACGTTGAACGTACACCATGTACGTATCTTGTTTTTTGCTGTACCTGTACCAGGGAACGAAATAATGGACATTGATTGTGGCGCCGCTGGGGAGCATACTCTGCAGTGGCGCCACTGAGAATTCATAGAAATTACATCAGCTATTATTTTCTTATTGGAAATTGATGTAGGTACTAGTGATATTTATTGTGTACGTATTGACGAAGAATCATCTAGTACCCATAACACAAGCCTTCTTGCTTCTTGAGCTTAATTTGGGACTTGGTTGATTTGTGTGAGGTTGTCTGATATTCATTTAAGTATTTATTTATTAAGTAGGTACTAAAATGCCATTCATACCTAATTTTGGTCACTTGCCAGCATCGTATCTCTTCCAATTGCCGTAATTCAGTCCATTCAAATTAAGACCTCGTTACGAAGTCACAATTACAGTGCTTTTAAATGCGATAATTACAAGGAAAAGCTAGAAAACGGCTATAAAACTGTTGAAACAAAGACATGTATTCAGACACTCCCAGTATGGCGCCGAGAGCAATAACTCCCTTCCTAATGAGGCCAATTCAGGCAAAGTAAAACAATCTCAATAATCCAAAGTCGCCTTATCCCTATCTTAAACATGAAGGTGCTGCTTCACCGCGAGCATTTCCCTGTAAGTCCTGTAACGTAAAGTAAATTACTTTTCAAGAACACAATAAACTACATTATGATTTAGTTCTCTGGCTCACATTTAGCGGCACCTGTCCTGTCTGTGATATCATATGGTATGGTATTTTTTTGGGATAAAAAGTAGCCTATGTGTTAATCCAGGTTGCTACCTTCATACCAAAATTTATCAAAAAAAATTGGGCAAGTGCGAGTCCGACTCGCGCATGAAGGGTTCCGTACCTATATATATACATATATAATCTATAACAAGTTTGTTGAATGGGAGCCCCCCTTAAATATTTATTTTATTTTATTTTTAGTATTTGTTGTTATAGCGGCAATAGAAATACATCATCTGTAAAAATTTCAACTGTCTAGCTATCACCGTTCTTGAGATACAGCCTGGTGACAGACGGACGGACGGACGGACGGACGGACGGACGGACGGACGGACGGACGGACAGCGAAGTCTCAGTAATAGGGTCCCGTTTTTACCCTTTGGGTACGGAACCCTAAAAAAACCAGCCGTTTGAGCGCGAAGAATGAAGAAACCTACACATAAACATATAGATTTTACATTACATTACGCAACATTTACGATTCTATTCACATCACAATTAAGTACTCTGCTCTCTAGCGTGATTCTCGAATCTGTAAAGGCTGATTTAGACGATGCCAATTTTGAGACGCCTAAATTACGGCGCCAGTGATTACCGCACAGCACACCTCCGACCGTTTAGACGATGACTACGAGTATGTTCAGCCGCCTAAATCTCGCCGCCAGTCGTGTTTACACGGTGCTTTTTTTCAGTACCAGTCATTAGTGGCAGCGAGAGACGTGGAGGGGGGGTCACTGGCGCCAAAAAATAGGCTCGTGTTCTATTCCGCGCCAGCGCTGGCATGCGGCGAAAAAATGGCGCGGAAAGTGTTTATACGGTGCCTTTTCGAGGCGCCGTAATTTAGGCGTCTCAAAATTGGCATCGTCTAAATCAGCCTTAAGGCTACTTAACAGGTGCGCGCAGTGAGGAAGCACCTTTACCGTGTTTTGCCCTCGGCAATTTCCTGGCCTTAAAATCTTACTGTCGCTTAAGATGACCCTTGAACTCCACATTAACCCTTTAAGAGCCGGTTGGATTTAAGACACAAAGGCGCTTCAAGAAAAATATTTGTTTGTTCTCAGTACCACAACGTCCACAACAGAAATACTGGCTAAGCGTTCATAATCATACATATTTTGACTCTGTGTTTTGTCGAATTGCCGCATTTTATTTCAATTTTGAGACCTCCCAAGATGAATTATTGAATCTACTTTTCTGAAGTACTAGACAACCTCGTTAATTATCTATACAGAAGTTAGTTGAATATCTGTAAATACTTACGCGGAAACCGAACTCCAACTTATTATTATAAAAAAAGTCTAAGTTCAAAAACTGTAACTAACCGAACGAGTGAAGTGGCTCCGCTTAAGCTTGGCCCACAGATCTTTCGTATAGCCTAATTTTGAATCTTGTTAGCAATAGTTCTTGCCTACAGACCGCATTTGTCAACCGATTCTCGTCAAATCTTGTGACGTTGGATCAAAAAATTAATCTTCAAAAAAAAATATACATTATAAGGTATGTCACATTTCTTCGTCGATTAACTATTATTATTTTATGGAGTTTAAATTGAAAGAAAACATATTTTTAGCCATTTTGAAACGGATGCCAACTCGTAAAATTACAACAAAGACTAGTAAACGACTTAATGAGCATATTTGGACACGAAAAGTCTAGACGCTGCTACGCGTACCAAATTGGTATTTTATTGGGTGTTTACGAGTTTTGCTACTACGTAAACTGATCGTGTGACTCCGTCAAATAAATAAATATGAGGGGTGCTAGACAACCTGACCTTGTCTCAAACCTAACTCGAGGCGGTTACTATGAGCAAAAGTGGCACACGATGTTGTTGATCAATTTGTTGTCCGTCTGTCTCTGTCCCTCTTTCAACCCCCTCTTTAGGGTTCCGTACAAAGGGCATACAAGACTCCGCTGTCCGTCACTGTATCTCATGAACCGTGATAGTTAGACAGTTGAAATTTTTCATAGATGTATTTCATCATCTCAGCCATAGGACGTCCACTGCTGAACATAGGCCTCCCCTTTGGACTTCCATATATACCGGTTGGAAGCGACCTGCATCCAGCGCCTTCCGGCGACCTAGATGTATTTATGTTGCCGCTATAACAACAAATACTAAACACAGAATAAAATTAATATTTAAGTAAGGGGGGGGCACAACAAACGTAATCGGTTGCGTTAACTTTGCACCTCATTTGTATCCGGCGCCATACATACCAAGTGCAAACTTAACTTAACCCGGCCAGTAAGATGGGATAAGTATTTGTACGGAGCCCTTGGTGCGCGAGTCAGACTCGCACTTGGCCAGTTTTATTAGTAGCGCATGGTATCAAGCCGAAACTAATATCAGATACTCGTCTACCGCAGATAGGTACAAAAAATAAAAATTGGGCAAGTGCGAGCCCGACTCGCGCATGAAGGGTTCCGTACCTATACATATATATAATCTATAACAAGTTTGTTGTATGGGAGCCCCCCTTAAATATTTATTTTATTATATTTTTAGTATTTGTTGTTATAGCGGCAATAGAAATATATCATCTGTGAAAATTTCAACTGTCTAGCTATCATCGTTGTTGAGATACAGCCTGGTGACAGACGGACGGACGGACGGACGGACGGACAGCGAAGTCTCAGTAATAGGGTCCCGTTTTTACCCTTTGGGTACGGAACCCTAAAAACAATGATCAAAGCACAAAGAGAAATTGAAAATGCTTAACCTGGCGGAAGAGATCGGGGATCGAACCCGGTACCTCTGTATTACTGGTCCAACGTGTTTACCTCTCCACCACCGTAATCCTCGTCCTCACTCCTTTGTATCAATGGTTCAATATAAAAGTGGTGTGTACCCACATTAAAAATAATGAGACGTTATAAATAAATAAATAAGTTTCTGTCAAAAATGATATTTTAGTGGCAAGCTTTTATAGCCGACTGTACTTTGGATATTTGTCAAATTCTCACTGAGACGATTCTAAAGAGCGCAAGCTCGGTAGGATTGTTTTTTCTATTATAGAGTTCCCATGGCCACCTTCCAGCTCCATCATCAGATCAGCCACATGATACCATATTATTGTATTGTCATCAAAGTTAAGTACATAAGTATGCAATATTTCAGCTCAATCGGTTGACGATATCTGCTTCAAAATTGAGTTGCAAGATTCCACCCGAAGAAACATACTTTAAATATACATACAATGCAAGTTAAATAAAAGCTTGTAATAATCATAAATATATCATCCCTTGAGTGTGAATATGCCGTACATTACAGAATGAGGGCAGTTCAAGTAACGCTGGCGGTCCCCTCGTATTATATAACACCTGTTTCTCTCTCTTAACGATAACACGACCTATTCCTTCGTTAACGCAATTGTTAAGTGAAAGTGAAATTAAATTACCTAAGGGCCGGCGTAGTTAGGGCCTTTAGGGAGTTAGAATTTCAATTATAGTTGTATTATGTCGTCGCCCAATCGTATAATATACCTACGCCAAATCACGAAAGTCGTAAACATATAAGTATTAGACGGTATGAAAAGGACATGACTAGCTAAATCCTGAGCCCGTTTTCTTAAAGCGAGGATTTAATCTTTACGGGCATACGGGCGTAAGTTTTTTTCACAGCCATGTCAGTTTATTTACAGGCGAGTTATTGTGACAATATTAATTTGTTTTGATTTTATCCAAAACGGTAGACCATTCGAAGTGACGTTAAATATTTTGTTTCAAAGTGTTTTATGTCAGGTTATGTGCCCTCATCAAAACACTAAGAAAAGGCTTAATAATATTTAAGTTCCACCAGAGCCCTTTGGGTATGAGGGCCTAAAATTCTTCTCGATTCTTTGTTACTCTTATTATGTAAAAGTATGTCATTCTCATTATTTCAATTACCTATTTACAACAATGAGAACAATAAATTCTTTATCTAATGCAAATATACGAAAGTTTAATTGTATTATTATACCTATTCCTATTCAATAAAATTGAGTAGGCTAATTCATTACCTACTTTTAGTTGTTTGTATTTAACTCGAGATGTTTATGATAAGAAGAATAATTATTAATATTTATAAACAATTGTAGACGGTATTGCTTTTAATTAAAACAGATTTAATAACATTAACTAAGCTGCTTATTAAGAAATCGTTAAGATAAAGGCGTGGCATAAAGAGAAACAAGCAACCAGAATATTAAAAAAAAACATTATACAGTGAATTATACCGGGTCATCAATCCAAAATGGGTCAGTAGGGAGAAGTCAGAAACTTTAAGAGATAGAGAAATCTGTACTTAGGAACCATAGCGTCGACTTTAGATTTAATAAAAATTGCATATAATTTTCTGTACATCTCATACATAACCCGGTCAAAACCGCTATAAAGAATGCTACATACGACATGCGATTACTTACAGAATTTTAACCGTGTTCAATTCCTGGTTATGTATCAGATTTTTGTATAAAAACCGGCCAAGAGCATGTCGGGCCACGCTCAGTGTAGGGTTCCGTAGTTGCTCATCCTTCACAATAAACTTAAGTTACGAGAAAGATTTCAAGCTCTATAAAAGGGTCGTAAACGTCACAGTAACTGTAGTTACTTATTACCTTCTGGAAGTCAACTTACGGCCTTTTAAGAATATTATGAAATTTTGCGATAACTCAAAAACGGCTACACCGATTTTGTTCAATATAGTTTTCATTGAAAGTACTTATAAAGCCTCATTTTCATAATTTTTTCCATAATTTTTTGACCCGTGGTTGAAAAGTTAGAGGGGGGGGACCCAAAAAAAATATTTAGTTTTTATTTTACCGTTTTGTCGGCGTGATACATACACATACTCGTACCAAATTTCAGCTTTCTAGTACTAATGATCACGGAGCTAAGCCGCAGACGGACATGGCGAAACTATAAGGGTTCCTAGTTGACTACGGAACCCTAAAAAATGCAGTTTCTGTTAAATTTAAAATCGACGCCATGATTCCTAAGAACAGATTTCCCTATCTCTTAGTTTTCGATTTCCCTCTGCTGACCCATTTGAATTGATCACCTGTATACACATTATACGTGGTTTGTTATTATTAAAATTTGGTCTCTTTATCTAAGCGTGCTGATTTATTTATTTATTTATATTTATTTACCTATGCCTTTTGGTTTCATTTTTTATAGTCTATTTCACATAGCTTGGTGCGTGTGACATTAGGACATCTAACTTCTATATTATCATAAACTAGATTTGTATTGAAAATCATTGTTCTATGGAGAGGAGTCATGAGTTCAGGAAAAATCTTAATAGCGTGATGCAGGATCGTCTTTTGTTTTGTGGGTGCGCGGCGTCATACTAACCTGGCGCCATCTGTAGGTCATAATTTTCATTGTCCTCGCATCACGCCGAAACGGTTGGACAAATTTAAACCAATTTTGATGCAGGGCTAGCTGGACATACAAAGATGATTATGGGATACTTTTTACCCGTCTACGGTGAATAAAAAAATTCGAAGGTGCGGGTACCTCTTAAATAGACTATAAATGGCGAAATACCTCTGGCGAAAGCAGCTAGAAGTGAAAGCCATAAAAAAAATTGACTAAGTATAATACTTTTGCTTTCTATTCCGAGGTTTGAAAGTTAATATATTTTTAAGCTTCATTTTGATTAAAAGCATCGCCGTTTTGTTTATGATTATTGGATACCAACTGTTATATTTCAATGCGTAATTAGCTTCCGAGATCTTCGTAACACATAAAGCATTGGCCACACTCCAAAATCATAACTCATTTACAAAATCGAGCCAAAAGGCCAAACCATAATTCCACATTAACTTGACGCAACGTGTTACGTGGCTCGGTACGTAGACCTGATGTGAACAACTATGCCGTGAAGTTTTTCTGATTAGTGATTTAAGCGGATACCTTCACTTCCCCGAATTTCATTTGTCATAAATGTATCACTTGCCATAATTTTCATTTGCCATAAACTTTTTATTTCATAAATCATACTCTTCGGGATTTATTTAATATTATTCATGGACAAATCATTAGGTTAGGTTTATTTTATGACAATCCCGAAAAGTTTCAGCTTACAGAGGAAAATAGATTTATGGCAAATGAATATTATGGCAAGTTAGTGATAGATTATGGCATATGAAATTCGGGCAAACGATAGAAAACCTAGTTTAACTGTTTGTTAACAGCCCTCCAAGTGGAGGTCTAACCTGAAAAAAAAATTGCTCAACTAGTTTAACTACTTTAGAAATATCCAAATTGTGCTTAGTAGTAACCAACATTATGTTAATTTAAAAAAAAAATTATACTAGTCGCCTTCAGTTTTTCAGCCAATAGCCAACAAATTCTCTTTTTTGTTTCAGTGTAAATTGTCTCACCGATGCGGCACTGCTGCGTCCCTGTTTCGAGTTTTCATGCTTCTTCTGTGATTATCTTGGTCCATAACTCATTTGGAATCCAACGGATGGAACGCAACCAGCCCAGTGCCACTACAATAGTTTGACTCTTAGAACAGCGTAGTATTTCGAATTACTTGTCTATAACGTGATAGTCACATAACCAAAAAATTGGTGGGTGTGTAGTATCTTGGATCTATAGATTTGTATATGTATATATAAACGTGTATCCGGGCAGGCGGAGGGTGCCGCTCCAGCATTCCGTTATCTGGTTTCACGCAGGACGGACGTTGCACCTATACCCTGCGGTGTATACTAAAATATATATCTGTGTTTAATTCCAAATCCTTTGTGGAGGACACCACTGGGTGTATTATAATTTGCCTAAGGTAGATATACTAAAGTATGGTGCTCAAGCCTGGTCGTTGACTGAGGCTTTAAAGTCTAAACTGAAGGGGTGCCAGAAGGCGCCGGAGTGCAGTATACTAGGTGTTCGGAGGACTGATCGAATCAGTAACACGGAACTACGCTCCAAAACTGGTATAGAAGACGTGAGTGTCACGACCGCAAATGTCTGTCGCATGCATCCGGAAAGGTGGACCACGATAGCAACCCAATGGATCCCACAAGATTAATACCGGAACAGAGGCAGACCGAAAAAGAGATAGTGGGACGATTTGTACTCATTCTGCAGAGAATGGCAGATCCGCACTGGCAAAAGGGTCGAGTGGACAAAAAAAAGGAGAGCTTTTGCCCAGCAGTGGGGCACCTCAACAGGCTATTAAAAAAAAGATATACACAGCCACTGTATTATCTGTGGCGCGAAGACATTCCAGTTAGTGGGTTTGTACTCCCACAAAAAATTCGCCTCACTGGTAGTGAGGGCTAACCAGCCCTGATACAGATCAAGTCATGCTTAAAACAATGAAAAGAAGGCCCGCTAAACAATCGCGAGAGACAAAAGCCAACGCGTTGCCAAGTGTAATTATTGTAGCCCCAACCAGTCCTATTTGTGTTTTCACCTAAAGCGATGTTCTTTATTTGAATTCCCAGGATATTTAGGTTTGTACGCTTTTCTTCAAACAGTGTATCACTAAATCAACGCAAAGTAAACCAGAACATCTACGATATAAAGTGTCGTTTGGCGCGTTCTGGAGCCCGCCGCCGCGGCTCAAATAGCTCCCAAGTCGATACTTTAAGAATAGTACTGTAAAACTTTTTTTGGTGATCCGAGCCACATTGATAATGTCTCGAGTAACCAAACGGGCAAAGGAAACTGAAATAAATAGCATCACTGATGCGAATACCGAAGGAGAAGTTTTTATTCGATCCCTCGGTGAAACTGACTTTTATGTCCGCTTAACTATCTTGGTTCCTATTCGAAATATTTAAGGTTGTATTTTGAGTAAGGCTTGTTTAAATTAGGTCGTTAGTATTTCAATACTTTGGGTCAGTTTGCGGTATTAAAGATTGTCTATAATTGTTAGCTAGCTCGTTATGCGGGTTAATGGATTGGGTTTTGGAATACGGATGCATTTGTCGGTCTTTTTTCTCCTGGATAAACTAATTTGCATTTTTTTATTAAATTTTTGGGAATAAGGATGGCCAAATATCGATCCCTTTTACTTTTAAAGAATCTTAGGTAGTTAATGAATGAATGTCCAATAGCGGACTGATAAAAACAAATTAACAGTTGCCCAAAATGTAAGCTGCTAGTCAATAAATCGGGGGACTGACAAAATAAGTTGTGTAAAATTAGCTTAATTTTGGTTACTATTAACAATCTGGCTACTTATTTCTCAAGTAGTTAAACTAGTTAAGCTAATTGATTTTCAAGCAGTCGTGGAACTTAACGGCAGATGGCATAACAAAGCCTTTTTACGTCATGAAAGAAATGAAGCCAGTGGTTAAAAAACCAGATGCCTGAGAAATTGGCATCTGCAGAACCTTTGATGGTCCTCCTTGGCCCGGAGACGATGCGGATGCTGTGGAGATGTGAGTTCGGTTCCCGTTCAAATCGTATAATGCTTCCAAATTTCTTTATTATGCAAACATGCTCTGTATGTACGCAGTATGTAATTATACGTCTGGATCAATCCACACAACTTACACAAACACATGTAAGTTACTTTTTAACATAACAATAATATCGGTGTACATATTATCTGTTACCCGCCATAGCCTTACAAATAGCAAGCTAACTACTTCGCAACAAGATAAAACCGTATCACGCTTCAAAACAAAGCGAACCACTACCTCTGGACGAAAGGGCGTAACCAACGTGAGAATACCTATAAATTATGATGTTTTGTTCCTGTTGTGACGTAGTTCCAAGTTCCCTAATTTTCTGCGAAAGTGAACCAACAAACTAAGTACTGCAGTGTTTGGACTCCGACCGCGCGGGAGCTATAAAAACTTTTGAGTCGCTGTAGCGCGTTTTACACGGTATATGTTTCAACTGACGACATTACGCATGATAAGTGGCGGGAATAAAAGGAATTTTCAAGGGGCGTAATTCGACGTGACTCGTGAAATACATTTGTGATAATTACCACTCAATGTCTAATTTAGCGATTTTAAAATTTCATTCCATTCATCCAATTGATTCAGGATTTTTTTTATTAAGGAACAGGAAAAGGATTTCGTTTTTCAAACTTGATGCGCCGCGCGGTATTACCCGCTCATCCCACGGGAGCATAATTTTTTTCGGGATAAAAGTAACCTATGTGTTAATGCGGGGTGTCAGCTATCTTCATACCAAAATTTATCAAAATTGGTCAAGCCGTTTGACCGTGAAGAAGTAACAAACATACGAAAGAAGATACAAGATACAAGAAGTAACATACAAACACACTCAAAAACTTTCGCCTTTATAATTTATTAGTGTGATTAGACATTGCCAAAATATCAAGAGCACTTAATGCGAGCCAGGCACCTTCCGAAACGGTTCATAGATCCCTTCTAGTTTAATAACTAGTATTACTTATCATTTTTTTTTTTCAATGTACGTCGTCCTGCATTGACATTCCCTGGGCATTGACAGCTGTCACTACTAATATCGCACATTTCGCAATACATTGCTTCTTTGTCTAAACATAATTCTACAAGTTATCATTTTAATATGCATCGATTCGAAATCTCACCACAGTATTTATTTTAGAAATAATGTATTTACTTATACATTACTGTCATTACAAAATCTTTCTCATTGCATTGAATGCGTCGTAGGCAGTAGACACATATAGGTATGACATATGCAAAGATTGCAAAGTATTAATAAACTTTATTTAGTGCCCTAAAACAGCCCCTTTCGCTCAGATTTTATAAAATATCTCATTTTTGTTTTATTTAACACTAGCTGCAGTATTTCCCGATCATCCCACGGAAATACCACATTTTTTGGAGCAAAAAGTAGCCTATGTGTTAATCTAGGGTGTCAGCTACCTTCATACCAAAATTTACTAAAATTGGTCCAGCCGTTGAACCATGAAGAAGTAACAAACTTACACATAAACACACAAATACACTCACAAACTTTCGCCTTTATAATATTAATGTGATAGGTAATATGAATGTCGTGCATCGCATGCAGAATTTTATCCGAAACTCCCTAACAGAGTAAACAAAATCAAAACACTAGCGAACGTTTTCCATAAAGCATCAAACTATTTCATTAATTTGGTGGAAAACTTGTGGAATATTTAACTAGAGATACCGTTATATCACAACGTTAATACTCTTTTAATCGATGTGGTTTTATGCGAGAAAAGTCCAGCCGGAGGCCTTGATTAATTGAAATCGAAAAATTGTTTTCATTAATTTAGGGATGCGTACAAAAATGGTGTTTGTACTCGTATTGATGAGTCTGTCACCGGGAAATGGATTTTGTATTAACTTGTTTACACGGCAGTTTCACTTGGTCGGGCTGTAAATTAAACAAATGGATTTGCTGATTGAGTGCATTTGCGCTGGTTCGATTTTGAATGAGTGCCGTAGGAGTTGTTCGGTTTATGGGACGTAAAAAGAACTCTTAATATATCTTGACATTTGTCACTGTAGCACGCATTAGTCAATCGTGATGGATGCTTAGAAATATATTTAACACATGATAAACACAACCAGGTGGATAGAAATATCTAAAAAGGTGACTGAAAACGGAACTTTTGCAATAATATCTGCAGTAAAAATTGGTTTCTTTATTTTAGCAAGCAATATGATTGATGGATGTCTTAAATCAATGGTTAAAACACCAATAAATTATCGATATATCCGACCGCAAACCATACAATAATGGTAACGCCCTAACAAGAGAATAACAAGAAAAGAGGCGGTGAACTGAAACTGTCCGGCTCCATTTTTTTATTTATATACATAATAATATGTATGTTAGAGAGAAGAAGAATAACAGACACGTATTTTTTAAACTGTCTTCCAAAGTACTGAAAAGTGCCAATACCCCTAGCTTCTGTAGAGAGTTTTGTTGAAGAAAATTGCTAAATTTTGATTAAGTATACATTTGACATAAGAAATAATGAGCACGTGTTTTGCTATATTGGCTCACATGTTCCTAAAAAAACACCCTTCAAAGGTTTATACTTCTTCATCGAAGTTACACTTCGGTTATTTTATTAGTTTGCTCTCCATCATGGTAACTTTTGAACCCCTAACGATGAAAATATAAAACCAAATCAAATCGGAACCGGACAGTTGGGTATATTTCCTTGTAATTAAGTTTTAAACTGTTGCGTTTCCATGATATTATCAAAGACGCTCATATAAAGCATTTGCTCCGGTTGAACTTACCTTGACTAGAATTCTAAATCACAGATCTGTCTCCAACTGCAGTTTTGCTCACCAACTTTGCAACTGTTCTAATCGGTACTAAAACTTATTCATCCTTTGTTGTCTGCGTACCTAAGTAAAGAACATTCTGACCTGTAATTATTAAAGTCAGCACTCTTGTCGCAATCGCATGACAATAGGGTAGTTAGGGGAGCCAATTATATAGTGTTAAATTCATTCTTCTTCGTCGGTTTCACACTTGGCAGAGTAGTCGTGTCATCATTTGTTGGTGGCAAGTTTCACAATACGCCTTCCTCGTGCATTCGTTCTTTTGTTCATTTATTGGTTTTTATTTTTATTTGTCTATCTCATAGCCAATCTTCCTCGTGTCGGTTTTTTTTTAACCCAAGTTATAAAATAAAGTAGTGCATTCGAAAAAAAAACCGTAATCACAGTAATCCCTACAGTGCATCCGGTGCCTCATCAGTCACAACATGGTGACAAGCAATTTAATAGCCTGCACTAAAAACAAAAAGTCAGGCAGCGACAACTAAGCATTCACAATACATAAATCCCTAGATAGATAGAGGTCCCTCAAAGGGAAAAGTTTGCCTTTTATACATGCCTATTCTTTTGTATGCAATAAAGTGTTAACATACACAATATAAATCACTCAATTTAAGGGAACTTTACAAAAACCATATTAATTAATAGAATTAACACCATTCCATTTACTTCCAAGCTACCCTATTGTCACGTGTTGGTGACATGAGTTTGTGTTCTATTGGACGTAGAATAACTTATTATCAATGACATTATTTATTTCAAAGATATTCATTTTCACATTTTTTTCATAAAAAATAACAGCCACTTGTCTATTATTGCTATCTTTACTTTACTTAAATGTCTCCAATGATCTTTTTACCAAATTATTTTCTTATTACAATACATTTTTCAATGAAAAATATTCATCATAAATGTAAAAGAAATCTCGTAGCTTGTTATTATTTATTGTTCGGCAAGGGCATAAATGGCACGTAATTACATTTCCTGTCGCTCCAGCCTCCGTCCATCTTGTTTCTTACCTTTGTTTCGTAATGTAACGTTTTACGAAAGCCACCAAAGTGAATAAACAGAAATAATAAGCCGACCAATGAAGTTACTTCGCTTTGGAAGGTATAAAATTGATGCTTTGAGACATCGTTTTTTGTATCTATGTCGGGAAATATTAGGTACTTCTCTAGTACCCCTTTGAAGTATTCATGTTGGACGAATAAACTTTTTGATCGACATTATTTACTGTCTCCGGTGTTACTCAAAATATGTTACCAAGAAATCGGGCTTCTTATAATATATATTGTTTATTTTTATTAGAAAGGCCATCTAAAGGTGCAATTTTTACAACGTAGTTTAAAATTTGTGAATGAAAGTGTATGTATCGGTCAAAAAGGTAATTCACCTACTAGTGCTTTAAAATATAATTAAAATCAGGAGCCTTCTCCTCAGTTGGGTACACTGCTGGACAACGACTTATTAAGAGTCGCGGTTGCTCTGCGGGTTGGTTGTAAGGTATCCGAGGCACATCGTCGCATCTGCGAGGTGGCAGTTGAGGAGAATGGCCACCATGGCCTCAGCTGTCAGAAATGCGCGGGGCGATTTGCAAGGCATCATGAAATCAATGATTTAGTTCGCCGGGCTTTAGTGTCTGGAAATATACCTTGTACCTTGGAGCCTCCTGGGTTGAATCGAACTGATGGCAAGAGGCCTGATGGCCTCACGTTGGTTCCTTGGCAGAAAGGTCGGTGCCTCTTGTGGTAAGCAACTTGTGTGAGTACGTTTGCTCCGTCCCACTTGACTCACACCATTAGAACTGCCGAGGCGGCCGCGGAGTGTGCGGCAAGAGTGAAACACGCTAAATACAATGCCTTGGAGTCAGCGTACTATTTTGTACCTATTGCTGTGGAGACTGGTGGACCTTGGGGCTCGGAGGCCAAGGATTTTATAAGGGAATTGGGCCGCCGGTTTTGGTGCAACAAAAATTCGTTGGCCATTCAGCGTCGTAACGCAGCCAGTGTAATGGGTAAGTTTGAGCCAGCTACGATTCGAGGCGTGCCTTATTAACGAAATTGATGAAGCCTGTTTGTGGATCACATCATTGCCTTGTATTTGACGAAGCCTGTTGCTGATTTGTTGTTGTATCTCACCTGACGAAGCCTGCGATGTGGATCAGAACTCATGTAAATTTTCCTGTCTTTTAATAAATTATTTTTAGGGTTCCGTACCCAACGGGTAAAGACGGGACCCTATTACTGAGACTTCGCTATCCGTCCGTCCGTCCGTCCGTCCGTCTGTCACCAGGCTGTATCTCAAGAACGGTGATAGCTAGACAGTTGAAATTTTCACAGAGGATGTATTTCTATTGCCGCTATGACAACAAATACTAAAAATAAAATAAAATAAATATGTAAGGGGAGCTCCCATACAACAAACTTGTTTTATGGTACAGAACCTTTCATGCGCGAGTCGGACTCGCACTTGCCCAATTTTATTTTTGTTAAAATCCCTACGTATCTTAAAATTGTTATGTTGGATCATTGTGTGTTTTGTGATACAATGTAAGCTTGGCTACAACCACATTTGACCACGCGGTTGGCGCAGTTCGTAGTGCCTGTCTACTGAGCGGTCCTGGGTTTGAATCCCGGCAAGGACAAACATTTCTGTGATTAACTCGAATATTTGTTCCTGGGTCATGGATGTTATCTATATATGTATTTATATATTATGTATATCGTCATCCATTACTACCCATAGGACAAGCTTTTCTTAGGTTGGGATTAGGTCAATTTGTGTAAGATCGTCCCTTAATATTTATTAATTATTTTATTATTTATTTATTCGTTAGGTAATTCGCAGTAATCAGGTATGTAATTTAATAAAAACGGAACCGAAGGCATCATTTCTGATTTATATTAAAACTAAACAGTAACACAGTGATGATTTGTGGTAACAACATTGTTATTTTGTTTTGACGATTTTGGGCAACATGCCCATTTAAATTAGTATTGAAATAAATGATATTATTATGTACCACGTATATAATAGAGACAGTGTTAAAACGCGTAAGTGATTGCAGTGCTTACGCGTGTTAAGTATGAACATTGAGGTATTATTTGTAATTATTACGTCAATGAGTATGAATAATCATAAGAGATGACACACCACCTGTGTAACGTCTGTGTGTATCGTGTACTCGTAATAATGTGTATAATGCTGCACTCGTAGCTGGTGTCACATGGATTTTAATGAAACACAATTATTCGCAACATCAATCTTTAATTTAAAGTATTTCAACTTAATTCCCTTACAAAACCGAAACATTCATTCAAACAAGTTATTTATCATATCCAATTAATATTTACAATATTCAGAGTTAAATATTAAAGTGCAACGGAATTGAAATATGTGGTTACATTTTATTCTATGTTTTTATTTTGAACGGAAATATTTCTTCATAATTAATTCCTTTTAATACTATGTTTGATACTTTAGCACAACCTCAGAGTTGTTTTTAATTAATTCGAAATCAATTAATTAATAATTTTATTTTACAATTCAAATATACACTTTTAATTTCTTGTACCGGGACTGCTATACTTATCAGGGTAGGTACTTAGATGACTCATTGATTTTAACAAAATCGATTATTATTTCAATTTAAACGTATAATCGGGAATATTAAGTTTTCCAAAGGTATTTATATTAAGTATAATATAATATATTATGTTCCCAATAGTATACGTTATTTGGATTCACAATCTACGATTAGTTTATTTTTACGTCGTATATAGGTTCTTTAGATATATTTTTTTAAACCTTAATGTGGTATTTCGTCCCATTCCGAAAATATACAACATTGAGCTTGGTCTTCAAGGAATTAGTAAAGAAAAAAGGAAAAAGTATTTATTTATATAAATGACGTATGCTATCGGGAAAAATTATTTTATGATTAGATAATTTAATGTTCCCAATTGTTATTAAAGGTGCTTTTTAGTGGGATTAATTATGTCGTCTGTTGATAACCAAAACTCACAAAACAAACAAAGCTCGTATCTCAGTATCAATCTACTAACTAGATACGAGGTTTTTATGAATAGTGACAGAAATTTTACTGAGTTTTGTTGTCACCTGGTGATTCGTAAAAGTAGTTGTGGGTTGCTTGTCACCGGGACGTCGTGGGGCGGGGGAGGGGGCGGTAACATGACGTCGCCGGCCCCACCACCGTCATGCCGCGCCGTTGCCGGTGGCGGCCAGCCCGGACGTACTCCATCGAATATTCCGTTTCTTCTCCTCATTTTTATATAAATATAATCCAACCTAGGATTGACTTGACCAAACTGGAACAAGACCTAATAATACCCAGATATAAAGGGACAAAATTACATAGAAATTTTACATTAATCCTAAGAGCATATCTTGGTCCATATTGGTCAAATCAACCTTATTTGTAAGGTGATAAAGTCGGGTGTACAGTTTTCTATGATAATGATAAATAGTTTAAGTAGGTATAAAATATTGAGATAGGCTGTAAGCGAGAGATAACGCGGTGGCAGATAAACCGTGCGCGGTTTTCGCCCACCGTATATTATGTAATAGGTCATAAGTTCCTTGTTTTAAATAAATTAAAAAAAAAAAAAAAAAAAAAAAGTTAATAGTAGTAATAGTTTTCCAAAGGAAGCTGGTGAATCTCCGGGCATATTAGCCACGTGGTTCTTGGTAATTTCTGTTGCACGATTATTATAAAAACGAAACAGCAAGTCGCAATAGCAAGCCCACTACATCGACTTATCGAAAATGATTACTAACCCCATCTTACAACCGTGCAACTAGATATACAATTTTTAATAAAGGACGTAGCGTAAACTAAATGTTTATATAGAAGCGAAAAATGTAAACACTTTATGCTTTGAACGGGATTTAAATCCATGTCTCCATGGCTGTCTGGACCAGACGGGTGCATTACCAATTATGTTATCAAAGCCACAAAGCATCGAATTTTACAACCAGTTGCTTCATTTCTGCATGCCTTAGGGCAGCATCGTAACGCCATATTACGTCTTTATGTTCGGTACCATCGTCTCAAATTATGTTGAGAAATCGATCGTAACAATGTGCTACACCCAAACTAATGAAGTCTGCTAGCGTAAACTGAATGTTTATAGCATTTTTTTTTTAATTTTCGCTTCTATATGAACATCACGCAACTAAAGTTATTTGGCAAACGTAAGATGGCGCTGGCTCAATTGTCTTGACTGACCCTAACTGCCATCAACCTAGGATCTGATCATAAAATTCAACTTTAACCATCATCCATTTTGACAATATTTTTTGAGATAACGATGACAACAAGGGCCGTAAAACGCTGAATCAGAGCTCACGCTGGCTAACACTAATACGCAAATTTTGTTAGAAATGGACCAGTAAGTACAATTCTCTTACCTCATTTTGCCAGTAAAAAGCACCTTAAAGGTTTCAACATAGTATACATAAATATCAGATCCAATAAATTAAAGCGAAATACCAGTATAAAAAAATCGGTCATTGACACTTTTTGTGCGCTTGCCCACAGCTGTGTACGTAAAAAATCCTGGAGGCATATTACTCTATATTTATGTCTCCATTAACGAAATTAAACGTAAGACTATGTTACAAAACCTCCATGCAACGCTTATGAGTGTAGCCGCGGTATGACAAATGTTAATGTCGGTGTATTTGCCTCAACTTGAAGCTATGTTGAGATGGGGACATATTATCTTTATAATATGCGGTCTAGTTACAATATATCATTCAAATAATAGGTATACGTCATTATCTGCCCGAAATAGCGCCCTGTAATGTAGTTTGACTTACCTACTCATTGAAGTGTATTTTTCATTAATTACAATATTTAACATCCAACAAAAAATACAAAATATTTCACGACTATTACATTCTAGCACTGCTTATATTTAGAACCGTAACTTTAGTCACATAACTAATTATCATTATTAACAAGAAATACAGTAAGGAATATAACGTTCCACATATTTTTACAGTTCTTCAATGATATTAACAGGGAAAATAAGCCAAATTCTTAACAAGTATATTTACATTACGAAAAGTAATTTTCCTTTTAGAAAAGTAGGTACAATAAAGTTTTGCCCTAAGGATTTATCTTGTAGAGCTACATTACTTATAATTATATCACATTTCCTTATAGAATTTTAATTAAAATTTCATCGCCATAAAGTTTCGAACAAACGAGAAAGTGATCTCTCGAAACAATTTAATATCCGTCTCTAACGTTTGAAATGGAAGAATACAAATGAAATGACGTTGACTGAACAAGTACAAACCGTAATTTATCGAAAAACTTCTCTTTTATACTTTACAAAGTGACTGGTCCAAAACATTACAAATACGGCAAATTTTCATTATCCTCTAGTAGCCGTATCTAAATAACATCAGAAACGGGAGCGTAGGGAGGGCGAAATTTAATATAAGTTGTGACGCGTCCGCCGTCGACGGGTGAATCAGGTTTCTATAGTCTTTTGCCTCGTTCTGAGAGGGATAGGTATATGTTCTGTCGGTAACACTCTTCACGTCCTGCGGGCACGGAAGCAATTCCACCGGTATCTGTAGTAACGTCCTCTCGTTTTCACCTTTCGCCAATTTGGGTTCATCAACGTAAGTGTCATCGATTTCTTCGTGAAAAAATTCATCCGGCTCGTCTGGGTAATCTTTTATTTGACTTTTGTCATCGTTTTCTTGCAAATTGTTTGAGTTGATCGCGTTGGTTTCGAAGTAAGCGAAATGAGCGTTGAGGGTGGGATTGACGTTAAATTTGCAGACGAATTTTTCGAGGGATGTACGCACTTTGACGCTGCTAGCTTCGTGGCGTAGTTTGTGCATCCAAGCCAAGTGGCAGTCGCAGTTGAAGTCATTTCCTGTAAAAAAACAAAAATAAAATATGTAAATATCAACCTCTGGAGCGAGCTATGCTCGGAGCCTCCATGCGTGATCTGATCAGAAAAAAAGGAGCTCAGATAGTCGCCATACTTAAGTGGCATTGGATGGGGCACATTTGCTCGTAGAACCGATGGCCGTCGGGGCAGAAAAGTTTATTGAGTGACGCGTACAGGAAGACGCAGCGTGGGAAGTCCCCCAAGGTAGACCGACGACCATGTTAGGATCGCGGGAAGCAATTGGAAGAGAGCGGTGCTAGACCGATTATCACGGAGAACTTTGTGAAGGCCTTTTTCCAGCAGCGGACGTCTATGAGCTGATGATGATTCAAACCTATATACTAGCTTTCAAACTATGTGAGCGTGCAAATTTAGTTTTAATTTAGACAGACTTTTTATTGATTTACTTTCAAGGGCTTCGCAGTAACTTTTTGATTGAATAATGTAATTGAAGTTTGACTTTTGTAGTATATAGATCAATTACAAATAGGTTAGCTGATTTGATCATTTTCTACTAATATACTTCAAACTTTAGAGTTGATGAAAATTAAAAGTATAAAAATGTTTATTTACCATCCAGATTGATGTAGCTGTTCTGATTTTTCAGATTATCGTAGATAGGTCGTAAGTTGTCCATCGTAAATCTCTGTAGTTTATTGTGTCTCAAATCAAGGGCCGAGAGTCCTCGCACGCCCTCGAACAGCCCGCCGGCAAGGGTCACTAGCTTGTTATGACTTATACTTAATTTCTTTAATAACGATAATCCATCAAACGTCCTTTGCGCCAAAATATAAATTTCATTATAGTCTAATAATAATTCCTGAAGATTCCACAGTTCAGTGAAAGTGAACGACTCAAGTACAGCTAATTTGTTTTTCCTTAAATCGAGTCGCTTCAGATTAGCCAGCCCATCAAAACACTCTTTCTTGAGTGCGTTTATGTTATTTCTATCCAACTCTAAGTCAGCTAAGTTCACAAGATGTCTGAAAGCGCCATCTTGTATTACACTAATGCTATTATTAGTTAAATATAGTTTTTGTAACGCTGGGAGTTCATAAAATGTCTCAGTCACCAATTCCTTAATTTTATTTTCGTCCAGCGTAAGCACAGTTAAATTAGGTAGATTGTAGAATGAGTGTTTGTTCAGAACCATTATCTGGTTCTTTGTTAGTGTCATCTCCTGTACTGAGGTTAAATTCATGAATGTGTTTGTTTCTATTTTCGGTATCGAGCTGTACTTTATGCTGAACTGTTTCATCCTTCTGAGATACCTTAGTACTTTTGAGGGTACGAAGTCTAGCCCTCCGTCCGCTCGTACATTGAAGGCTAATGTCTCTATATTGGATTGTGAAGAGAAACTGCTCCATAGCGGGTCGGTTTTCTGTATTCCACCGTTGAATACCCAGCATTCTGTTTTCAACGCCTCATTTATTTCTTGGCTGTGTTCGCAGTAGCAATGGACTTTGGAGTCCCGGTCACTAATGTCGCAAATGTTAATGGTCGTTGGCACGTATTTGTCCTTTTGTTTCCGTCGGTTGGCGTGCAGTGTGTCTATTGCGATGAGCAACAGCAGCAAGGTAGCGGGGACCGTCCGAGCCCGCATACCTTTTGCCTGGAACAAACAAAATTGGGTCAGTATTTTTAGTTGAAACTTGGGACCCAGTTAATGGAGGGTTCTAAACGGTAAGATTAAGTTTACAAACAGGGATGTTTACGCACGGGCGAAGTTTAAAATTGTAATTTTTGTGCGTAGTTTTACGGAAAAGGCGGCATAAACTCATTTGTTTGCTAAAGAAAAGTATTGCGTCATCTGTTATAGAATAAAAAAAAAATTGAGAGGGAGAAAGAAATGTAGAAAATACATAACGTATTAGAATCATTATCAGTGATCATTTTTCATCTTGGAATGTAATAAGATTTGCGTAAATACATTATTTAGATCAAATTCAATATGTACGAACCAAGTCACAATTTAATATTGTTACAAAGTGTATTTATTCATAAAGATATTCTTCTTGGAAACATTCATGTTTTAACCTTAACATATTCAATGTGAACAAGCTACCTAATATTAGATTTCTGTGAGCGCCTTTTGAATTTTAAACTACGTGTAGACGAAAAGAAAATGAAGAATTACAAAAAACTGTTTTTTGCGCTCACTTCGGATAAAGCCTTCGTAAATAATGTATTTAGTTTCAGTAGAGGTAAATGAGACTCTTTAAGATAGGTAAGTAAAGTTAATTCTGATAAATTGTGAAAAACATGACATATAAATTTATATTTAAAGGTGCGTACTACTTAAGTAAAAAATACTTATATATTCATTATATTAAACCTAAACTGGATAATACGAATTCGCAAAACAGTCGTATAGACCATTAATATTTTCTGTGTCAAAGGCAAAACTTTGCGTAGTCTCAAAACAAACGTACCTACCTATATGTTTCGACGTTCCACGAAATGTAAAATATTGTGCGCTTTTTATATTATCCTTATTACTTGAAAGTAGTTAAAGGTAAACACAGTTGTATATTAGATTTTATTTATTTATATGTCAATAATACAAAAAGCGTTCTCTACCTTTCAAGAATCTAGAATCGGTGTAAAAAAGTCACAATCGTACTGAGTGATGAAGACACATTAAAATACCTGATGCACGTTTTAATCCATTTGCATGGCAACGGCCTGCATTTTATATTTTTTATGTACTTTATGTTATTGACGACGCAGTTGGCGCAATTTGTAGTGCACCTGACTACTGAGCGGGTGGTCTTGGGTTCGAATCCCAGCCAGGACAAAATATTTTTGTGATGAACTCGAATATTCATATAATATTAATATTAATCGAATAGGTAGTTACAGAATAATACTATTACCAGTAAAAGTAATATTGTACAAAAATCTAATTAACTATTACTGACTATAACTGTAAACTGACATATAAAATAACCACTATATACATTGTAAATTTGTACCCTTTTGTAAAATGACATATAATGTATTTGTGCATTATGAATAAATGAGTATGAGTATGAGTATGAGTGTTAGTTCCCGGGTTATGGATGTATATATCGGCGTCTAGTACCTATAGTACAAATTTTGCTTGGTTTGGGAGTAGGTCGTTTCGTGTAAGATTGTCCGTTCATATTTATTTATTATTCTAATATTGCTATCGTAGAATAAATAATAGACTTTAAATTATGATGAGCTTAGTATGTTTCATCACTGTATATATTTATATATGTATAATATATTATATTAGATGTATGTATATTTATTTATTAAAAACCAGGTTACATGACATTACAGTTTACACGAATGCGTCATGAACCGAACAATGTTTATTTCGACGGCGAAACGGCGGCGTGGCCCCGTTGTTCCGACATCTCGGGTATTGGATTTGGTATATATTTACATGAATAGGAAAAATTATGTATAAGTATTATAATTATGTTTTGTTACTTATGTGTAAGTTAGTTGCACTGCCTACAATTTTTCCGCTTTGCCCTAAGGTTGACTGGTAAGGAATGCCTCATGGCATTAAGTCCGCCTTTTGTATGATAAGTTTTCTACTGTGCAGTAAAGATTAAATAAATAAATAAATATGTTTCCATCTATGTGCCATGCGGTCATCGTAATACACATCATATGAAAATTTGAAGTGTTTACCTTACAATATGAA
This sequence comes from Apotomis betuletana, assembly GCA_932273695.1. Classification (NCBI taxonomy): domain Eukaryota; kingdom Metazoa; phylum Arthropoda; class Insecta; order Lepidoptera; family Tortricidae; genus Apotomis; species Apotomis betuletana. The sequence goes on along the minus strand of OW026314.1, from coordinate 17,363,649 downwards.
AAGCAGAAGGGTTAGTAGATAGTATTTTATGCAATCGTTGCACAATGGAGGTTCTTAAAGTCGAGTACCACGCTTAGGTCACGAGGCTTGCTGCCGAGTGGCCTATGTAAGGTACGGGACTTTAAGACCTAATTGTGTAACTATTGCATACAATACTTTTTATACGAGCAAAATCAGAAAATATTTTTTACTTTAATCGTCATTTTCCAATATGATTTTTTATTTTTGATGTAACCTTTTTCGTTCAACTAAAACTGACCTATTAAAAAAAACATGATCGCGATGGCCATGGCGGGTGCCTCGTGATTGGTGAATTTTTTTGACAAGTAATGTCAACCAATCAGTGAGCATCAAATAAGCTTGTGTTCTCTTTTTGAAATTATTAGAGTTGTGTAGAGATGTCTTATGAATATTAAAGTTCTGTAGCGGGTACCATAAAGTAGGTATAGAATTTTGTTACAGGATTAAAAAGTGCGTTATTGTGATCTTGTCTGTGAAATTATAATTGACAGATTAAAGTCTGCGAGTATAAAAAAGCTTTTTCAGTAATATTTACCAGAAGGTGACGGTAACCAAGGAGTACGGTGCCCTAAAAATAGCTATCTTAAGACACCTTTAATAAACAGAAACAGGTGTAATGAACGGTTCTTTAATGAAACCGTATAATGGGATGGTTTGGGTCCAAGTTAACACGAGAAAGATCCCACCGACCCTTGGCATGAATATTTGAGGACCACTGGCCGTGTCTGTCTTATTAACTAAAATGTAATGAATTTTTTAAGAGGACGGTGGCCATTTCGAAATTGAGTTTTTTTGTGATGACTTCTGAGTTTATTTAGAAATTATCAAACTTATAACATGCAACACAACGTTTGTTTGGAACATGTCGCTCTTTAACGGTAAGACTGTCTGTGCCTTAGTTTGTTAAACACATTTTTATTTTATATAACACACTTTGTCTATAATCTAAGGTGATGGAGCCACCTGCACCTCTAGCACAACTTTGACACGCGACTCTATCTCGTGCGAGATATGCTACCTATCCCTTTCTGTAAAGTATCGTGAGAGAGTGACGGGTGATGCTATGTCGCGCTAGACGGACAGGTCAGCAACAAGCCTGTGTTGGGTGACGCCACTCTTCCTTGTGGTTACAATACCTACATGTTTGTTTTTTTATTGCTTTTAAATTAAACTAATTATATTAAAATTACTGAACGGAGTTGTAGTTAAGAATGTTTATTTTTTCAGTCAAATCTAATTATCTTCAGTGGGCCGTGAGTCACGTAGGAGCACGGATTGCTGCCCCTGATGATGAGCTCCATATAAGTTTGAAACATTTCGGGCCGTTTCTGACAAATTTCACGTAAATAAGCTGTTTTTATAATAATAAAAGCTAAACATTTCAATATTCATATTTAAATTTCGTTCACCCAACGATGTTTCAATCTCAAAACTCCACATTCGTGTTTCATGTTTCCAAGTAAAATTAACAAAATGGTAGCTGTGGAATCATAATTGCCAATAATTTTCTAATTTAATGGTAAACTTGATACTTTATGACTTGACTTCTAATTGCTATCGCTCCGAAGTTACGGTAATTGGAAAACAACTATCATGTTATTAATTGAATATCAAACAATTAATTTGTATACCAACATAATATGATACTTTATGAATATTATGTTTAATATGAAAATAATAATGTAGGTATGTATTATGTCCAATAAAACACTGTTATTATATAATTAACTTTTAATATGCTAAGGAGCACATGTTGTCACGACTTACATAGGAATACAAGTGACCTACCTACAATTACTTTTTATTATAGAAAGTAAACGAGTCTACCCACATTATTCCGTATATATGACATATCTCCCCCCTAAGTAACAACTTACTAAATCTACTAATAATGAATAATAATCAAAACTAACTGCTGACTGCAGTAAACCTAAATTAACAATTTTACTTAATTAATCATAGCTTTTCCCTGGTCTATCGTAAGGAGCTTTAGAATGTTGTCTGAATTTCTTACTGACTCTCCCTACAGACTGACTCGGTTCAGGTGGAGGTATTCCCAGCATTGAAGCCCACTGATCTGAGCTCGGTATTTCTATGATTTGCTCGTCCTGGGAATCAGTATCATTAATATCTCGCATTTCTTCATTACTAATTTCCTGTGATACACCTTCTCCACCTATTGTTTCAGCTTCAGGCAAAAGTCTATCAGTTACATTCGAGCTTTCAGTTGAAGTTTTGATCAGTTGATCAATGTGTCTGTTGACCACTAAACCGTCTGCACCTTCCACTTGATAACTAGATGGACCGCCTTTGTTAACTACCGTTCCAGGTAGCCATCTGGCACCTTTTCCATAGTTCCTGTACATCACTCTTTGCCCAATGGAGGTTTCTCTTCTTTTTTGTTGTGCGTTCCGATCTATCTGCTGTTCCACTTTTCTATGTGCTATGTTGTCTGGGTGAATAACATCTAGCAAAGTACGCAGCTTCCTGTTCATCAAAAGTTCTGCAGGGCTTTTGTTTGTTGCCGCGCAAGGAGTGGCTCTGAGCCCTAAGAGCATGTTAGGAATTAAAACATCCCATGGCAAATTGTTCATCTTTCGCAACTTATTCTTCACTGTCTGGACCATTCTTTCTGCTAAGCCATTAGTGGCTGGATGGTATGGTGCTGTCCTTGCATGTTTTATGTTGTTAGTCTGTATAAATCGCTCCATTTCTATTGATGTAAACGCTGTGCCGTTATCGGACACGATAGTTTCACATAAACCATGAGTTGCAAATAATGATCGTAGATGCTTTATGACTGTAGCCGAGTTTGTGTTAGGGACCATGAATACTTCAGGCCATCTGGAGTACGAGTCTACTACTATAAGAAAGTTCTTTCCTTGAAAAGGACCTGCAAAGTCCATGTGTATTCTTGACCACGGCCTAGTCGGTGTAATCCATTCATGACTGGTTTTAGGTGGCATATGTCGATTTTCCAGGCATATTTGGCAGTCCCCAACAAGCCGTTCAATTTCTTCGTTGAGTTGTGGCCACCACACATAGCTCCGTGCCAACGCCTTTGTTTGTACAATGCCGTTATGGGTACTATGAAGTACTCTTAGAGTTTCTTTACGTAGTGCCGGAGGGATCACGACTCGACAGCCTAAAAGTATGCAGTCCTCCTGGAGTGACAATTCAGTGCGATGAAGCCAGTACGGTCGTAACTCATTGTCAGTTACTTTTGCAGGCCAACCACGACATATGTGATTAATGACCGATATCAAAGTTTTGTCCTTTTTTGTCTCTTTTGCGATTTGATCAGCATTAAAAGGGAAATCTTGTGGTGTTTCCGCCATCAGCAGAATTTCGCTGAGATCTTGTTCCGGTTGATCCGGCACCGGTTGTGGCCATCGACTTAGTCCATCGGCGTTCCCAATTTGGGATCCTGGTTTGTATATAATTTCATAGCTGTGTGCTGTCAATGCTAGAGCTATTCTCGTAAGTCGAGGCGATATCATGCCGGGCATGGGCTTCTTCGGATCGAAAATTCCGAGGAGCGGCTTGTGGTCGGTCACTATAGTGAAAGAGCGTCCGATTAAATAACTGTGAAATTTCTGGATGCCAAACATAATCGATGCCGCCTCTTTGTCAAGTTGTGAGTACCGCCGTTCATGAATATGGAGTGTCCGTGAGCTCATGGCTATAGGACGCTCCTGGCCATCCTCCATCACGTGCGCGAGCACTGCGCCCACTCCATATTCCGAGCTGTCGCACGTCAGTATCAATGATTTGTTCAAATCGTAATGGACCAACGTCAGATCAAAAGATAGTAGGTGTTTTGCTGTGTCGAACGCCGTTTGCTCAGCTTCTGTCCATTGCCACACTTGCGTCTTGTCGAGCAGTCGATGAAGAGGTTCCAGCATTGTAGCTTTATGTGGTATAAACCTCTCGTAGAAATTGTATAAGCCGAGAAAAGCTTGCAGTTCACGTACATTACGTGGTTCCGGTGTGTTTATAATAGCCTCTACTTTACTAGGAGCCGGGTGAATACCTACAGCATCAATTACGTACCCCAGGAATTCGACTCTTTGTCTGGCCAACTTACACTTCTTGCTGTTGAGCCGAAGACCCGCTTTGCCAATACGAGTGAGCACCTCGTCTACACGTTGCCACATTTCGGGTAGAGTGCGCCCAGATATGATGATGTCATCAATAAGGACTGCCACTCCTTGGATTCCAGCTAACAATGCAGTCATCAGTCGCTGAAAAATACCTGGACTCGCCTTGACACCGAACGCCAAGCGATGCACGGAATACAAACCTTTACATGTATTCAATGTGAGCAACTTAGCCGTCGCGTCATCCACCGTCACCTGTGTATACGCCCGGTCCAAGTCCAGGGTTGTAAAGTACTTGCCTCCCGCGATAGTTGCAAATACTTCATTGGCAGTCGGCATCGGGTAGGTATCCGACTCTGTCGCCTGATTCACCGTGCTGCGGTAGTCCCCGCATAGTCGTATATCACCTGACTTTTTTACTATAGGTACGACCGGAGTAGCCCACTCTGAAAAAGACACCGGGCGAAGTACGTCCTCCTGAACCAGTCTGTCAATCTCTTTTTCGACCCGATCTTTAATTGCGTACGGCACCGGTCGCGCCTTAATATATTTAGGTGTAACGCCCGGTTTTACATGAATAGTAACCGGCTGCCCTCGGTATGTACCTAATCCCTCTTTAAACACCTCGCTATGTCTCGCGATGATAACATTTGTATTGTGATCGTTATCTACAATTGATACAAAATTAATGTCCAGTGTAAACTTAAGCGGCGCAAACCAATCACGACCTAAAAGGTTGGGCCCTTTACCCTTAGCCACGAAAACACTTAAATCACGAGCAATGTCTTTATACTGCACATGAAGGGTCGTCTGTCCGAGCAGCTCGACGGGGGCGTCGGTCCAAGTGCGCAGCGTGAGCGGCGGCGGCCGCAGCGGCGGTCGTGCCAGCGCGCGCCACGTGCGCTCGTTCACCAGCGAGAAGCTGGCGCCCGTGTCGACCTGCATGCGGTGCGGCGCGCCGTTCAGCACCACCTGCACCTCGTATGGCGGTACGCGGCTGTCCGCGCCCACGTTGTAGATGCCGCCTATGTATTCATCCTGCTCATGTTCCGTGTGTGTATAGTTGACGGTCCTATTGCCACCTTTTTTCTTGGCGAGACAAATCTTTTCCAGATGTCCCTTCTTCTTACAGAAACGACAGATTGCATTGACGAAACGACATTCTCCTCCATGGTGGTCTCCACATCTGTAGCATAATCTGGTGTTTGTGCCGCCGGGAGCGCGCTTAGAGTGCACGGCGTTGACGTCCATGGGCTCCAGCGCGGCGGGCGCGGGCGCCGGCTCGAACGCCGCGCTCGACGAGGACTCGTCGGCGCTCCCTGACACAATCATACGAACGTCTTTCTCCGCACTCTCGGACGATAGCATCGCATCCACGACATTTTTGTAGCTAAGCTCGTCTCTTTTCAACAGTTCGTATTGCAATTTATGGTCGTTCATACCACAAATGAGACGGTCGCGAAGCATTCGTTCCAAGTCATTGAAGTTACAAAACGAACCAATTTTCCTCAAACTAGTGATATAGTCTGACGCTTTTTCACCTTGTTTTTGATCTCGTTTGTAGAATTTATATGACATCGATATTTCATTTGGCTTAGGGCTGTAATGTTTGGTTAGAATATTTTCAATTTCACTAAATGTCACATCACTTGATTTTTTGGGTGTAATCAAAGCTAAACATGTCTCAAACACTTGTGCACCACATACTGTGAAGAAATTAGCCTTTTTTGCCTTGTCCGTTTCGATACTATTAGCTTCAAAACAAAACTTGAGCCTATCCAAATAATTCTCCCAACAGTCTGTTTTGGTGTTAAATTCATGGAATTTCACTGACATTTTGATAAAACTATGTCCACTTTACATACGTCGCCACTATTATGTCCAATAAAACACTGTTATTATATAATTAACTTTTAATATGCTAAGGAGCACATGTTGTCACGACTTACATAGGAATACAAGTGACCTACCTACAATTACTTTTTATTAGTTATAGAAAGTAAACGAGTCTACCCACATTATTCCGTATATATGACAGTATGTAATCATTTGTTTAGGTATAATAGACAGCCTCTTATGCAGAGCATGCATTGACGTTTCGGCAACGTTGCAGTTACCGAAGGTTGACTGAGAAAAACACAGTTTCTCTGTCGAAGTTACATTCCTAAAGTCCCAAAATAATGAATATAAGCGATATACTTAGTCCGTTTAAATTGTTTTATTTAAATGTTCACTTAAGCCTTTCCGGAACACCACATGCTTAGCTTGATGTCCCCACTTAAATTTGCTATCCTCGAGGTAGCTTGAGGCCAACTAACTTCAGAACGATACTGTCCCGGTTACAAAAAAAAAAGTTTTTGGCTACACCAGATCTCTTCAAAGTAAACTGCACCATTTGCACACTTACTATCAAACCGTCCGGGAAAAGTAAACTTTATAGAGCGTTGTATCAACGTGCGTTGAATTTTTTTTTTTCATTTAGCACTTTTTTAAGACGTGTTATTTTCGACACTACATAAAGCTTTAGCACACTGCAACGATTTCGTCCCGAGTATCGAACAATTTCTCCGTGAGTCACGCCTTGCTTTCGACTCGCCCGCAAGTCGCTAGCTAGGGCTCTTAAACCATGTCAACTTGTGGCAGAATCTCATAAATGAAAGTTATTTATATTTGATACAGGGTATCTGAAACATTATAACGAAGGCGGCAGTGCCCTGCCAAGTCGAGCAAAAAAGGTGTACCCGTATTATCCTTTTCTCGATACCATTCTGGAAATTTTCGTACAACGAAGCTCGAAGCTTAACGGCTACGTAATAGCTTATCATCCTAATTTATTTGCGCAGATGTCTTTTGCTTGTACAGATTCATTGCTAAATTACGTAGGGGAGAGCGACGGGTCTTGAAATAGAGGTGAGCGACCCGGTAAGAACGCTGTTTAGACACTCCACACCGCGGGCCCCTTAGTGAGCGTTCTTGCTTCTCTAACAGATGTAGATCCGAGAAATTGACGTTGGTTCAACTTACTTCTATTTCAAAACCCCTCGGGCTCCTCTCCGTATATTTATGTATCGATAATCAGAAACGCATGTCAACCTAATTCCACTCTTTTATCGTCGGATCAACACCGAGAAAAAATAATATTTTATGACGAACACGAAGCAAGGTTTAAAATAACATATTTTATGAATTAAGCTCTCTTAATTAATTAAATATGTTGTAAGTAAAGGGTGGTCCAATAACCGTTTAATAACTATGTGGTCGATAAAGGCCTCTGACCGGATGAGGGTAACGAGATCAGATCAAAGAACTTTTTACTGAACTCGTATATTATATATATGATTTTGTTCATAGCGAGAACTCGGCACATCGGTGCTCGATTGGCCTCCGCCGCGACCGATCGGTTCTCCTGATGATGAATCGCGTACTGATTTGAAATATGTCAAGCGATATTCGACTTCTAAGACGTGAGTAATCCCGGTTTTGTAGGTATTTTAATATGTTTGAGACTCACGGTAGTTATCTATGTAAAATACAATATTATCTAAAATGAGAAAAGAGGAGATCTAAAGGAGAACTAAGGTCGGTCGGTGACTATTTCAGCTCAGATAGTTGACAGACTTTAGCGGTATTTGAGAGACTTTAGCGGTATTTGAGAGACTTTAGCGGTATTTGAGAAGACTTTAGCGGTAGTTGAGAGACTTTGGCAGTAGTTGAAACTTTAGCGGTAGACTTTGGCGGTAGTGGGACACATTGCTCGTAGAACCATCGGATGTGAGCCGGAAAGGTTCCTAAGAGCCCGAACGAGGTAAACCAACGATCTGGTTAAGATGTGCGAGATACGGTTTATCACAGTGGCTAAAAGCTATTATGACACTCAAATATATTTATCCTTGCTCACACTGCTACTTCGTGTTATTTAGCCCCTTGTCAAACATCTTTTTTATATTGGCAACATAGTGAATCCACTTCACCTGGTGGTAAGCAAAATGGGGAGCCCAAGTCGCGATGGCACCTGACAAGAAACCAACGGTGCCCTGTCAGTTGACACTGATGGCAGTGTCAACTGACAGGGCACCGCTGGCCCGAGAGATGCTTCTTCACGCTTCGTTTGTCCCATGTTGTAAGAAGAAGGAAACACATGTGCCGGCAAAGAGTTCCCATTTTTCAATAGTTCAGCAAATGAAGGTATCGCCAAACTTCTTGGTACACGTGGGAATATTTTCCACGTTGAAATGATGAACGTGTTTTCTAATCTACTATTTTATGTTTTTGAAAGGATTACATTTAACACAAAAAGCCTACAAAACAGTATTGTTGGCACCGATTACAAATCAACACGAAAATTCCCGTAGTTTTTGCAATAAGGTTGCCCGCATTATTATCATTTGCATACGAATGGCCCTTTGTTTTATAGCGTCTGTGATAGTTCGGATGGGTCATAAAACGGTTTGGGTTTCGGCTATGTCATTGGAACAAATATTGAAGGACGGAGGGTAGTTGTGAATGAATTCATCCATTTGTTATCCAACAATTTAGAATTTTCATTTCATTACCGGACGCGCGCTCCGAATCGCTAACCGATTCAAAACATGATAGATAGAATACTCTTTATTGCACACCTCAACAAGAATAAAATATTATACTGTCATTGTATCGATCTAGCTTCACTCCTATTTTCGTCTTAATAACTGTGTTAACTTTTTACTTATATCATTAAAAACATAGGATTAAAATATCTGTCAACCGACCAATTATACACATGAAAGAAGTAATGCGTTGGCCCCTGCGATACAGGCTTGCCTAGTGTGGGGACCACCAATATCCTGTACCTTATAAGTATTTTACCATAAGATGAGTTATAATGTTTTTTAATATTTTTTGCTTTTCTTATATTAATAAACATTATCATTTTCGTTTTCGTTTTGATTTTCGTTTTTGTTTTCATTTTCATTACAGGCGAAACAGGACGAGCGATATTTGACTTATAAGACGTGAGTAAACCCGTTTAATACGTATTTGAACACGGGAGTTTTACTTTCAAATTCTAGTAAAATTGATAATTATTTCAGAATACGGTAATTGACAACAGTGAAAAGGAATTGTATCATTGAAACCACTAAACACATTCAAAGATACAAGGAACTAAATAAACTACCACTAACTTTTATACATTTTACTATTTTTTATTTTGGACAAAAACTTAAAAGAAGATGTGTTTCACTACTGATTTTTATGACGTCACAAGCCAGTATCTTCGTACATACCAACAGTTCATTTTTGACATTTCATAAGGAGTAGCTGATTTTGAATGTCATTAATACCGTATTTTGGGTAACGTTTTCGTGATAAACAGCACATTATGACTTTCAATGTGTATGAGAGTAGAAAGAGTTCCGGTATTACATGAGTCTTTGGTCGATGCAACCGATTTTCTGCCAGTCCTGCGAAGAAAGATAAAATATACAGCGAAATAATAATATGAGCTCAGGAAGGTTACTCTGATGTTCGAAATTGGAACTTCGTATCTTGCCGCTCTGCTCATTCAAATATTGTTTGACGCGAGATCGAGAGGGATGGCATGGGGAAAATTTCGAATCGATGTTCGGAGTAGGCCTTAGGATGCGTAAGTTTGACGTCATGAATCTTTCATATATATTTCATCCTCCATTTCACATCTTCATAGGGAGGTTTTAAAGATAATATTTCTCAATCTACTGGTGTGGCGTTCTTAGAAACTGATTCCAACTGTTTTGCCTGTTTAGGTAATTGGACATTTTTTATATTTTGTCTCAAAATCAGTAATATTAAAAAAGCGAAAGCTTATGTTTGTATGTTAGTTACTTCTTCACGCTCTGATGGCTTTAGTAAAGACCAATTTTGGTAAAGTTTGGTATGGAGGTAGCTCTAACATTTAAAACATACTTTTCATTCCGGAAAAAATCGTGTTCCCGTTGGAGCGGGTAACACCGCGAGGTGCAGCTATTAAAACCTAAGAAGCCAAGTAACTGACTCCTTAATTCGTGTTAGATTGTCCCTGACTAGTTTAAGGGACACAATTCTGATAAGATACATAAATTGTGATAAACCATTATACTTTCCTGTAATTTTTATTTCTTTTTTTTTCCTTATTTATTACTTAAAATACAATATTATTATTTTATAGGCATACTTTTAATATATTTTCTTCGAGGACTACGTATACGCCTAAATTCTTAAGATAGTTACAAATTAGGTTAAGTTCATATTATTTACTGTAATAGTCAAGTATCCTTTCTGAAAAAAATATTGACTGAGTTTCTCTCGGCGTTTCTTTTCAACATTGGTCTCCTCTTGTGAAATGCCGGTAGACTCAGCCATGTAAAAGTGCCCTTGTGGCCTACTTGCAGAAAAAAGTTCATTATTTCATTATTTCATAAAGCCTAACATGTTCGCCATCGTATTACATATTTATGGGACTTTCTTTAGGTTTTTTAACGTTTCGATAAAGTCGTGTAGGGGGCTTCTTGATCAAGCAAGTAAATAACTAACCAGTTTAACAAAGAAACTAATATGTGGTAAAATATCCCTAATTTTGCTGTAAGCGCACAACTTAAGAGCACCCGGAAAGAACTTGACACATATTTTATTTCTAGTAATGTCTTTTAACCATCATGTAAAAATATTATCAAACCCAGTTACAGATCTTAAAAGCCCAAGTAACAGTAAGCACCCGCAGTAAACAGCTCCTAGCTCAATTACAAACACAAATATATCATCCGTTTATAATCCACGAGTACATTCTTGTGGAAAATTGGCGAAGTTTCCATCCACTCTTGATAATTTGAAACATTTCCCCACAAATTTGTTGTACTCCAAGTTGGCTGTAGTTGCTTTTTATTTGACTTATGGAATTGGAACTGGGACACGCATACGGGTCACTGGAAAGTTCAGTTGCAACTGTAAACTGTATGCACAATTGGTCGTATTTAGTAGGGAATTCAGGTTACTTACAACATTATGGTAATGAGCAACTCTGCCTTTTTATGTAAAAACGCAGCGACTACTGTGTACCTGAGGACCGAACTCGCACAAGCGCATGTGAAAGTTCAAGCCATTGTGGGATTTAAAGTTTAAGTGATTAGTAGTATAATCGTGTGCCAAATGAAATGGACTTGTGCCTCTTTATTTACCAGGTTGCTTGGATGACGGTACGGGTAAATGAGATGTAACCTGGAATGGTAAGAACAGCACTTTTGCGTGTGCTTGTTTATTTTTAAACTCCAACAAAAAAGATGGATTTTTAGTTTAACATTTGCATCTCTTGTAAGTTTGTTTTTTTAAGTAAGTTTGTCGTACTCTAAGCGGTAAATCAAAAGCTCAGCTGTTTGGATACTATCAGCTTGGAGTTTTTGATTACTAACCAAATACCTGTTTGCAGAAAAAAGAGACTATGGGTGCATTTAAACATAATTTGTAACGTAATACGCAGTAAAGTACGCATTCAAAATTTTACCTCACTACTTAATAACCTTAAAGCCCTTACCCAATGCTGCCATAGTAACTATAAATGTTGACCTACTTAACATATTCAATATTTTGTGTTCGTCTAAAAACATTCTACTTTTTATTTTGACGACTGTATAAAGACATAAGGGACGTAAGGGGTGTAGACTGGTGTTTACTTATTGTACAACATACTGTAGTTTTATGAATAAAATTACTCAATACCTATGTCATGAAAAAAAAATGAAATATGAACTTCAAAAGTACGCAAATGTTTTTTTTTTTATCGAAAATAAAAATTAAATTTTTTTCTGAATCCTCATAATTTAGCAAGCCAATAATTATACAAGGAATTAAACGCACTTTTTCACGGTGAAAATGGTAAATTACTTATTGTCTATACAAATATCGGTACCCATAACATTCATGTCGTCACGATTAGATGGCCATTTGCGCTTTTAGCGGTCCGTAAGAATGTTGAACTTTGGCGGTCATTTCTAACTTTTAGAGCAGTCTAAGTTAGCTACACTTAACTACTCTAAAAGTCAAGAAATGACCGTCAAGTCCCATATAGACATTTTGATCCCAATAATAAGTAGAATCGATTGATATCCTCAAACAAAAAATTTCGTCATGCCTAATACGAGAATTATCACATACTATACTATGAGCACCAACTCTAAAATCTCTGTTTAGCCCCTTGGATATTCAAAATTATCAACTGCTTGTTCAGTTTAATTGCCGTCGATAGCACCTCTTACAGTAAATTGCCTGTTTTACTTAAAACGTGCTTTCGAATAGTTTAGAACCCGATAATTCAACAAAGTTTAAAATATACACAACACCTTCAGCTTGCTTCATTTACACATCACAAACTATCAAACTCTCAAATGCAAACTACCAACCAACTTTATTAGCCCGATCAAAGGCACCTCGCCCGATTAAATTGTACTTTATGGACTGGACTTTGGTAATTATGGAATGATTTATTTATTACACGTGCGAGGCGGAGGTGAATGGGGTGTCAAATCTGAGTTGGCACTTTAGAGTAAAGGCTTAGAATACATAAACCTAGAACGAGTCTTCATACAACAGATTTGTGAAAGATGAAGCCGCTTTTGGTTTATGTGTGCGTGTCTACAGGGATATTTTTGGATATTATTGCTTCCGTGACTGCAATTTAAGTTTAACCTGTGTAACCTGAACAATCATACACAAATCGATCTAGTCCCAAACTAAGCAAAGTTTGTACTATGGGTACTAGACGACAAGAATAAGGTGTGCTTGGGAATAGTGGTATAAAGAATGTACTATGTCCTGTGTTTCGGAATTCTGAGCATCGATTTGAGAACGATTATAATAAACTTTTAAGCATTACCAATTATAATAAAGAATCCTACTTGGAGAATGATTGACGTCGTCACTATTGTTAAAATTGAAAAGAAATGATGGGATCCAAGAATCCACAGAACTCCTAAATTTAGGCAAGCGTGTATTAACGATGTTTTTCATAATTAAACTCTTGGCTTTGCTGCCACAATAAATAAGATATTCGTTGAAGAATTTGTTTGACCAAGCTAGCGAAGTGTGTATCAGCTTCGCAAAAATTTCTTTAGTATGTCCAGATGTTTGGATGTTCGGATTTCCAGCTGTTATCACCTATACAGGTCACATTTCTCAACCAATTTTCATAGGAAATAGGTACCTATGTAGAATTTTTATGTAGGTATGGTCAGTTTTTGATTTTTTTCTAAATGTCGTAGATATGCGATTGAAAAGGTAAAAAAAAAAAATTGGGCAAGTGCGAGCCCGACTCGCGCATGAAGGGTTCCGTACCTATACATATATATAATCTATAACAAGTTTGTTGTATGGGAGCCCCCCTTAAATATTTATTTTATTTTATTTTTAGTATTTGTTGTTATAGCGGCAATAGAAATACATCATCTGTGAAAATTTCAACTGTCTAGCTATCACCGTTGTTGAGATACAGCCTGGTGACAGACGGACGGACGGACGGACGGACGGACGGACGGACGGACGGCGAAGTCTCAGTAATAGGGTCCCGTTTTTACCCTTTGGGTACGGAACCCTAAAAACTACAAATTCAAAACAACCTTGCGAGAAATTAAAGTGATTTCCTGTTCAATATGGATTGCCACATGTTGCTTTCCTGCTTAATCCACTCGTTACCCTTGCTCTCTAACAAACTAATTGGATTACAGCGAAACGCTCCCCGCGCTGTTCGGACTTTTAGAAGTTGTATCTCCATTCTGTAAGTAGCAGGATCTGTGAACACATTTGATGTAGGAGTGGTTCTATCGTAATCCAAGGAATTTAAAACATTTTATTACTAGTTGAAACTGGGAGACGCTTCGAACTCATTCGGGCAGTGACAAGACCGTATCCTCCAATTAAATCATTCACTACGAGCCTTGAATAGCAAAAATCAACAGATTTCCGATCCGATATAATATCGAAACAAAACAAATATATTTCAAAATTGAAGATATCTCTAAGTTGCATCAAATTTGCGAAGTAATCATTCGTGTGACTGGTAAACATATTTTGGTTTTCTGCTTAATCCACTCGTTACGTTTCCTGTCTAACTAACTAATCGGATTACTGCGCATCGCTTCCGGCGATGTTCGTTCTCAGTTTTTCGACAGACTTTTCGAAGTTTAAGATCCTTTCTGTAAGTAGTAGGATTTGTAAACACATTTTTGTTGTGGTCCATGGAATTTAAACCATTTCAATTGCAAACTAAAACGAAAACCCTTCGCGCTCACTCAGTCAACGAGAGGGTTTCTTTCCTTAAAATTTATGAAATGCAGCTTGATAAGTGAAAATTTACATATTTCCAATATAATTCCGTGATAAAACAAATATATGTCTACATTGCAAAGCCGTGTCGAATCAGCGAAATGATGATTCTTGTAACTGCTCAATATAAGTTACCACATTTTGGTTTCCTGTTTTATCCACTCGCTACCTTTGCCGTCTAACAAACTAATCCGATTACCGCGCATCGCTCCCGGCGATAGTTGCTCTGCACTCAGTTTTCCGGCGGACTTTTCGAAGTTCGAGTCTCTGTTCTGTAAGTAGCAGGATCTGTGGCCGCGCTTCCTGTTTGAGTGTTTTGTTGTGTAGTGTGCAAATAATTTATGACATATGTATAGATCACTTTATGTCTTCAATATTGTGATAATATTATTAATCTGAATTCCTATCTATAAAACAGAAAGGCCATATATTTTGAAACCATTAGGTGTAGGGTTAGTAAAGTTTGGGCTTGGGGGCTGAGCTTTTCCTGGGATCTGATAACTTTTTTACAGCGAAAGCGTAATGTGCATCTGTCTTGGCCGTCAATTTTACATGAAATATTTTTGGTGGGATTATTTTATTACCTAAAACTTTATTGAGAGATTATCTTCCATGGAGACTCTTCAATCGGTCAAACCAGGGAGTCAAAACAGAGGAAGTCCTTCGGTTAATGCTATATGAAAATTGTATTCTGCCACTCAAGCCTGGTATTTAACAGTCGGATTTGTTTACAGAAGTGGTTTTTGCGTTTGACGCGGCCTGTCCAACTATGGTTACGTTTATTACGCAATAAATAATGTCAAAGCAACTGCCACGATAGTGCAAGAGGCAAGAGTGATGGATGGTTTGTTTATGATGGTGCATCCGTCGCCGGCCTGCAGTTGTTGCTTTTTAGGGTTCCGTGCTCAAAGGGTAAAAACGGGACCTTATTACTAAGACTCCACTATCCGTCCGTCTATCACTAGGTTGCATCTCATGAACAGTGATAGACAGTTTAAATTTCCACAGATGGTGTATTTCTGTTTGCCGCAATACAAAAAGCAAAAAAAAGTTAAAATTTATTTAATTGTACGGAAACCTCGGTGCGCGAGTCTGACTCGACCGGTTTTTACTACTTTTTTCATTCATATGAACGATATATTCCAAGACAAATAAATACACCAGTATGTAGATTCTCAAAGCCAGGAAAGTATATACCAGCTTTACAAGCCTTTATGTAAATATTCTCTGTTATCCACATTAAAATGTTTGCGTAACATATTAAGCGTTGATTTTCAACCAGATTCGAATGCTGCGGTAGCAGTTTTATTTCCTTCAAATAAGTCACAAAGCATTTTATTAAAACTACCAATATTTTGGTGATCACTGTTAAGACGAAATACTACTGCTAATTTTTTCATACAAAACTTAACCAATAGTTAATTTGTTACGTAATTTTAGGAACTTAATGGGAAGGAAATGTTCTGTGTCAGACCATTTCGACTTTTGCGCTTGTGATTATAAAATGTGTGTACTAGGCGTCTGTTTTTAGCTAATATTCCGCCGCAAGTGGATGCCTAGGACATAAATTGCGCCGCAAGTGGATGCCTAGGACAGAAATTCCGCCGCAAGTGGATGCCTAGGACATAAATTGCGCCGCAAGTGGATGCCTAGGCTGCCGTCCTTTAATAAAAAGGCCGCTAAATACGGAAGTGCTATTTTGAGTATAAGCGAAAAACGTGGGAAACTATTTCTCTAGACACTAGTAGGAGATAACCCTATTTTTTTTATTTATTATTGTAGTATTGAATAAGTACTATTTTTGAAGTAAATATCATGGATATTTAGTGGATATTAATAGGTTTAATTTACAAATTTCCTTTTTTGCTTTGTATTTGTTGAACATAAAATAGGAAATCAAATAACTAAAAGGTGGTTAATAATAATAATAATAATAATACAATACTTTATTGCACACCAATAAAAGTTTACAAAAAGAAACAAGACAAATACAATTTATAAATAACGGTAGACAACAGGCGGTCTTATCGCTAAAAAGCGATCTCTTCCAGACAACCTTTGGGTAGTAAAATTGATGAAAATTCTAACTTAATACAGAGTAGGTGCAGCAGAAGGTGAAGGGAGCACATAATTAGATACTAACAGAAAACAAGTACGCATATGGGTAAATATACACATACATAAATAGATATACATAAACTTACATAATACCTACATAAATACAATAATATAAATAGACACTAGACATATACGAATCTTATATAACACAACGCAATACAGTCAGTGACGAAAAAACAGTTTCATAATATTAAACCAACAATTTTATTGTTCGAGAGATAGGTAATGCTCTTTAATCTTATTCTTAAATATAGACAGGGACTTAGCACTTCGCAATTCAACTGGCAGCGAATTCCATAGCAGAACGGCTTGGACAGTAAAAGAATTGGAATAAAATTTAGAATGTGCGGCGGGGACAGTTAAAAGGAAATTTTTAGCGCACCTTGCAGACGAAAAATAACTAAAACGCTCTTTAAGGTATTGTGGAGTTGCTGGGTTGAAGAGTATGCCAAATAGAAGAGTTAGAATGTGAGAGTTACGCCTATGACGAATAGGGAGCCACTTGAGTTGTGATCGGAAACTAGAAATATGATCATTTTTGCGTAACCCAAATATGAATCGTATAGAGATATTTTGAATGCGCTCAAGCTTATTAAGTTGCTCTTCTGAAATATCGAGATAAGAGATATCGGCATAATCTAGAATTGGGAGAAGCAACGTCTGAGCGAGCGCAACTTTAGTGGCGATAGGGAGAAAATTACGAAGCCTTCTAAGAGAGCCCACAGCGGCAAACATCTTCCTGCTCACTTCATTTAATTGAGGCGCCCAAGAAAGAGTGCAGTCCATAATGACACCCAGGTTCTTAACTTGGGAAGAGTAAGGGATCAAGACACCATTAAAAACAACAGAAGGAATATTAACTAAGTTAATTCTGGAAATCAATTTAGAACTACCGATGATGATAGCCTGAGTTTTTGACGGATTTACTTGTAGGCCAAAGTTACTGCTCCACTCTAAAATGCGTTTCAAATCCAAATTTGTTGAAGAAATGACTGAGGGTAGATCGACAACTGATCCTTGAGAATATATTTGAAGGTCGTCGGCATAAAGGTGATAACGTGAAGATAGGTTAGAGTATGTTTAGCGACCTTCTAACTTAGTAATTAAGAGTAACGTGAAATGGATTAACAAATAATAAAAAGTTAAAAATAAAAACATAGTTAAAAGGCGGTTACTTAATGTAGCCACTTTTTAAGTTTGTATAATAAGTCAACATTATCAGTACATACAAGCCTAAAAAGTAGTTACTTAAGTTTAGACGCCTTTTAGTTTATAAACATTGGTTGCAATTGAACGTTATGTAAACGTTTTATAACTTTTGCCAGACAAAAAAGCAGTTACTTACAAAACATCATAAATTAACTGCTTTTTAGTTTAGAAATAAATTTTTAATAATACAATCAAATCCAATAATATGCAGAAGTTTCTTAACCAAGTGTAAGAGAAAAAACTTGCAATTTTATGGTTTAAACTTTTATTAACTAAAACAAGTGCTCCTTATCATAAAAACAAAAAAAAAACTTATCAAAAAAGTTATAAACAAAAAAAAAAATTATGTTCATTTATAACAACACAGAAACATCATTTAAATATGTTTAATTAAACTCTTAGGAATTAGATCACAGTTTTGAACTACTTAGGTACCTAATGAATCCTTATATTAATCCTACGAGGGGCGTCTGAAAAGTTAAGTTTTAAGTATATTTTTGGAAGTTTTTTAAGGTTCCGTACCTACCTCAAAAGGAAAAACGGAAGCATTATATAGTAGGATCACTCGTATGTCTGTGTCTGTCCGTCCGTCTGTCATAGCCAATTTTCTCCAAAACTACTGGACCGAGACCCGAGTTGAAATTTGGTACACATATGTAAATTGATAACCCAAACATGGACGTGTAACGTAACGTAACGTAAATCAATTAATTTTAAATATGGAGGACATTAGAAAAAAAAATGCAGACTATATCGTGTGACATATCAAATCAAAGGGTACGTTATGAACATCTCAAATACATATATATTTTTCATAAATTTGAAGTTATTTATGAAAATAGGCGAAAATTCACGATGTCCTCGCACACCCCTTACCTCCTAAAATACTGAGTCTAAAAATTAAAAATATACAGAAAATAGTTCTTTATCTATAGATTACAGGAAAACATACAAAAAGTCTATGTATTAAAAGTAACACCGTTTGACCAGTACGAATATTTATATTTCGCTCAATGGACAAATTAATTAAATTTATAAAAAAGCATAAAATAAATAAAAATATATAAATGTATAAAAAAGCCTATATTTGTCACAGAATTTCAGTGTACAGTACTTTGTTTTTTGTTTTCTTTATACATAAAATAAAAAAAAATGTTTACAATTAATTTTTCTTTTTTGTCTGTTCTGTCTAATCTGCGAGAACCCCTCTGTAGGTAAAGGCCTCCTCCAAAGTTAGCCATTCTCCTCTGGACTGTGCTAATTGCATCCAGTTTGGACCGGCTGTCTTGACTACTTCGTCCTCCCATCTCTTGCGTGGTCTTCCCTTTTTTCTTTTTCCTACTGGAACCTTCAATGCTGTCACATTTTTTGTCCATCTCTGGTCTTAGAGACGAGCCACATGACCGGCCCACTTCCATTTTTGGGCAAGTGCTTTTGCTAGTCCGTCTAACTTTTGTGACGTTTCTTATTTTTGTATGACGTATTTTTTGTATTTTTTTAATATTTAACATACACGTTGGCATGTAATAATTTTGTTTTTATATTTTTATTGAATTTCCACGTCTGACAAGCTTAGGTCAAGCATGGTATAAGGCAAGAGTTCATAACCTTGGTCTCTTCAGGTTTAATTGGCATGTTACTCTTAAATATTTCCTTCAAGCTCCAGTATTTATTCCATGTTAGCTGGGCCCTGCGCTCGACTTCCTGGTAGTTGTTAGTCTTTGACGAAGCTAATCTATTTGCCTAGGTATATATATTTTTCAGTATATTGAAGAGGCTCGTTGCCGACGTATATGTGGACCTTGGTGCTGTTAGTCATTAGCATTGTTTTTGACAGGTTCATTTTAAGCCAGCGAGCGTGCTAGCGTTATTTAGTAACTCTATCATGTATTGTAGTTCTGATCCATTCTCTGCTATCAGTACCAGATCGTCGGCAAAACGTAGGTGGCTCAGGTATTTCATTTTTACTCTTATGTCGCGTTCTTTCCAGTCCAGCTTACTTATTATTGACTTTCATGTGGCTATAAATAGTATAGGCGATAGCGGGTCCCCCTGCCTTACACCTCTCTTAATAGGGAAATAAAATAGCATAGCAATAGTAAATTAAAGAGTTTAGATATGAATTATACCTTTTTAGAAAGAGCATATTCTATTCTTTACTTTTTTATATATATTTTGGCGGTGAAGTGTGAAGTTTTTGAGTGAACTCACCTTTTAGCAGAAAAAAAAATAGTTATTAAAAACGTTAGTATTTGGTAACAGATTGCGCTGAATTCATAAGTGATATCGCTTTTGTATGTATGAAGGGTTTATGGTAAATTTATCAAGGATTATTTAAATTTGCTCTATAACCTACATATCCTGATAGATAAAAGTTGTCCTTTAATTTTGCCAAATTTTCAGCTAATTTTATTGAACTACACTGCCGGAGATCGCTTGCGCAACTGAGTTTCCTCGTCCGAGCGGGAGTCAAGTAACCGCCTTATTGGCATGTAATGTCAAGTTGCGACGATTTACTTATGGATCTATTTTATTTTCGGTACTATCGTTGCCGAACTATAAGGACGTGACTGCCTTTAAACTATGTTTTTTTAATCAATTATCACCACAAGTACAACATAAAAGGCGGCTTATGGTCTTTAACGGCTTTATAATTCAGTATATTAAGACTAACTGCCTTATAGTCTATGATTATACTACGTTAATGAATATGATGTTCGTAAACTAGAAGGTAGTCAAACTACAGTAGCAGCTTTTTAGTTCTGGAAATCAAAATAACTGCTTTTATGACTAGTACAGTATATCACCTATCAACTACAATGAAGCAGCTATACGACTTTAACAGCTTTTTAATTACTTCTCAATCTAATAGCGGCCTTTTTGCTAGTAATTGTCCCAAAATTGTGTAGTTAGCCGCTCGTTCGATGGCTGTATCTCAGGTGTTTTTAAAGATATAGCTATGAAACCTAGATAGGTTTGTAGAGAATTTTTCGCTGTATCGCGCTGTACTATTAACTCCAAAACGTCGTAAGAGCCTTTAACGGCCTTTTAGTTAGAGGACGGCAGTAGGACATAAATACCGCCGCAAGTGGATGCCTAGGACATAAATTGCGCCGCAAATGGATGCCTAGGACATAAATTGCGCCGCAAGTGGATGCCTAGGACATAAATACCGCCGCAAGTGGATGCCTAGGACATAAATTCTGCCGCAAGTGGATGCCTAGGACATAAATTGCGCCGCAAGTGGATGCCTAGGACATAAATTGCGCCGCAAGTGGATGCCTAGGACATAAATACCGCCGCAAGTGGATGCCTAGGACATAAATACCGCCGCAAGTGGATGCCTAGGACATAAATTGCGCCGCAAGTGGATGCCTAGGACATAAATTGCGCCGCAAGTAAATGCCTAGGACAGAAATTGCGCCGCAAGTGGATGCCTAGGACATAAATTGCGCCGCAAGTGGATGCCTACGACATAAATTGCGCCGCAAGTGGATGCCTAGGACATAAATTGCGCCGCAAGTGGATGCCTAGGACATAAATTGCGCCGCAAGTGGATGCCTAGGACATAAATTGCGCCGCAAGTGGATGCCTAGGACATAAATACCGCCGCAAGTGGATGCCTAAGACATAAATTCCGCCGCAACTGGACATAAATTCTATAATAGTTTGCGCAAAAGTCGAAACGTCCCAACATGATATACAGGGTGATCTGATCAATCCAAATGGGCCAGTAGGTAGAAAACGAAAACTATAAGAGATAGGGATATCAGTTCTTAGGAACCATGGCGTCGATTTTAGATTTAATAGAAACTGCATTATATTTTTTAATGACTGAAATTGTTTAAATAAGTAGGTAACAAGTTTGTGAGTAATCAGCTTTAAAATACAATATAGCCAAATATTGTCTGGAAGAGATCGCTCTTTAGCGATAAGACCGCCTGTTGTTTACCTCTAATTGTAAATTCTAGTGTTATATTTATATTTCTCCTGTACGTTTTGTGAGATGTGCAATAGAGGGTAATTGTATTGTATCGTTTGTAACATACCCAAAGGTTGTCTGGAAGAGATCGCTCTTTAACGATAAGACCGCCTGTTGTTTACCTCTAATTGTATAAATTCTAGTGTTATATATTTCTCCTGTACGTTTTGTGAGACGTGCAATAGAGAGTACTTGCATTGTGTTGTATTGTAACATACCCAAAGGTTGTCTGGAAGAGATCTCTCTTAAGCGATATGACCGCCTGTTTTTACCTCTAATTGTTATTTCTTGCGTTGTATTTCTCCTGTATATTTTGTGAGGTGTACTTGTATAGTGCGGGTAAAACTTGATAATCAAGAGCGCACTATAAATTATGTTTCCAAGATTTATTTTGAATACATTAACATGAAACATGGTAGCAATGTTTTTGCGCTGCAGTTTCTCATTACGTTAAACGAACCCCCAACCACTTAGCTAAAAGGGTTCGATGACGGATTAAACCAAGTTTTTACTCAGATTAGCTATCATTAATCTGTGCCTGGGCTTACAAACCGGCGTGTTTAATCATAAACGTGCCGCCATGTTGTTATCCTTGTGTACTTCGATGGTTATAGCGAGCCTGCGCTTTATTTTACTTATTAATATAATTTACAATTGTCTAAAATTGTATACTTATATAACCTATTTCCTTTTGTAATAATTACCGAGTGAAGGAAGAACGGAACTTTCCGATACAAGCATTCTATATGCTTTAAGGAAGGCTCCAACCTTGTTACTAACTAAACTTAC
Source organism: Apotomis betuletana (assembly GCA_932273695.1). Taxonomy (NCBI): domain Eukaryota; kingdom Metazoa; phylum Arthropoda; class Insecta; order Lepidoptera; family Tortricidae; genus Apotomis; species Apotomis betuletana. The sequence continues at coordinate 17,341,125 of OW026314.1, read as the reverse complement.
TAAACTAACTGCGCTGGCTCAGCGACCCAAAATGAGTCTTGGCCTCCGACACAAGAGCTCGCCACTTTACACGATCCTGCGCAATCTCTCTCTTTTTTGTGTTACTAGGTAACTAACCAAAAAAAAAATAAAAAAAACTTTTTTGGTTTTTGATTTTATAGTACCGATATAGTTATCTGTACAGGCATTCAGTCAATTATTTGAGCCTCCCTGACGTTTCGGTAGCTTTACATAATATACCGTTGTCAAAGATTGACTAAGAAAAATACAATTTTTCTCTGTCAAAGTTACAGTGACTGTCTTTACACATTAGGCCCATCTGGCATGTATGAACATCTTTATTTTTAAATTAATATTTATAAAATTTGACAACGGTATCTGTAAAGCAACCAAAACGTCAGGAAGGCTCAAATAATTAATATAGGTACGCGATATACAAATACAAATACAAATACAAGTACTCTTTATTGCACACCTCATAAAATATACAGGAGAAATACAACGCAAGAAATTACAATTAGAGGTAAACAACAGGCGGTCTTATCGCTAAAGAGCGATCTCTTCCAGACAACCTTTGGGTAGTGGAGAACTTGAAAAAATATAATCCATTTAAATGGTTTTATTTAAATTTAAACTGTAGGTTTCAAATATATATATACTATATACCAATAAATCGTAATAGCCCTGTTCTAATTAGTAACATTAATAACATGATAAGAAATATGTTTGATCATACAGAAAAAAATCGAAAACAATCAGTCAATCAATCTTTGAACGGATAAGGAGCCTTTAATTTGGACCCCCTAAGCGTGGAATACAGCTGAAGACACCCAAAGCTACTATTTTACCCAAACACGTATCTGATAAAATCTTAGAATAAGTACGCCTAGAACGAGTCTTCATACAACAGATTTGCGAAAGATAAAGGCGATTTTGGTTTTATGTGTGCGTGTCTACGAACCAACCTCAAACGTTTTGCTGGTGACAGATGTGCACACGGACGAAACATAGCCCATGGCTAACAAAAACTGGCTTCAGTTTCAAGCGCTAACTACGATTCTAGTCGTATTTATTCTAAGGTTGAATACGGTATTTGGTGGCATTTCGCATTCGGACGCTTTTGCAATGGATAGTGACTCGGAAGTTGGGAGGGAGACCCTACTGGTTCCTCTGACTCTACCAGTAGCAAAAAGTCCATTCTTTCTAGGCATGAAAGGGCCAAATTCCTACGACAGCCCAAACATATACTGACTGACCCGGACGACGAGATCACCGCAACCATCGAGAGATGGAACGCGCTGATCCCGCCGCCCTTTGACAGTTCGACTTCGGACATTGCCCGACTTTTGTGCAGGCCGTTTTACGGCCTCCAAGATAATGACTTTGAACTTCAAATACGACTGCACTACACTCTTACTACACAGACATTTGGTCTAGTTTTTAACACACTCACTTTGCCTTTTCCACGGGTGCGCAGGGTCTTCTACCCCCGTAAATGTCATTATACTGCATGCTTCGTTCTCGATATATGTTTACCATGCAGCTTCCTGACGTCGTCGGCAACTGAACGCAATTTTAGAGCCCAGACCTAAAAACAAAACTAAACGTACCGTGTATAGTCTCTGGTCTCCAACGCCAAATGTCATTCTTTTCGTTTGCGCGGCAACGGTAACGTTTTCGATCACGTATTCATTATTAAAAATTTCAATTTACACGTGAGAAAAGTGAAAAAACAATGCCAAAAAGAAAACATGACCTCGATTATTATATTAAAAAGATTAAAAGCATTGAAAAGAGTTTAAAACGTAAAAGGCTCGAGCGTCAGCATGACGCCGACGCCGACTCGGATGACGAAAACACATCTGTATCTTCTCAATTGCTTCAAGGTAAATATCTATTCATTATAATTATTAATACTTCAGGTTCGAAATTCATCTTATTTAACGCGTTTGGTTGGTGCAATGCTCCGGCGCAAACGCAGGCTTTTTCTTAACCTCAAAATATACGCGGGTGGTGTACGTGATACACTGACGCGATAATTTGACACGGGGCTCATACGCGATATGCGCACGTTGTCTCCTACTCTTAAACATCATCCGTGTGGTGTAGTTTAAGCAGTTTTGATGTTTTGTACAAGACATTTGACGAGATAAACTTGTCGTTTTTCAGATGACAATGATGGATACGAAAATGACGATATCATTGTGTCAGAGGCTCAGGAACAGGATACAGAAAACTCAGTGGCTCAGAATACCCCTGATAAACACATCGTACCTCCAGCTGGTGATGCTCCCACCGTTTGCGCCACAAATGCGCCTACTACAACTACAACTACTACAGAGATACCGACTACCAGTCCTGATGTACTCCTAGCATTAGGAGACTTGATGCCAGATAAACCCACATTTGGCCCTCCAATAAACAGTGATTTGGCACGAATTTGGTCTACAATTCTAAAGAATGGTATCCCAAAAGAAATTAAAGAAAAAATTATTGATAAATTAACACCAGAAAATTGCTCATTGCTGAAGGCACCAAAATTAAACCCTGAAATCGTAGCTTCGGTCAATGATGTAATATTTAGTGAACAGGGACAAGAAAATCGAATTAGAGCAAGGCCAACTAGGCATTGGCCTTAACATTTTGAGCTCTGCGTTGTCTTCTCTAATTGACAATGAAACCGTAGATAGGTTGAAGCTGATATCTGTGCTGAGTGAGGCTGGCAGGGTGCTAACAGACCTACACCATGTCCAAACAAAGTCAAGGAAGAATTTAGTTTTTCCAGTTTTGGACAAAAAGTTTCTCGATGTTATTAAGGATGTCGAGAGAGATGAATACTTGTATGGAGCAAACTTAACTGAAAAGATCAAGTCACTGCAAAGCGTTCAAAGAAGTGGCAAGACAATTAAAAAAGTGGCTCCTGTCCCTAACCGCCAGGGAAACTCCAATGGGCCTCCTCGATTCAATCATCAGAAGACTGCCTCGAGGGGCGGACACAAGAAGATGCAGTCCTCAACATACCCACGGAAATACCCAGCTCAACAATATCAACCAACTATAAAGAAGCAGCGAGCTCCTCCGGCCAAACAACCTGCCGCTCGACCATAGAGGTGAGTCATGCTGGTAGATTGGCACATTTTCTCAATTGTTGGAAAAATATATGTAAGGATGAAACCACACTGGAATATATAAGAGGATATTCAATCCCTTTGATAACAGAGCCTTACCAAAACTCTGTGCCTGGTCCTTGTCTTGCTTCTGATAAAGAATACAATGATATGCAGACAGCCATCCAAAACTTACTTACAATGGGTGCGGTTTCTCCTTGCAAACCTTGTGCTGGCCAGTTTATATCTAAAACATTCCTTGTACCCAAACCAAATGGGAGCAAAAGATTCATTCTAAACTTAAAATTATTTAATAAATTTGTAAAAGCTTCACATTTTAAAATGGAAGATTACAGGACAGCAATGAATCTTATCTCTCCTGGTGATTATTTGGCAAAAATTGACTTGAAAGAATCATACCTACTTGTGAACATAATACCGCAACATAGAAAATATTTGCGATTCCAATTTGATAAACTTTATCAATTTACTGCCCTTCCATATGGCTTATGTTCAGCACCTTATATATTCACAAAACTTATGAAAGTAGTGGTAACACATTTAAGGGAAAAAGGATATAAATCTGTACAATATCTAGATGACATATTGTGTATAGGATCTAGTTATCAAGCCTGTCTTGACAATGTTCAGGAAACAATTTCCCTATTACAGTGTTTAGGTTTTGTGATAAATTATGACAAAAGTATTATTCAACCTACACAATGCTGTCAGTTTTTGGGGTTTGTTTTTGATACCAGGAATATGACACTTCAGTTACCTGTAGATAAAAAATGTAATATTGAAAAAATGGTACAATATTATTTAAAACATGATAATTGCCTTATTCGTGACTTTGCCAAATTAATTGGGACATTGACTGCAGCATGTCCTGCCACAACATATGGCTGGCTTTATACTAAGCTGCTTGAGCACCACAAGTTCATAAATATAACTAGAAATAGCGGCAATTATGACAAAAACATGGAATTGCACTCCGACACTAAGTTGGATTTAGCCTGGTGGGCTAATAATGTGAGTACCACATACAGAAGTATGGCATACCATAAATTTGACCTTGAGATATATACTGACGCTTCACGAACAGGGTGGGGCGCTGTCTGTAACAAAAGCAAAGCCAATGGATATTGGAAAGAGGATGTATTAATTATATCATATAAATTTTCTAGAATTACTTGCTATATTTTTAGCACTGAAATATTTTGTTAAAAACAGTCAACATATACATATCTTGTTGCGTGTTGACAATAAAACAGCCATATCCTACATTAACAGAATGGGCGGTACTCAATTCCCTCATCTAAATAACCTAGCCAGGTCAATATGGCAATGGTGTGAAGAAAGAAGCATCTGGCTTTATGCATCTTATATAAAATCTTGTGAAAATAAAGAAGCAGACTATGAATCTCGAAAAATAAATCCGGACACTGAATGGGAATTGAGTACCGCAGCATTTCAAAAAATAGTAAACATATTTGGCACCCCTGATATTGATTTGTTTGCATCCCGGGCTAATGCTAAATGTGATATTTACATATCTTGGAAACCCGATCCAGATGCAAGCAATATAGATGCCTTTACAATCTCATGGTCTGACCATTTCTTTTACGCATTTCCACCATTTAGCTTGATTTTAAAATGTTTACAAAAAATAAGAAATGACAAAGCTGTCGGTATTTTAGTAATGCCATACTGGTGTTCACAGCCCTGGTATCCATTAATGCGCACTTTGCTAGTATCAGAATTAGTATTTTTTGAGCCTGAAAAATACCTATTACATTCTCCTTTCAGGGCCAGCCATCCCCTACACAGCCAGCTTACACTAGTTGCCGGGATATTATCAGGCAGGCCTGGCTGAAACGAGCTATCCCTCCGGCATCAATAGAAGTAATGTTTGCATCCCTTTCGAATTCCACTTTAAAACAGTACAATGTATCCTATAAAATCTGGTGGGTGTTTTGCCAGAAACACAACATTGATATATATACACCATCTATACCTATGATAATGTTCTTTCTAACAAAAATGTTTGAATCGGGGGCTTCCTATGGTTCTTTAAATTCCCATAAATCAGCTCTATCCTTAATTATGGGCTCTAAAATAGGGAGTGATGACCGCATCAAAAGACTATTTAAAGGATTCTATAAAACTAAACCTCCTTTGGCAAAATACCTATCAACATGGGATCCAAATAAAGTACTTGCTATATTACAGGACTGGACCCCAAATATGACCTTGAATTTGGATCAGATCACAAAAAAGCTAGTAATTTTACTTGCATTAAGCACTGCACAGCGGGCTCAAACATTATCATTAATAAAGTTAATAATTCAGTGAATAAAGGATTTTGACCTTACAAACGGTCCGGTAGTTTTGAATTTTTGATATGTTGTCTAGGATGGTTAGTCAGTGTTTAAAATGCAAAATGCACAATTCCCCCCCCTCCGCGCCCGCCGCCATATTGAAAAAACCAGCACTCTCTTCATATTTTTGCTCATATCTTCCTTTAGGAGCATTTTAGCTAGAAGAAAGCTTCGACAATGTTATAGAGAGTTAAATTTACTACATTTTCCATTTTATATTTTGTTTCTAGGACAGATAGTTACGGAGATATGCACATTTAAAAAAACTTAAGAAATTGCAATTTCCAACTCAAAAACAAACTTCTGGATTATATCTTCGTTTAGGAGCATTTTAGCTAGAACAGTGCTGGGGTAATTTTGTAGAGAATTAAATTTACTATAATTTACATTTAAAATTTTGTTTCTAGGACAGATAATTACGGAGATATGTAAAAAATAAAGTCACATTTTCCGAAAATGTATGTAAAAATGGACATGAGTTTTATAACCAATTATATTTCCTACATGTTTTAATTTGTCCTAGACTAGTCCGTAACTGAATGACAGCGTTCTAAACCAAGAATTTTGAGAAATTTTCGGAAAATTCGACTTTTCCTGTTTTTTAAATGTGCATATCTCCGTAACTAACCGTCCTTGAAACAAAATTTGAAATGTAAATTATAGTAATTTTAATTCTCTACAACATTGCCCAAGCTTTGTTGTAGCTAAAATGCTCCTAAACGAAGATATAATCCAGAAGTTTGTTTTTCAGTAGGAAATTGCGATTTTTTACGTTTTTTTAAATGTGGATATCTCCGTAACTATCTGTCCTAGAAAAAAAATATAAAATGGAGAATGTAGTAAATTTAACTCTCTATAACATTGTGGAAGCTTTTTTCTAGCTAACATGCTCCTAAAGGAAGATATGAGCAAAAATATGAAGAAAGTGCCGGTTTTTTCAATATGGCGGCGGGCGCGGAGGGGGGGGAATTGTGCATTTTGCATTTTAAAACTGACTAAACATCCTATACAACATATCAAAAATTCAAAACTACCGGACCGTTTGTAAGGTCACACATAGTACTTTAGTCTCTATTCACCGTGTTATAAGTAATATACAAAAGTCAAGTAATGGGGTAAACATAGTCATCACTGAAATAATCAAAACATCTGGTCCAGGCCGCAGCCAACCTAATCTATATTTACCTTATTTTGAAAAACAAGAAATTTGTCCTGTAAGAACCCTATACGACTATATTAGCTTTACTCAAAACTTAAGAGGAAATTATGATCACTTGTTGATATCAATAGGTAAACCACATAGACCAGTCACTGCCTCTACCATAGGACGCTGGATAAAAGGAATATTGCATGTGTGTGGTATAGACACCACTATTTTTTCGGGGCATAGCACCCGTCACGCTGCTACGTCCACTGCTCAATTTAAAGGTATTTCATTAGATGTGATTAGGAAGACAGCGGGTTGGACCCAGAACTCGTCAACCTTTGCAAAATTTTATAATAGGCCAATAATTAACACACCTGGTGAATTTGCAAGCGCAGTCTTAGGTACTGGACCAGTATCATAAAATCCTCAATTTTTCCTACTATTATACTTAGTATTGTTTAGTTCTTTAATTATAGTAGATACTACTTCAATGTGCCATTGATTATTATAGGTACAGGTTAAAAACCTCGTTATTAACATAAGTATGTAAATGAGTATTTTGTTTTTAAAGAAATTGAAGACTGATTTAAGTTCAAACTGTTATTGATAAGATATCTCAGATTAAGCGGCAACAGTGTTTATCTTGTTAATAAATATTTTCTAAAATTTATTCAAATATTTATTTTTTAACAATACATACATAATCTCAACTTAACTATATCTCTGAACATCTGCATGGTAAACATATATCGAGAACGAAGCATGCAGTATAATAAGTGATCAAACGAACTTACCTGTGATGTTCGATCATTATTATACGAAGTGCTTCGTTCGAAGATATATGTACTGTGACGACTGCTGGGGGATAGCTTCAGATGATGAATAAAAGAGCACTAGAGGTACTTTGCTAGAACTGTTTATTGCCCAGAGGCCAGACGATAACTAACTATACATTTTATTTTTATGACTCATGTCATACGTCTTATTCTAAATCTAAAACTACTTTATTCTTAAGTTGACGGCCAAGCACCATCCGTGAAGCACAACCTTCACATTTCCCGCCGTCTCGGGGTGGACGAGGGAAATTCATCTTAATACAGACACACTAGACAGACTACTCCTGCCTAACACATAATAAGTCCCTACCTATGCAGGGATACCCATACATTCATACCCAGATGGTCTCTTGCTAAGAGATAACCAGGGTCAGGACATGAGCAGACACTAGCCTATGGCATGTTACGTAATCTGACATGTTGTCTGACACTGGCTTCGCCTTGACAAAAACCCTGCTAAAAAGGCAAGGCACCAATCTGACTACCCCAAGTGTCATTCGACTTATTCTAAAGCATAGACCATTCGATACGATATTAAAAAGATAGGCTTCCACAATTTAATCGCCTGGTGTAAAACCGGCTTAAATAAATTACCCGATTAAATCGCCTCGAATGTTCCCACCTTAACTGCCTGGAGTATGACACACGTCGCATGCTCCAAACAATTGTACCACGATATGTCACTGCCCTTATATTAGATGGCTGACACATTGTCTATGACACTTGTCTCAGTCATCCAAACAAACAGTGACAATCGTCTACCACTAGCTTTATATTAGAATCCTGGCGCATATAGATTAAATATGCCCCAGAAATCTGTACCTTAATTACCTCTTATTCTAAATAAATACCTGGACTAAAGTATTATCTTTAGTCCAGCTATCTGTACCACTCCTAAACAAAAAGAAATTACGACCTCATAATTGATTTTACGACCATCGACGATAGCGGTACACGTCATAATGACATGTCAAAATGCCATGTCACTGTCGAAAAGTCAATCATTAAAACGCGAAACGAAAGTTATTTTTATTAAAGAAATCCTACCTAACATTTAATTAAAATTAATAAAATTTATTATATTACAGACATGAAAATAAAATAAAATCTTCAGTCTGCATTGGCCTGATGCAGGGTGCAGAGTCCTTGGCCCGACAGGCCAAGACCCCACGATCCTGCCGCCGCCTGGATGAAGAATGCGAGCTGCATTCAGTCACACCAGTAGCTGAAATCCCAGGGAGCTGGGACAGCTATGTATGGCCTCCGCAGTGTGATACATGAAAATAAAAGATTATTATAACATGTGTAAACATTAAAGTTCTGAAAAGAAAATCAGTGTTATAATTATATATTTATATTTATATTTATTCACTTGTAAAGCCATGTACATTTTGTTTAAGGTGTTAAATACAGTATAAGTCAGAACATGACACCCTGTAAGGGCACACAATAACTTAATACTAACATGCATAATTTAACTTAATATAATTCAATTTAATACAATATAATTCAATTTAATACAAATAGATTACAAGAATATAAAATGTCAATTAGAGTATGTTATTTATAATGTATTATCATTTAAAAACTGGTCTACTGTGTAATAACATTTCTCGATTAAAAGTGCCTTTAATTTATTTTTAAATATTTTGTTGTTACCTTCCTGTTTAATTGATTCCGGGACTTTATTTGCAATTAAAATACATTTATAGTGTGGACCATTTTTATACATTGCCAAGTTAGACTTTGGTAACAATAACTTATTCCTATACTGCGATCTGGTCGTCGCGACATCTTTTTTCTTTTCGAACAGGTATGAATTTTCGCGAACAAAAAGAGCTGCTTGCAATATGTAAATACATGGTAAAGTCAATAATTTATGTTGTATAAAATATGGACGGCAACTGTTGGGTATGTGGACGTTGGCCAAAATGCGGACGCATTTTTTTTGCATGACAAACAATTGCTGGGCTTCAGTACTACCTCCCCAAAGCACCACACCATATTGGAGCCACGAATGTGCATACGCATAATACGCAGATAATGCACACTCAAAGTTGGTATTTGATTTCAATACATTTAGTGCATATACAAATTTAGATAATTTGGTTTTAACATTTTGAATATGCGCTTTCCAATTTATACCAGAGTCTATTGTAATGCCTAATAATTTAAATTCGTTGACCTCTTCTATATTACTACTCGTACACGCGTCTGTTTTTAATTTTAATTCTAACGGTTTTTTTTGAATTGGTTTAAATTGTATAATTTTAGTTTTCTTTAAATTAATTTCTAAATTGTGGTCACTGAGCCATTTCTGTGTAGTTTCGAAATTGTGACTTAGCTGTAGGTTACATTCGGAACTGTTATTACAGCTTATTAACAATGATACGTCGTCAGCGAACATAACGCAGGTAGTGTTTGGGTTTAGGACTGTAGGTAGGTCGTTTATGTATGCTAAAAATAGGAGGCACCCGAATACACTCCCTTGGGGGATAGAACACGTGATATGCCGCATTTCTGAGGATATCATTTTAACTTGCCTACATTCTTTATCGAGGTATTCAATTTCCACGGATTGTTTACGATTACTGAGATAAGATTTAAACCATTTGTGAGCCAAACCGCGGATGCCCATGCCATACAGCTTACTTAGTAAAATTTCGTGGGTAACTTTTTCGTACGCCTTAGTCATATCTAGCAACAGTCCTACACTATATGTTTTATTATTTATGTGGCCTAAGATGTTTAGAATGTACTGATAAACAGCTAGCGAGGTTGAATGGCGTTTTCTGAATCCGTATTGACTTTTGTTGAAAATGTCATATTTTTCGAAAAAGTTGTAGACGCGATTTGACATACATTTTTCGAATATTTTTGACACTGCCGGTAAAAGCGCTATAGGTCGATATTGGCTAGAATCAGTTGGAATACCACCTGGTTTAAGAATAGGTTTTATTTTCGATATTTTAAGTAAATCCGGGAACGTCCCTTCAGCAAATGATTGGTTAATTAACTTTAGCAGCGGTTGTATTAACTCCATTGAACATAGTTTTATAAGTGTGGGTGGTATTTGGTCATATCCGGTACTTTGCTTATTTTTGAGGTGTTTAATAGTTTTTATTATTTCGAGTTCGCTGACTGGTTGTAAGAATATGGAATTAGTAGCGGGGGTGTGCACACGGTGCGCGCGCGCCGGGGGCGGCGGCGCTCCCGCGCGCGGTTCGCCCACCGACGCAAAGTGTTCATTGAATGAGTTAGCTACTTGTTGGGGTGACGTAACGACCTTATCACCTAATTTTAACGTTATATTTTTATACTCCCGATCTTTCTGTTTTTTCGTTATTTTATTTATAATAGACCACATGGATTTAGTTTTATTATTAGATTTTTTCATTTTATTTGTAAAATTAATTTGTTTTGATATTTTTACGCAGCGTTTTAGGGTCTTCTCGTAGGTTTTATAGTACTTGCGAATTATATCATTATTTGTTATGTTAACCATGATTTTAAGTTGCCTTTTATGTCTACATGACTTCCTTAAACCCTTTGTAAGCCAAGATTTTTGACGACACAATGGCGTTAATTTTAAGCGTCTGTGAGGTATGTGCTTATCTAATAATTTTTGTATTACATTATTGAATGAATTATAGTTGGTATTTATGTTATTTATGTCCGAGAGTATTTCATTCCAATTTATGTCATGTAAAGCTAGTCTAAAGGATGTCATATTCTTTTCATTAAATATTCGTTTGTTTATATAATAGTGGCTTTGATTTGAATGGCTTTGTGGCGTTAAGGTTTTCGTTTTATAAAAAATACTTTTATGATCGGATAAGCCGTGGTCCGCTACTTCGATAGTATAATCCTTTTTGTTTGTAAATATAAGATCTATACATGTACTAGACTTATTGACTTCCCTTGTAGATTCATTTACAATTTGTACCAAATTATATCTCAACATTAAGTCTACAAGTTTTCTAGTAATTATGTCTTTAGAGAACATGTTTATATTAAAGTCTCCGACGATAAGTATATTTTTTTTTTGTTCTACTCGTTTTATACTATGCAATATTCTATGTAAACAATTAAAAAATATATCTACGTCACGGTCCGGCCTATAAATATTGATTAAAATCGTATTTTGTTCGGGGATTTCTATTCCACAACACTCAACGATACATTCCTGCGACATATTTGCGATATCTAACCGTTCGACGTTATCAATATGTTTATGTGTTAGTATCGCCACGCCGCCTCCCTGGTGTAATTCTCGATAGAATGCTGCCGCGAAGTTGTAATCCTCGATGGTTATATAATCTTTCTGGTTAGATGCGATCCAAGTTTCTGAGATGCAAATTACTGGGATTTTTTTCTCGTGCACGAACGATTCTAAGACGTGGGTCTTATTTTTTATGCTCTGCATATTTTGGATCATTATTTGAAATTCAGCCTCGAAAGGGCTGCTTTTGATTTAAATTTTGATTACCAGAGTTTGATGGTGAAGAATGTGAAGTTGACGGGCGTACGGTTTCGATTGTCGTTTCGGTACTCGTTTCTTTTGATTTGTCAGAAACATTTTCGGGTACATTTTGAGATGTATTTTTGTCGACGGGATAGTGATTATGCTCGTTTCTGCCGTCAACTGTCAAATCAGAGCATGATTCCTTGCCATTTATGTAAAGTCTATTATTTTTTATTATTGCATGATTGCCCTCTCGGCGCGCCTTTACCAGTTTTTCTTTGAGGATTTTTCTTTGTTCCAGGGATTTTCTATCTAGGAACATAGAAACACCGTATCCCGTGTTTTTGAAGAGATGCGCGTTTTCGACGACATAAGAGGCCATCCTTTTGCTGAGTAGTTCAATTTGTACTGGACGTCGATACCCTTTTTTACCGATCCGCTTTACTCCTTCTATAAATCCATTAATATTTATATTAAGTATGTCACGAAACATATTATCTATTCGATAGCATAGTTCTGAATCAGTCTCATATCTCTGCTCGTCGAGTCCGAATAAGATGATATTTTTAGTGCTCGGAATACTTGCGTTAGGTACTTCTTGTTGTCTCGGCTCTCCTTGGTTTTTCATATAATTTTTCAACTCGCTAAGTTCAATTAGTAGTTCCTGATTTTCTTTTTTTAATTTTTCGATATTTTTGTTAGTTTTATCTAGTTCTGTTTGTAGAACATCTTGACGCGTGGCTAACTTGTTGATACTAGTGGACATTTCTTGTGTAAAATTTTGTATTATTATGGTTATTTCTGATTTTAATATACTTTTTAATTCATTAAATATTGCCATTTTATTTTTTTCTAGTTTTGAGTCAAGAAGACTGCTTATTTGCTCTAGACTGATTTGTTGATATGAATTATTGCTTTGTGCGTGGCTTTGTGGAACAAAAGTCTCGGTTTTTTTACTGGTAGGGGTTTCTATTTCATGTGGCCCGCTCTCGTCGAAGTTCAGGAGGTCATCTACTGACATTGTTGTGTCGTCTAGATTCGGCATCATTCTGGAACGTATAGGAGTGTTGTCGTCATTTTTCCTAAGCGTAATGCCGCTATCGCAACTTGGGCACCGCCAGGATCGTTTTAAAATGTGGGATTTTTCTATATAGTAAGCCGTTGTTAAATTTGCGCATTTGTAGTGGTATAGTCCTTTGCAAGCTATACATACTAGCAGCTCCGAGCGAAAATCTATGTTTGTATTGCATGCTAAACAGTTCATTTTTCAATTTGTAAGCTGATAATCACTCCGGTAACAAAACGGTTAGTCGTTGCAGTGCAGCTACCGCTTCGCGCTGCAAGCGCTGCTGCACCTGCGCACTCTGTAGACCGCCGAAAAACTGCAAGCGCCGCAAACGCTGCGAGTGCGCCGTGCAGTGAATCGCCGCTACCGCCGGCTGACCGCGCGATAACGTATTGCATTCACTGATCACTGATATTATATTGTTTTTATATTCTAATAACTTTTTAACTCCGCATTCTTGTCACAAACTGATTACACTTTTGAAATTCTTTACTTTTCCACTTCACGATTGTATGTAGGAAACCTTATAAATCGGAACTTTTATATTTCAAATAATTTATATAAGCTTAGAGCAGTGTTAAGCGCTGTTGTCGTGACGGCGCGCGCGCGGGTATGACGGCGCGCGCGCGGGTATATTAATTATTGGAATTCTGTGAAAGTTATAAGTTATTATTATTACAAGGAAAGGTATTGTAATTGCAATAACTTAAAGTGCAATAAATTTATAGTGCAAGAAATTAAAAATTGAACTTCCTATAGTAATATCTTAGAAATGCAGCTAATATATAGTGGAAAGAAATTAAATTATAGTTACAACAGTGACACTTGCAAATGCAACAAACATAACTGCATCCTTGTACAGTCAGCCTGAATTAAAAATTGCTGAAAAATAATAGTTTTATTATTTACACCCTAGAAATATAGAACTGTTTAAATTTATTTTTAATTAACGATTGAAGAATTCCTTCAATCTGTTAACATGAATTATTACATTTTTGGCACGACCATTAGGAGTGAGTCTTTGCACCACATAATTCCATGGAGATAATCGGTGGATTATTTTATAGGGTAATAATTTATGCACAACGATTATTATTTGTAGGACCCTACTAACATCTAGAACTATCATACACCTACCATAATTATTATGGGACAATTATTTACATCCTAATAAACACATATTCTACAAATTATATATTATGGTTCATTATTGCCTGATAGAAGCGCAGCGTTTCGATTGGCGTCCACGGTGTCCAGCGGCGCTCTTCAGTGGTTGAGCGGCCCTCCTCGCTCAGGCACGCTGTTCCTGATGTTGCACTTTTTTGACAAGCACTCGGTCCGGCACAGCACATATTAATCAAATAAAGTTTTACTAGCAATATATTGTACAACTAGTGATAATGGCTGAACTTGAAGGCTTCCACTCTTTAAGAACATTTGCTACATCATTCGACAACACCGAAACTGAATGTTTTTCACTGGCAAAATTCCATATTTTCACTGACAGTTGCTTGTCTGATGTCAACAACGTGTGCTTCAAGCGTATAGAAACGAATTATCGGGGATTCTTGCGATTTTCGCCGACGATGATAAAATTCTTGTACATTATTTTCGGCTCGACGGGAATTCGTTGTTTAACACTGAAAGAACATCCTCAAACGATGTCTGAAATTAATCTGTAATACGGTCCCCGAAAATTTATACCGTAATTGCCATTTGTGATTATTTTAATTCGTATTTTCACACGGGCCAATATTTAAACGTCGGAAAAGCCATTAATTGTGCTCGTCTCCATTTTCGTATGGAATCCAAACAAATCAAATGCACAAACAGATTAAAATCGCACGAAATGAAATATGATAATGGGTGATTCAATATTGACAATGTCACCCGTTTGTCGACCTGCTCCGCAGACTCGTAGTGACACTATACTATACCAATAACTCTTCTTCTTTTCTTGCAATATGTGTGCTTCTTCTTATACACTTATTGAATCTGTAAAATAATTATTAGTTGGGAGCGGGGAAACTCAAAACTTCGCGCGACTCTAAATATAAGCGTTCGCAGCTCCACCAAGTGTGACGACTGCTGGGGGATAGCTTCAGATGATGAATAAAAGAGCACTAGAGGTACTTTGCTAGAACTGTTTATTGCCCAGAGGCCAGACGATAACTAACTATACATTTTATTTTTATGACTCATGTCATACGTCTTATTCTAAATCTAAAACTACTTTATTCTTAAGTTGACGGCCAAGCACCATCCGTGAAGCACAACCTTCACAGTACCCTACCCACCCAACCCATAGTTAAGTTGATATTCACTTAATAATACCTAACTCTGAAAATAATGACATTTGGCGTTGGAGACCAGAGACTATACACGGTACGTTTAGTTTTGTTTTTAGGTCTGGGCTCTAAAATTGCGTTCAGTTGCCGACGACGTCAGGAAGCTGCATGGTAAACATATATCTTCGAACGAAGCACTTCGTATAATAATGATCGAACATCACAGGTAAGTTCGTTTGATCACTTATTATACAGTTGGAGGCATTCTGCCTACTGTACATTCAGGGAGGAAAAAAAAAAAGGTATTTGTTGGCAGCTCAAATCGGCTACTCTATATGAAATGTCAAAAACTCTGTCCTCTGTTAAGATTTTTCCTGAAATCATGACTCCGTCTATTAGGTAAGTAGGTAGGCTATAGTATACAGAAGATTGTATTATTATGATGATAATATAATATGGATAATATAGAGAAAAAAACTGCTGCTAGGCAGACTAAGTAAAATAATTCGGATCTTACAAAGAAGTTTGTTGGATGGTATTTTTGACCTCTAATTCAATTTGACGAGATCAAGTTTAACTTGAAGCAATAAATAAGTCTTCTATTCGTAAATTATGTATGGAAAATTAAACAGAATCACCGAATAGGTATTTTAAGTGTTTATGTACATTAAAATTTACTAAGATAGGTATAAACTATACAAAATGGAGACAATAAGACTATAGGTACAAATTAAAACAACTATTCAAACATGTAGTATCATACGTCAACCTCAGACTTTAGAAACTGACGAAGACAGACGAAGGCATTGAAGTGTTTCATATAGAGTTAGTAACTAACCAAGTTTATAATTAGTGTTCAGTTTCTAGTTAACATCGATATGATGCTGTGTATTACTTATTGTTGAAATTTTATGGTACGAGTAGTAAACTACGGAGATATTTGTTCCAATGTACCTATATTAATCTGAAATTCAAATATCTTTTCAAAATATTTTTTTTATGTCACAAAGCGCCCTAGTCCCACAGTAAGATCTAGTAAGCTTGTGTTATGGGTACTAGACGACGATATAGGTACTTATATCCATACTAATATTATAAATGCGAAAGTGTGTCTGTCTGTCTGTCTGTCTGTCTGTTACCTCTTCACGCTTAAACCGCTGAACCGACTTAGATGAAATTTGGTATGGAGATAGTTTGAGACCCGGGAAAGGACATAGAATACTTTTCATCCCGAATAAATTTAGTGTTCCCGTGGGATGAGCGGGTAACACCGCGGGGCACAGCTAGTATAAAATATACTTAAACCCAAAACATCCATGACCCAGGAACAAACATCGAGTTCATCACACAAATATTTGCCCTTGTTGCGATTCGAATCCAGGACCGTCGGCCCAGTAAGCAGCCGCCTACCACTGCGCCAACCGCGTCGTATTGTGATCGTAATCTAAGAATTATTGAAAACAATTAGTATGGAGAGTTCTGGAAACCCCGGGACTTTTTCGACTCCATATTGATCACCATTTAGCTTCCCGATACTGCAAACTCATTACAGTCTCCTCCTCCGTGCATCATTATCCTTATTGCTGAGGGTTGTAACGTCCATCATGGAATAGCTTCCTCCAGATGATGTGGCGCCACCTTCCACGGTCCTCAGCCACCTTGAGCGCGTCGTGGAAGTGCAACGTGGATTTGGTCGGACCAACGCACGGGCTGCGACCACAAGGCCTCTTCTAGATCTTTCCAGTGACCAATAGTTTTTCCAGGTTATACTCGTATTCTTCTCTTCTGGAAATATGCCACCATATTCCTGCGCTTTTTATAAGATGGTTGACAATCTGGTAGTCAGTTTTAGTTTCTTCAGAATGGAAGTAGTGGCTATTACAGCCTACAAGCGACTATAATTCGCGACTACTCAATAAAACCGATCGGGGTGACACATATTTGAATAAACCAAATACATAGTCATGACCCGAAAATATCTCTATATATATGTTACGAAAAAATATTTAAGCATCAAAGCCCTTAGAAACGGGTGTTTATTAAGAAACTTCTCACGTCTTATTCGAAGGCTATATTCCGCTTGATACAAGTTGATATTTGTCAAGAGACATCATGATAAAATGTCGTTTCATCACAAAGATTGGGCTTTTGTAAAACAGACGCGACGCCGACTGTAATGGACGAAAGTTTTGTCTTTGAAAGACAAAGTTATCAACTCTCAATTAGAATTTCATAATAACAAATTTTAATAACAGTACTCTTTACTCAAGAGTTTTAGGGAGAAACAGGGTGTATTTTATTCTATGACAATAATTTATCTACTAAGCTTCGCCGACGTTACTAGGAACGGAATATCACAGAAATAATTATTATAAAGGCGAAGGTTTTTGAATGTGTTTATTTGTAGGTTTTTTCCTTCTTTACGTTCAAACGGCTAAACCAATTTTGATGATTTTTGTTATGAAGGTAGCTGACATCCTGGGTTAACACAAAGGTTACTTTTTATCCCAATAAAAATGAAATGTTCCCGTGGGATGGGTGGGTAACACCCCGCGGTGCAGCTAGTAGTAAATAAATCAATGATATATGAATAACCCACCTTGGGTTCATACGCGCTGTGATTTGTGTTAGCCTAGATACTAGCAGAGCACCAGCGTGCTTGTCTCTACCTTTCGTTTTTGTACCAGATGCTTTTGTGAAAAAATAACCTTCTGAAGTATTTTATTCTTCTTTTTCCATATAAAGTGGTACTATTGACTACATCCTGACCAAAAAAATACACAGCGATTAATTTTTGCACCGACGTCATATTCAGGGAGCTATTATTTTTAACTAGCGACCCGCCCCGGCTTCGCACGGGTGCAATGCTGATAAATTATGTATGTATTATACATATAAACCTTCCTCTTGAATCACTCTATCTATTAAAAAAAAACGCATCTAAATCCGTTGTGTAGTTTTAAAGATTTAAGCTTACAAAGGGACATAGGGACAGAGAAAGCGACTTTGTTTTATACTATGTAGTGATTAAGTGTCGTGCTCTCTCACGCATGCAAATATTGCATGGCTTTAAAATGTCGTTGCCATGGAGATAATAAGATAACTATCGACTATACCTAAGGTAACTTGTACCTTCACGATTTAACTTATTATATAACTTAAAATACATTTTTTTGTAGGCATACTTTTAATACGTTTTCTTCGGGGACTACGTATACGCCGACATTCTTAAAATAGGTGTAAATTAGGTTAAATTCATGTTACTGTAATAGTATGTAAGCATCTTTTCTGAAAAAATGACTGACTGTTAAGTTTCTTTCGGCGTTTCTTCTCAACAGTGTTCTCCTCTTGTAAAATGCCGGTAGACTCAGACATGTTAAAGGGCCCTTGTGACCTACTTGCAGAATAAAATACATTATTTTATTGTAGCCCGATGCGCTATTTTTTGCACTATGAAAATTGTGCGATTATTTAAGACAAAATGAGAACTTATAAAACGGTCTCAATTCACATAAATCTAACCACGTCATGTTCCCCAACGCAGAATCCATTCATCCTTTTTCTTCACCTGCCCTGCGGCTGCGACTTTCGCCTATAAATTAATTCCCACATTCAACGGGACCCTCACAATCGCAGCGGTTATGAGGGGACCCGATCCATAATTTATTGGAAAACCTACCCAGTGGGTGATAGAAACCTTCGGATTCAGCCGTTTGTCTTAACTATTGATGCATGGGAAAATGCTCGACGTATTTGATTCTCGTTTCTTCGAACGTGAAATGTCGAAAATGAACGTGACTTTAATGCAACGCAACGCGCTGACAATTTTGAAATATTACCATTTCACGATCGAACATTTTGTTTTAAGGGTTCCGTACCCAAGGGGTAAAAACGGGACCTTAATACTAAAACTCCACTGTCCGTCCGATCGTCTGTCGTATGTCTGTCACCAAGCTGTATCTCATGAACCATGATAGATAGACAGTAGACATTTTCACAGATCTAGTATTTTTGTTGCCACAAATGCTAAACAGAAAAAAATAAACTTCAGCCTGAATCGCGCTATAAAGATATTCTTCTGAAATCGTCACCTTTTTAAATAGAAAACTGATTTTCATAAGATAAGTATCACAAAACATTACACCTTACTCTAAATTTAGAAAATTAATTACGCAGATATACAAAGGTGACTTTTATTCGTATTCAGACGATGTTTTCGAAGATTTGGTTTAAGGAGAACTTTTTTAATTTCCCTTAACACGTTAAACGCCATAGAAAATATTATGTATTTTCATTTAGGCCATGGGGGCCACGTGTTGAGCGACACATGCACTTTGCCTTCGCGCCATATATTATGACCGCGAGTCAGACCTAATTTCAAACTCCTTTGCTGGGCCGTCGCTCAATTATATCTCGGTTATTTGTACCTGAGGTGACCCGCGTGGCCCTGTAGATAATCCAAGAGTCGTTGGTTTTTTAATTCAATATCGACTTAGAAAATTATGAGTGATTTTCCACAATCGATGGTAGAATGTTAAAAGTTATATGAAATGTATATAAATATTAAACAATTTACATGCATATTTTACACGTTTCGATTTAAATTAGAATGAAAAATAAGATATTTTTAAATTATGTATTTAGTATTGATATGTACTAGGTATTTAGATAGGGAGACTAAATAACACACCACGCCTGTATATTCAAGACTGATTTATTTCTTAATGGCCGGTAGATGCGTAATCCTAGTAATCTACCCACATACGGTACATCTCATCCTTCCCCCCTTAAATTAACTTATTCCTTATTCTTATATACTAAATTTTGTTTCATGTGTATAATGGGATACAATATTAAGTCTTGAATATATTTTTAAATTTATGGCAGTAGGTAATAATTTAGCATCTTTAAACATCTTGCTACAGAGTTTGTAAGACATGACGCTCACCGCAGATCCACTGTCCAATTGCATACGCACGTTCACTCCGTTGACCTTGACCGTCCGCCACCACGGTCCATCATCGGCGTCGCTGCCGCCTATCATGTACAACGGCACGTCGTACTCTTCGTCGTCCTCCTCGGGCTCAGCCTCGCTGCTGAGGCCCAAGGACTCGCTACACACGTTGACACTATGGGCTTTGCGCCTTCTACACGCTTTCGCTATATGACCTTTCTTGCCACATACGTAACACTCCGTGTTGATGAATGAGCAGCGTCGAGGGTGAGGAGTTCCTAAGCACCGGGGACAGCGCGCGCGCGGCGCCGCCGCCGTCGTCTCCCTGCGGCGTGGGGGCGCGCGCGCACCGCTGCCGCCGCCGCCGCCGGCGCGCACCGCGTGCACGCCCTCTTCCTTCACCACTATTGACGTCGATGTTGTGGCACCGGCGCCGCTGCCGGATCCACTCGCTTTTGAGTCTCGATCCGCCGCTTCCAGCGACGTCGCTATCTCCACTGCGCGGCTAAACGTTAATTTGGTCTCCGTTAACAGTCTGAAACGAATCGCTTCACTCTTCATTCCGTATGCCAGCTGGTCACGCAAATTCTCTTCTAGATATGCACTGCCGGTGAAGTTACACTTTTGGGCGAGTTGTTTGAGCTGCGCCACGTATTCACAGATTGACTGATCCGACATTTGCTTGCACGCTCTAAAACACATACGCTCCGCCAATTCCGATCGCTTAGGTGATAAATGTTCCCGCACTTTTGACACTATATCATCGTAACTCACTTCGTCCGGCTCCGATGGATAACATAAATCTATTATCAAGTCCAAAGTTTCCGTTCCGACCACCGCGATGAGGTACTTTGCCCGTGATTCCGGTTTTACTTCATTTATATCAAACCATGCTGTTAACTGGCTTATATACGTATTCCATTTTCCTGAACGTAAATTAAACTCCTTGACGTTCAAAGGCACTGTTTTCGACATCCTCGTTCGCCAAATGATATGTACTAGGTATTTAGATAGGGAGACTAAATAACACACCACGCCTGTATATTCAAGACTGATTTATTTCTTAATGGCCGGTAGATGCGTAATCCTAGTAATCTACCCACATACGGTACATCTCAAGTATTTTGTTTTTTTAACCAACTTCAAAGAAAATCATGCGCAACCCACGAATTTTATGGCACGCACCTACTAGCAAATTTCATGTAGTTTACAATGCATATGCTCGGAAAGCACCTTTTTTTAAATTGCGTAATGAGATTGAATGGTACCGAAAACGTAAAAAGTTGAAAACCAATACGAAGAATATTAAGTGAAATATATACTTAAATACCTACATAGAACAACCATGACCCAAGCACAAAATTTCGAGTTCATCACACAAATATTTGCCCTGGCCGGTATTCGAACCCGGGACCGCCGGCACCGTAGGCAGCTGCACAACAAACCGAGCCAACCGCGTCGTCAAAATTCAAATTTATGTTGCCTTAGTGTTGGGCAGTATTCACCAATCTTAAAGATATTGGCTTAAATAATTATAAGTAAATCAACCAAAGAATTCGTAACACGATGTCATTACATATATTATAATCATATTCCAAATAAATAAATACCTAGCTAAATAAAATGAAAAAAAAAAATCGACAAATATTCGAGTTCATCACACAAATATTTGCCCTGGCCGGGATTCGAACCCGGGACCGCCGGCTCCGTAGGCAGGTGTCTACAAACTGCGCCGAACGCGTCATCAATGAGACGTCATTTTGTATATGATTGTACTGGGAGGTACTCGCAACTTCGCCCGCGTATATTTTTCTTTACCGTAGATGGATAAAAAGTATAGTATAACCTTTGAATGTCCAGCTTCTCCTGTCCTAATAGTAGATTGTACGACAAGTGCATAAAACGCAGCAATTTACACGAGACGTTTATCTATCCGAGCGAGCTTGCGAGCGAGGATCAATATAAAGTCAAGTGTAAAATGTGTTTTATGGACGAGTTGTACACTCTACTTTTCACTTCGATTGCGAGGAAATAAAATTGCATCATGTAAATATTAGGTATATTTAAAAACAAATCTAATTAAAATTTATAAATTATTGTTATACCTAAGTAGTTTAAACATATAGTAGGTATATTGATTTACTAAAATAAAAATAAATTTAAAAATAAAATAAATGATAGTAAATAAAATTACAAGTTTATTTCAAGAAGTTTTATTGTGTACTTTGGCTGTTCGTATTTTTGCCTTGGTCTAAGAATACTAACGAAACGAAATAAAATGAAGAGTTTTCTATGAAAATTTAAGTTGTTCGTGTGGCTGTTGGACCGATCGCCTTGGTCTTCGACGATGATTTTACTTTATGCTCTAGAATAGAGCATAAAAAGTGACTTTATGTCGCCTACGCACAGCATAAAGTCGAGCTTTTAGAGCATGAGAAGTGAAAAATATGTTATAATTTGTCCAGCCCAGTCGTGATGCGAGGACAAAGGAAATTATGAAAACAGATGGAGCCAGGTTGTCTCGGCGCCGCGCGCTCACACAAAACAAATGACGATCCTGCATCACGGTATTAAGATTTTTCCGGAAATCATGACCCCTCTCCATAGAAAAATAACTTTTAATACAAATATAGAACGTTGTAAACGAAAAAATAAACGAACCATAAAACAAATCCATAATACCTAATATAAAGTGGAAGTATTTGCGCATTAGAATTTATTTATAGCAGAATTCTTGATATTTTTTCTCATTAGCCTTTTAAAGTATCGATATCTTTGTTTGAGACTTTCAGTATCAAGAATTAGCATACCTAATTAAAACTCGGTGTTGTCTGCGTAATTTTGAGTTGAAATTTTCCAGTGATTAATTGAGTTTTCTTGACTTGCTTAAATTTGAGTGAGACAAATCATCATATTAGACACCACCTTCACATGTAACATTTTGAAAGGTTACACTTTTAATTGCGTGGTAATACTTTCAAATACTTTTGTGTATTATAAGTATACTTGTTAGTATAGTATACTTGTGCTAACGCGTTCTAGGTATTTGATATCGATAAAAAAGATGTCGATATATTATTACGCTAGAACAAATAGTGATGAAAAACCAGAATAAAAATCACAACGCGTATAAGTTTTATGTGTTCAAAAACAAAGTGAATATGTTTTTGGACGAGTCACTGTGGCCAAGTGGAATTATATTCCGCCGTTTCATAACGTCTAGGTTTTTATATGGGAATACTTTGAATACGGCGGGTACGACTACAACGGAGGGCGCTTCATGCACTACGCCTAATACGATGATTCTAAATAACAAAGTAATCAATGGCAGTAAATGATATTATTACTCTCTGTTCCTTCAACTGTCGGAGTATAAAACAATCGTATGACGACGTTAAGCGACTGTGCTCTTCAGCTGACATAATAGGCCTGCAAGAGACCTGGCTTTTACCACATGACTTGGCGTTTTTGAGCACTCTAAGCGACGAGTTTGCGTGTACCGGGACATCGGCGGTTGACACGTCGGCGGGAATGCTGCGTGGAAGATCTTTTGGCGGGACAGCACTTTTATGGCGAAAAAAGATATTTCCTTCTGTTACGGTTATACAGTACGACAATGCTCGAATCAGTGCAATCAAAGTAGTTTCCGGTGACAAGCATATAATAATATTTTGCGTATACATGCCGGTAAATTGTGTTGATAACTTGCCAGAATTTGTACAGTGCATGAGTGAAATGAGCGCCATAGTGTCGGAAAGTGGCGTTGAGACTATTTATATATTAGGTGACTTTAACGCGCACCCTGGCGAATTATTTTGTGACGAGTTGTTTAGTTTTTGTGAGGACCAGGGCTGGATATGTGCCGATACCGTTAAACTGGGCATAGGAACGGGAGCTCACACATACTTAAGCGACGCTCACGGTTCGAAGCGACGGCTGGATCATTGCGTAACTACATCAGCTGGGTGGGACTCGGTTGTTGATGTTTGTATAGACTACGATTTATATTGTTCTGATCATTACCCACTGTTAATTAGGTGTAATCTAGACTTGGTAAGACCTAAACTACTATATGATAATAGTGTAAACAATGTAATCTCGAAGGGGAAACATGTTGTATGGGGGGAAAGAACGTGTCAAGAAATTGAAAATTATACAAATAAATGTGACGAATTGTTGAAAATTATTGATTTTCCTTCCGATTTTCAAGGCTGCTGTGACGGGTGCTGTATAAATAATGCTGACCATTGTAAGATACTTGATAACCTATATCTCAAAATAATAACTTCACTTTGTGAAGCTTCTTTGTACAGCAAGGCCGTCACAGTTGGACGCGGACATGCCAAAAACAGAGTAATAGGTTGGAATAAGCATGTTAGCGGCGCGCACGGTGAGGCCAGGGCTAGATTCCAGGACTGGATCTTGTACGGTAGACCTTCTGGTGGATATTTTTATGATGCTATGTGTCAAAGTCGTAAAATATTTTAATCGCGGCTCAGATGGGTTCAACAACACCAGGAACAAATAAAAATGGACATAATTGCCTCGCATCATAAAAATAATGATTTTAAACATTTTTGGAAAGCCACGAAGAAACTGGAGACCAGGCCTGGTCTTTCTGTTTCTGTTGACGGTATTTCTAACCCGAAGTGCGTTGCTAACTTGTTTATGAAACATTTTAATGTAAAATCTGCTCCCATCTCCGCCAATGGGACCCTGCAGCAGCACGTGTTCGATGCTGGGGTGGACTCGGATGTCCTTCAGACCCGATTCAGTGCCAAGGAGGTAACCAGGATACTGAAAGACATGAAAAGAGGTAAATCTCCCGGGCACGACTATTTGAGTATTGAGCACTTGCAGCATGCCGGTTCCCACCTGCCCCGATTGTTAGCGATGTTTTATAATCTTTGCATATGTCACGCGTATTTACCGCCTCTTATGACAAAAACAATTGTTGTACCTATTGTCAAAAACAAGACGGGTGACATAGCTAATGTTAACGCCATCGTCAGCGTCAACATAGTGTGCGGGCACGCACACCAACACACCGTGTGAGCACGGTGTCGCCGCCCTCCCGCCACCGGCCCGGCAGTCGCCTGCGGCGCGCGGCGCGGGCGCGTCGCCGGCGGCTCACACTCTCTGCATCTCACCATCGAAGGACAAGCGCGTCTATATTTAGCAAATCATTATTGTAATTCCTTGAGAAACGGGAATAAATGTATATACTTCAAATCCTGTTGTCGACTACATCATTTAAGGAACCTGCGCCAACAGTTTC
This sequence comes from Apotomis betuletana, assembly GCA_932273695.1. Taxonomy (NCBI): domain Eukaryota; kingdom Metazoa; phylum Arthropoda; class Insecta; order Lepidoptera; family Tortricidae; genus Apotomis; species Apotomis betuletana. The sequence goes on along the minus strand of OW026314.1, from coordinate 17,315,603 downwards.
GAGCCGGATATTGTTTTGCTGCCAACGATCTAAAGGACAAAGGAATATCGGCGCGGTCCAACAAGAACAAAGGAAGTCGACAGATGGACGCGTGGCATTCAAAATCTCAAACTCAAGAAGATCTGCGGTCACTATCTACAAGATCCAGAACTAAATTAAACCAGGAACAGGGTTTGTGGGTGATATGCGTGTGAGTTCGTTCCAATATTTAAAATATAACCTCAATCTAGTGATTTAAAAATCTTTCTCCAATTTCTATCCATCAATCTATTTAACTATCAAGGTTTTTAATCCAAAGTTGTTGCTTAACAACGTACGTAAATCAGTTTTCCAAATTTAAAATTTCAATAAAAATAAAAACCAATCTTGATTTTTTGGGCAAATTGCTTCAATCTTACTCAATTTAATCATTTCAGAGACCTGGATTTTCTGTATTGCCTCGGTTTGAGCCGATACAGTACAACATTGATTGCTTTTCTAATTTTTATTTCGAAAATTCCAGAAATCCGCGTGGGGTCAAAGTCCGCGCCCGCGCTGACAGTTGCCTACGTGACTTGTCACACTGCACGAACAAAGGGTTTTGGGCGTGGTTTTGAGACGCGGTGCTTGCTTGACTGAAACTTCTGCCTGCTTTTTCACGCTTCACAGAATAATTTAAGTATTATTTCATTTTTTTTTCACCCTCTTAAATTTCACTTTTGCATTTTGTGTGTGTTAAAGTGTTTCATTTCAGCTGTGACAGTTTGTGAATTGTTTCGTTTTCAGTTTGAATAGCGCTTATCCTTCATAACTATAATGGATATTAAAAGTTTAAAACGCACAAGAGCGGGTTATAAATCAAAATTAACAATTTTCAAACAATATCTAGACACATTACTTCCAAGCAATCAAATTAACAATGTTCAGGCTCAAGAGCTTACCCTTCGCAATGGAAAAATGCTTGAAATGTACAAAGATTTTGATTCTATACAGAGTGATATAGAATCATTAATGGAAATTCCAGGTGAAGAGTACGCGGAGCGCGCTAGCTTCGAGGAAGCCTACTTCAGCGCCGTGGCTGCTGCGCAGGATCTGCTCAGCAGGCACGCTGCATCTGCCGGTGCTGCCTCTGCGGAGCATGATGGTGCATCGGTGGCTGGCTCGGGTGCTGCCGCTGCTGGATATACAGGTGGGCCAAACATAAAACTACCCACTATACATCTCCCAACTTTCTCTGGTCGATATCAGGATTGGTTAGAATATCATGACACATACAAATCACTCATACACGATAATCCGTCCATACCAAAAATTCATAAATTCCACTATCTAAGGAATTCATTAAAAGAGAGTGCGTCATTAATTATTAAATCTTTAGAATTTACTACGGGTAATTATGACGTTGCCTGGGACTTACTGTGTGATCGGTTCAACAATAATCGCATACTAGTTAATAATCACATTCATGCCTTGTTCAACATACTGCCGGTTACACAAGAATCCTCCAGGGCTTTGCGGAACATGGTAGATTGGGTGAACAAAAATTTACGTGCTTTAAAAACGCTAGACTTACCCACTGAACATTGGGATGTTTTAATTATCCATATGATGACTAGTAAACTTGATGTAGTCTCCATCCGCGATTGGGAAACTGAGCGAAATCACATGAAACATATTCCCACGCTCGATGAGTTCACACAATTTATCAAAAACCGTGCAGACCTATTAGAGACCATGGAGGAGGCCCAGGCACAATCTAAACCACTGCGTAGACACAGTGATGTAACATATAACCGTCCCAAAGCATTTGTTGTCCACGAAGCTTATAAACAAAAACAGTATAAGTGTCCAATTTGTAAAAACCTACATTCTATTTATCAATGCCCCAAGTTCAAAGCAATGCCCATCGAATCTCGCCTAGAAAAAATAAAACAATTAAACTTATGCACTAATTGCTTGAGAGCTGGACACGATGAGCAGAGTTGTCGGTTAAGTTCATGCCGCTTATGTACAAAGAGACATAACACTATGTTGCACTCAAACACCAGTCACTCTGAACCAACGGCTAGCAAGCCTTGTTCTAAAGGTGATTGTGTTGTTCTACCAAACTTACAGGAACAATCACAACCTGGTCCTAGCAATGTCACACTATCTTCAACGCACCATAGCCAGGTTCTCTTGTCCACAGCAATAGTTACCGTAACAGACCATGCCGGTCAGTCACATAACGTACGCATTCTACTCGATAATGGTAGTACTTCCAGTTTTATAACTGAATCTTTACAAAGGCAATTAGGAATACCCAGTTATTCTACATCAATTTCCGTCCAAGGACTAAACGGACAATCTTCAAAAATCACAAAAAGATGTGACGTCACAATAACATCTCGGTACGATAGTGATTATACTGCAGATGTTAATTGCTTCATCGTACCCCAAATCACCCAGTTGATTCCTACTACACCAATTAGCTGCAATGCACTCAATATTCCTGCTCACATCCACCTCGCGGATCCATCATTTTCTGTACCCTCAGAGGTGAAGATGCTATTGGGCGCCGATCTATTTTGGGAAGTTCTAACTTCCAATCACATATCATTAGGCAAGAATAAACCGAACCTAGTTGAAACAAAAATCGGTTGGCTTGTCTCGGGTTCAATACAAGTACCTAACTCAAAACAAACAAAGCAATCCTATACAACTACAGTCCACTGCCATTTCGCAAACGATATTGAGCTTGATAAAAAACTAAACTATTTTTTTGAATCTGAAGCCGCTCCCACCACTCAACAATTGCTTGACAATAAGGCTGAGAGTGAGTGCGAACGAATCTTCACCGATACTACAACACGCCACCCAGATGGCAAGTTCATTGTAACTGTACCATTAAAAGAATCTCCTGAATGTTTAGGTGACTCGAAGCCACAGGCTTTAATGAGACTGTACTCATTAGAGCGTAAATTTAAAAGAAATCCTAAATTCAAACAAGAATATGTCGATTTTCTAAAAGAATATTCAGCATTAGGCCATATGTCGGAAAACACAGCCCCACAAAATGATACTGTTTCCTATTTCCTACCTCATCATGGTGTATTGCGTGAGGATAGTCTGACATCGCGTTTGAGGACAGTATTTGATGGTTCCATGGTTACCAGCACAGGAAAGTCCTATAATGACATACAATATATTGGTACCAGGGGATTAACCCCGTCTCAGCTCAAAGCATCAATTTTGTGGTGGGAAGGTCCGCAATTCCTGCACCACCAGGAAATACAGTGGCCATCTCAGCCACAACAAATGGACATTTCCAATTTACCTGAAATTAAATCTCAGTGTCTCGCTTCTGCAACTGAAGCACTGCAGGAGAGCGATACTGATTTTACTGCAAAGTTTTCAAATTTTTGTAAAATGCAACGTGTCACAGCATACTTGTATAGATTTAAATATAACTGTCAAAACAAAAATAAAAATGTTGGTTCATTAAGCATTTCTGAATTACGACTATCATTGCATTTTTTATGCAAAAAGGTACAATTGGATATGTTCAACAAACAATATTCATTGCTAATTAAAGGTTCACTTTCACCGAAGGACAAACTTGTACAACTGAACCCCTTTGTTGATAACGAAAATCTAATTCGAGTTGGAGGTCGGTTGTCTAACTCAAATTATGATTATGACACAAAACATCCGATATTATTGCATGCCTCACACCATATCACTAAAGCTATAGTACAACACTATCACACAATATTATTACACGCTGGACCACAATTGCTGTTATCCACATTACGTCATAAGTTCTGGATAATATGTGGTCGCAACCTTTGCCGGAAAATAACAAATAATTGCATAACGTGTATTCGATTCTCAGGGCAAATATATCAGCCTATCATGAGCCCGCTTCCTGAGCAGAGGTTGCACGCGGACTATGTATTCACACATACAGCAAGTGACTATGCAGGACCAATCCTGATATTGAACAAAAAAGGCCGCGGTTCTCATCTTATAAAATCCTATATAGTGGTATTTGTATGTTTGGCAGTGAGAGCAGTACACCTCGAGCTTGTCACCGATTTGACATCTCAAGGTTTCATATCAGCACTAAATAGATTTATTGCTCGCAGAGGCAAACCGGCAGCAATTTATTCAGACAATGGTACACAGTATGTAGGAGCTTTTAACGAGCTATCTAGATTCCTAAAAAATAATTGTAACGATATAATTTCTTACGCCGCTGAAAACGAAATAAATTTCAAATTTTGTCCAGCTTACAGTCCAAATTTTAATGGTCTAGCAGAGGGTTCAGTCAAATCAGTCAAGCATCATTTAAAAAGGGTTCTATCTATGGCAAATTTAGATTACGAAGAAATGAATACTGTATTGGTTCAGATAGAGGGGATATTGAATTCCAGGCCTCTCACCCCTCTTTCATCAGATCCTTCGGATCTCATCCCTCTCACTCCAGCCCATTTTTTAATTGGACGAACGATCACTATGTCCCCTGCACCCCAGGTGGAAGATACTCGACTCACAACAATCTCCAGGTTCCAGAGGACCCAGCAATTAAAGGCTCATTTTGGAACCGATATTACAAAGAATATATTTCAGAGCTCCAGTCCCGCAGCAAGTGGCGCACGCAAGGGGCTCATCCACAACTCGGAGAGATGGTGGTCGTGAAGGATGACCGGCTACCACCGAACCGATGGCTGCTCGGACGAATCACCGCCGTCCATCCTGGAAGCGACGGCGTGAACCGCGTCGCCGACGTCCTCACCACAGCGGGGACACTTCGCAGGGCCTACAACCGGCTCTGCCCGCTGCCACCTACGCTTGACCAGGAAGCTCCTGGCCCAAGGGGGGCAACCTGTTAACGCCATCGTCAGCGTCAACATAGTGTGCGGGCACGCACACCAACACACCGTGTGAGCACGGTGTCGCCGCCCTCCCGCCACCGGCCCGGCAGTCGCCTGCGGCGCGCGGCGCGGGCGCGTCGCCGGCGGCTCACACTCTCTGCATCTCACCATCGAAGGACAAGCGCGTCCATATTTAGCAAATCATTATTGTAATTCCTTGAGAAACGGGAATAAATGTATATACTTCAAATCCTGTTGTCGACTACATCATTTAAGGAACCTGCGCCAACAGCTAACAAGGATAATTACAGACCTATTTCGCTGGCAACCATTGTGGCGCGGGTACTCGACGGCCTGCTTAATAGTCAATTAGAAAAACATTTGAAATTAAATGACGCGCAATTCGGGTTCCGTGCCGGTTTATCAACCGAGAGTGCCATCATATGCTTAAAACAGGCTGTGGAGTACTATACTCGTCGGAAAACGCCTATATATGCGTGTTTTTTGGACCTTTCCAAAGCCTTTGATCTCGTTAATTATGACCTGCTTTGGAAAAAACTTGACGAAGTGCAATTTCCAAGGGAACTAACACGCATATTTAGGTGTTGGTACGCGAGCCAACGAAATACGGTGCGTTGGGGTGATGTGCTGTCTGACGAATATGGTCTTGATTGTGGTGTGAGGCAGGGGGGTCTCACTTCTCCTAAGCTTTTCAATCTGTACATGGATGCCCTGATTGGCGAGCTTAGCAGTACACATGTCGGGTGTCACATAGACAGGGTTTGTTTTAATAACATAAGCTATGCTGACGACATGGTACTGCTGAGCCCCTCGGTCGGTGGTATGCGTGTGCTGATTGAGAAGTGTGAGGCCTATGCTCTAAGCCACAACCTGCGCTACAATGTGCGTAAGAGTGAGTTCATGGTGTTCAGGGCGGGGAACAAGTGTCCATCTCACATACCACCCATTTGTTTGAATGGCGTACCACTTAAAAGGGTATTCAATTTTAAATATCTGGGGCACTTGGTCACCGATGACCTGCGCGATGATGCTGACTTGGAGCGCGAACGCAGGGCTTTGGCCGTCAGGGCCAACATGATCACTCGGAGGTTCTCCAGGTGTACAGCGCAAGTTAAGATAACACTATTCCAAGCCTACTGTACTTCGCTGTACACCTGTAGCCTCTGGACGAGGTACACGCAGCGCGCTATGAATGCCATGCGTGTACAATACAACGACGCGTTCAGGGTACTGTTGCGGCTGCCGCGATATTGTAGCGCGTCCGGTATGTTCGCGGACGCGCATGTGGATTGTTTCCACGCGACGCTGCGCAAGCGCTGCGCCGCGACGCTCCACAGAGTGCGCGGCAGCCGCCACAGCCTCCTGACAGTTGTGGCGAAGAGATGGGACAGTGCTTTAATCAGGTACTGGACCTCTCAACATCTTAGTTTAGGTAGTAACATAGTTATTTAAGTTTTCTACGTGATACTAACAACATATGGATAATTTTAGTCCGAAATAAACGCTTTTTATTTTATTTTATTTTATTTTTTATTTTTATTATATAAATAGAAATGCTTATTGAAAATTTATTTCTTTATTTAAACCTTATTGCACAAAAGAAAAACTTAACGTACAAAAGGCGGACTTAATGCCATGAGGCATTCTCTACCTGTCAAACTTAGGGCAAAGCAGAGAAATTGTAGGCGGTGCATCAAACAACATAATTACAAATAATTAAAATACTCATAAAATCCTCGATTAAATAATCGTTCGATAATCATGCCTGATAAAGTGGATATTTTCATCTACAAGGCAATATTCAATACCGAATATGGCTTTTTTTTATTGTATAGTATTTTAAAATAAATATATAATTACAAGTTTTGATTTGTTAATTGATTTTATTTTAAAATTAAGAGAAAATAAATAACATTCATTTATGTTGGATAACATTCAAATGTTGACAGTAACATCGATGTATTTTTCTGTCGATAAAATATTTTGCTACATCACTTTAGTATCCGTGCCCCGAGCTAGCACGGGTATGATTATTAGTTATTAAGTTATTGTAAAATAGGTACGGCACGCAAAATGTTGTAAATGATTCTCATGTTAGCGAACTTTTGTAACTCTTGTGTGAATTGTATGTCTCAGTGAGAACTGTTGAGGAGCTAGATACATGTTTAGTATATAATTTATAATTAAGTTGTTTCTTATGTATATCTATCTCTGTTTGTTCCCCAAATTTAAATAAATAAATAATTAAGACTCTTTAAACCCAAAACGATTAGCTAGGGACCTGCATGTCATTAATGTCATTATATTAAATATTTTTCATGTTGTTTATAAACACAAGTATAGTGAGTAATTAAACCATACAAAAATCAAAGCACAAAGTATAATGGAAATGCGTAACCTGGCGGAAGAGACTGGGAATCAAATTCGGTACCTCTGGATTACCGGTCAAGCGTGTTAACCTTTCCACCACCCTAACGCTAGATAACCTTTCGATTTTTTCCTTCTTGTTTTGCGTGTCGATCTTTGCATTGTTTATTTAAAAGGCTTTACATATTTAATAGTAGGTTAACACTCTGAACCGGTAATCCTACCTGGTTTGATCCCCAATACTCTTCTGCCAGGTAATTTCATTTTCTTGGTGCTTTGATCTTTGTATAAAATGGTTTAATATAAATCATTAAATGTTTCATAAATAATAAATTAATTAATTAATAAATATGAAGTGTAACGTTTCTTTGCTACTGAGATACTTACTCTAGTCTATCTAGATTCTGAGGGGGGGATCCTAGGTGCCCTGAGGGGTATGACGCAGTAGTTAGGAATAAAACAAATGATTACGAACTATACACTATAATCAGAACTTGTACAACGGGTAGCACGGCACTTTAAAATGGCGATGTAACGAGGCGAAGTTGTGTGAGACGCGAATGGCGAGGAGACCGCGTTTCGGTTCGGGCTTACTGGACAGGTCTGGGCTGCAGCTGAAGATGCGGCACTCGAGTAGACGGGGGAGAACGCCGCTAAGGCGGGCACCGATGCACTTCGGGCTCTGTGACCTTCGGGCTCCGTGGACTGTCGACCGGGGTATTCGGGCTCCGCTAGTCTGACGGCCGGAACGCCTCACGTGGTACGTTAGTGTTCGCCGCCTTACCAGGCTACGATGTAGGGCTCCAGTGACTTGTCGTCCAAGCCTGGACGTGCGCGTGCGTTACTCTTTGCAGCGCCGTCGCGGACTGACTCGACCAAAATCGCCACCCTGTTTTTTTGCGCATCTGCCGATCGCGTCTCTCTCGTTCTCGCTCGCTCTCGTGCGCCTCTCGCTCGTGCCTGAACGTACATATTGATGCAGCAGTCGGCGCCGGAGTGTGTCGCGTTCTCACGGCAGATGGCGTTACTATTAACGTACATACTACATTATCTCTCCAATTAAATGATTAAAAAAAAACAAGGAAAAAAAAAAGGAATTGAAATTACCTTGAGAACAGTTTCGCTCTTTAACTTTTAAAGGATTTTTAACATAGAAATGTCTATAAAACTACAACTAACTATGCCTATAATTAATTATAAGACTATTCAAACAAAACTTATAATTTCTTGTAATCAACCAAGATACTACACAATCTCTAACGGTGAGGTAAACTTTAACAACAACTAAGGAAGTTAACTTTATCGATTGACATGACATAACAGGTACAAACAGTTAAGTATGATGTGACCGAACACAACTATAAATACTGATACACATAGCAAGAACACTACAATTTACATTACTACCATTGAAAGTCTGCAAACATCAGCAGAATAACAGTAATATCACCAATTCCTAAACATAACTAGTTATCAAACAACTGTAAAAGATATTTACAGGGAAAGAACAAGAAATATACAGAAAAACAGAAAAAAAAAAAAATACACACCAACAAGCTCTGATATCTAGCTTATAACAACATGACTCATTTTCTTACAGTCACAAACTCTACACGCAGCATAACTAATCTAAACTTTCCTATGTAATGGAAGTGGTAATTAGCGTTCAAATTTTTAGCTGAACAATAGTATTATGCATATTACAACACAATTTTAACTGTACAATATTTGGTGACATTACTGTTGATAATATCACGAATTATTAATTACTGAAAATGTAAGTAACCAACGATGTTACAATGCTTACAACTAATATGATATATACATGTATATTATGAATAGTTATTTACAATATGATACATATTTACAGGAAAATAATTATTTACAAAAGTGTGCGGAGCCTAGGTTGGTCCGTCTTGGTGCTGTTGTGGCCTGATGAAGATTGCTCCCTGGCGAGTCCAGGTTCTCCTGCCTTTTGGTGTAGAGTTTGACAACCCTCTTCTCCTTTAGGTATCGGAGGTGTCAAAACTCCACACCATGGTATGGGGAATAATAGATGGGAATCTATTTGTGAAAAGTTATTGGCAGTTCACCGCGTTGTAATCTTGGTGTAAAAAAAAATTATTTAACAATGCTGTGCCTACTTGGGGGCAATGCAATTCCCGCAAGTAGGGTGAGTAAGTGAAAATAAAGGATCGTGTGTGTGTAGTGCAAGTGTAGTGTATGGGAGTGATGGTGATGACATCGTCATCACTATCCTCTAGGGTATGTGAATCATTAATGTATTCAACAGCGCGTGAATACAGTAATGATTGTCAAGTTTAAATAACCTGTGAGGCTATAAAATTTATTCTATGGGTCTATTCTAACAAAATACTGCTGATTAGCATGCGCAGCTTTAATCTAGTGAACATGACATAACTATATACATTTGGAAAAATATGTATAGCGAGACTGGCTAATCCCTGACTGCATGAAAAGGTAATATACTGGTATTACTTATGTACCGAATCTCAATTCGACGATGGGTACACTAGAAGAAGCGCATTTCACTCACTCGCGTGAAAATGCTCAATAATTAAAGGGCTGAAAGAAAAAATTGCTGATGTGGCCCGACCATGGAATATCACGATATAATAAAAGTTGTAAGTTAATAGCACTGTCATACGTCAGACTCTTGTTGCCACTTTCATACATCACGCATGCGAGAAAAAAAAAGGATATATATATAAATATACTAATTAAATGGTGCTGACCAGAGTGATTAGAGGCGGCCGCCTTGGTGAGATGCCATGTTCGGGTGTATGGGTTAGGTAAGAAAACTGAAACTAAACATGAAATACAACGTAACTAATGTCTAAAAATGTGACTCACATGGAACAGACCTACTGGGGTTCTGTCTAGGTTACCTAGTATATAGGTGTTTTCGGACTTAACTTCTAAGACTATAGACTTTACAAACCGTGGTGCGAGCTTGTTACTGAAGAATTCGGCGGCGTTAGATTGATAATGTGCCCTACGCCATACAATATCACCAACTTGGTAGTGTACAGTATGTCTTCTAAGGTTGTAACGGCTCGAGTTTTGCTGGTATGCTTTGAGCAAGTGTTTCTGAACATCATTAAATATCTCTACTAATTCTGACAAATTTGTGGTAAAATGGTCTACATTATCTAAAATGATATCGTTAATAGAGTTGAATTCTTTTAAGTTATGGAACCTGCCGTCTAAAATTAATTCTCTACCATGTATTACAAAATATGGGGTAAAACCGTGTGCTGCGCTAACATGGGAATTCAGTGCAGACTGAATTTTCAACAGGTTTTTAGTCCAATTTCTATGATCTTCGTTACAATAAGAAGCTATGGCTGTTTCTATGGTTCTGTTATATCTTTCTACTGTATTGTTTTGTGGAAAGTAGACACAGTTTCTAAAGACTTTCGGGATTTTATATTTTTCCACTAGTGACTTAAATTCTTTGGATATGAATTGCGAGCCATTATCAGTTATGAGACAGTTTGGCACGCCATAACGTAGGAATATAGCGTCTTCTAAAAATTTATTGACTGTAGCTGACGTAGCATGTTTGAGGGGATGAAACCATACAAACTTACTGAATATGTCTACGGCTGTGACTAGATAAGTATGACCAGAATAACTCCGCGGTAGGGGACCAACGATATCGACTGAAATTACTTGCATAGGGGCTGTTACTTTCTTAGGATGTGACATTTTACCGGCCGGAGGGGCACTATTTACTTTGTGGGCTTTACAAACATCACACTTCTCAACAATAGATTTTACATCTTTAAACATGTTAGGCCAATAATACGTCAATTGCAACTTTTTGTAGGTCTTAAAAGATCCTAAATGTGCTGACAGAGGGTCTTCATGAGTTCTTCGGATGAGGTCATGCCTATGTTCTGCGGCAATCACTCTTTTCCACTCATAAGGCTTATTAAGCGCAAACTTTGCTTTAGAATATCTGTATAAAATATCATTCTCCAACGCATAGTTTGGGTACACATTAGGAGTCTTACGGACACCGTTGACAATTTTATCATACCACCCGTCTTGAGTTGAATCTGCGTTGCCTGACAGGGAACTAACTTGAATTCTAGATAGCGCGTCGGGTACAGTATGTAACTTTCCTTTCTTATGAATTACTTCAAAGTCGAATTGAAGTAGTCTAGTAGACCAGCGCGCGAGTCTGCCAGTCGGGTTCTCAAGCTTGTACAACCATTTCAGGCATTCATGGTCTGTGACCACTTTGAAGTGCGTGCCTTCAATATAATGTCTGAAATGAGTGACTGATTCTACTATTCCTAACAGTTCCCTCTCAGTAGTACTGTACGCTGTCTCGGCTTTACTCAATGTTCTAGAAAAATAGGCGACCGGGTGGTCGTTACCTTCCTCATCCTTCTGGACTAGTGCGCAACCGATTCCATAAGCGCTGGCGTCAGCGTGCAGGTAGAAGGTCTTGTTGAAGTCTGGGACTTGTAGGACCGGAGCTGAAGTGAGCGCTTCTTTCAAGCTCTGGAATGCTGACTCCGCCTCACTGGACCACTCGAACATCTGTTTTGGGCTGGTTAGCTTGGTGAGCGGTCTTGCCATTGCTGAAAAGTTTTTTATAAACCTTCTGTAGTATGAAGCTAAACCGAGAAAACTTCTAACCTCTTTAATGTTCTTGGGAGTCGGGAAATTTGTTATTGACTCGATCTTACTAGGGTCGGTGGAGAGACCTTTGTCAGAGACCATGTATCCAAGATACTTTAGCTCAGATTTGCAGAACTCACATTTGGACATATTTACTGTTAGGTTAGCTGATTTTAATTTATTGAATACTTTCTCTAGCAGTGCTATGTGGCTTTCAAAGTCTTTGTTTACAATGATCAAGTCGTCTAGGTATGCAAAAACTTTGGCGTACAGTTCTGAATCTGCGCCAAATAATGTGTCTACCAATTTCTGCAGGGATTGGGCCGCATTTGACAGACCAAAAGGGAGCACGGTGAACTGTAGGAGGCCCCGACCTTGGGTTATAATAGCAGTTTTTTCCTTGCTGGACTCTTCCAAGGGCAGCTGTAAAAATGCTTGACTTAAATCTATGGATGATATGAACTTAGCTTCTCTAAGGTTGTCGAGGATGTCGTCTACTCTCGGCAGGGGATAACTATTTTTTTTAGTAACTGAATTCAATTTACGACTATCGATGCATAGTCGGAACCCACCGTTCGCCTTCTGGACCAGGACCACCGGAGATGCCCATGGACTGGATGACTCCTCTAAGACTCCAAGCTTTATCATCTTGTCCAGTTCTTCGTTGATAATCTGTTGTCGTGCTGGGCTAGCTCTGTAAAACCTTTGTTTAATCGGGTCGCCCGATGTTTCAATCTTATACTCAGCCAAGTTTGTTCGTCCTAAGCCGTTCTTTTCAAATGAAATTGACTCGAACTTCTCTATAACTTTTTCCAGCTTCAATTGCTGCGCAGGTGACAACACTTTCTGTTTAGAATGTGATGTGACCTCTACCTCCAATGGTGCTATGCTTGGTAGCTCTTCCTGCATACCAGTCTGACACGAGACACTATTTACACTGTTGCTAATATTTACAGATGTATGTACAATTGTATTTACAGGGTGACTGGTAGCATGTAGTAGACCTATTCTACCGGCTTTTGGTGATTCACTCTTAAAAGAAATGGGGCCTTGAATTTTATTCAGCAATCCAGACTTCTCCCAAAACTCTATGCCGAGAATGAACTCTTCTGATAAGTCAGGTACAACGTCGAAGTCTAATTCGAAACTGAAACCATCGACTTTGATTGGTAACCGGATCCGACCGATTACTGTACTGCCCATGCCGTTTGCTGAAGTAGCAGTACTATGAGGTGACTGAACCATTTGAAATCCCTGCTCTAAAAATCGCCTGTGGCTATGACCGCCTAGAATATTTATATCCGCTCCGGAGTCTAAGAGCGCAACATATTGCTTGTTTCCTACGTAAAACTCGACTACTGGACGCTTGCTGCTAGTACTGTTAGGGATTCGCACCGGATTTACACTACAATTGGTAAAAAAATTATTTATATACACTAACCAAGTTTTCCATTCTATGTCCGGCGTGTCCGGTGCGACTGCAAGTTTTTTGAACTGGTGGTAGGTTGCTGACTGCACTGTGGCTGCGCTGCTTGTCTCGCTTTGCCTTGGATGTTGCTCGGCGGAGGATTGTAGATTGCCTCTGCGCTGCTTCTTGATGTGTTGGTACAGTTAGCAGCCGCCACAGCTGAAACAGTTTTGGTATAATTTTTATTTTTATGTTTATACCCAATGTTACAACGGGGACAAGTTTTTACTGTCACGTCTGCTGTGCCACATTTGAAGCAAACCAATCTATTGCCGTTTGGACATTGTTTGTAGAAGTGACCACTGCCTCGACATTTGAAACAGAGTGAGTGTGACTTTGCATCCACCACATTTACGCAGGCACTGGGGCATACCATGTGTTGAGGTTTGTAATCTATACCTCTCAATTCGCTATTGCTAACTATGAGACGACTATCTACAGGGGCGGGATAACTATTTACATTATTATATACAATTTGTGGGTTCGCTTGCATTTGTGCAAGAACAGAATTGTCGTAAGAATCAATATTCTTTCCTATTGCCAGCAGACTTTCGATGGAATTCACTGAACCGTAGATAATTGCTGGGAAATATTTGGGAAGCATGTTATGTTTTATAATATCGAACAATTCTGCTTCTGTGATGTTGCCTGATATTTTGTTAGCCAAGAAACGCATCTGTGATGTGAACTCTAATAAGGTTTGATTTGCCAGCTGCTTGGTATTTCGGAGCTGAGTTATGATTGTGTATGTATAATCCACCGGTTCGAAGTAATTTATCAACGCGTGTTTTAATTGGAACCATGACCCAAGCCTGTGTCTATTTACTCTAAACCATGCTAGCGCAGGCTCACCCAGGAGATCGTGGAAGTTTGCCAATAAGAGGGGCTCCGGAATACCACGCGCAGTGAGCAGCTCCTCTACGGAGAACAAAAAATCACGCACATCGGATGTGCCATTGTATTTTAGGTTCCACGATAATAGCCCGCATTTACTGAGAAAATGCGGTCTATGCGGATTAGGTTCGGGGGCATGCCAAGAGTCTAATGTAAACAGGTCATTACCTGAGTCTCCCATTGCTGTCGAATGACGCGGAGCTCCTCCGAGGAAGTCATCTAGGCCATCCATCATACTTGTGTGGAAAGCGGCACACTCTACTTACCAAAAGACGCTGAAATAAATTCTACTAACCTACTATCTTATTATTAGTACGCGTAATATACGACAAAAACCAACACTCGTATTTAAAAACAGCCCAATACACATAGTCTACACTATTTACAAACACTACCATAAATTTCACACGACCCTCGAATGTTCTCGATGATATTCAAAACCGCTGTCAACTATATGTCGTTCGATATCACTATTATAGCACTGTAATAACACCAACGCACGACAACCGCCATTTTTTCAAAAACCGACGCTATCCAAAGGTCGTCACAAACACCACTATATCGCCACAACGCCACTTGCGCGGCTAAAACTACGTAACTAGATAACTGCACAATATACCGTACACTATATACACAACAACATTACACTTAATAAACAACACTATACAATATTTACACTTTCTTAACACTAAACACCATTTATTTACACACAATGCGAACTATTGCATCATACCGGTCTTCTAACACGTTTGGCGCCAATGTAACGTTTCTTTGCTACTGAGATACTTACTCTAGTCTATCTAGATTCTGAGGGGGGGATCCTAGGTGCCCTGAGGGGTATGACGCAGTAGTTAGGAATAAAACAAATGATTACGAACTATACACTATAATCAGAACTTGTACAACGGGTAGCACGGCACTTTAAAATGGCGATGTAACGAGGCGAAGTTGTGTGAGACGCGAATGGCGAGGAGACCGCGTTTCGGTTCGGGCTTACTGGACAGGTCTGGGCTGCAGCTGAAGATGCGGCACTCGAGTAGACGGGGGAGAACGCCGCTAAGGCGGGCACCGATGCACTTCGGGCTCTGTGACCTTCGGGCTCCGTGGACTGTCGACCGGGGTATTCGGGCTCCGCTAGTCTGACGGCCGGAACGCCTCACGTGGTACGTTAGTGTTCGCCGCCTTACCAGGCTACGATGTAGGGCTCCAGTGACTTGTCGTCCAAGCCTGGACGTGCGCGTGCGTTACTCTTTGCAGCGCCGTCGCGGACTGACTCGACCAAAATCGCCACCCTGTTTTTTTGCGCATCTGCCGATCGCGTCTCTCTCGTTCTCGCTCGCTCTCGTGCGCCTCTCGCTCGTGCCTGAACGTACATATTGATGCAGCAGTCGGCGCCGGAGTGTGTCGCGTTCTCACGGCAGATGGCGTTACTATTAACGTACATACTACAGAAGGGACAATCTTACACAAATCGACCTAGTCCCAAACTAAGCATAGCTTATACAATGGGTACTAGACGACGATATACATAATATATAGATAACATCCATGACCCAGGAACAAATATTCGAGTTCATCACACAAATATTTGTCCTGGCCGGGATTCGAACCCAGGACCGCCGACTCAGTAGGCAGCAGCACTACAAACCGAGCCAACCGCGTCGTCAATAGTAGGTAAGTAAGTTAAGATATATAAAAAAAAACATTTTCTTCTCGTCAATGATTTTGTTTTAAAAATTAGGTGAAGAGAGTTCAATAAATCCTCGTTATTATGTACGTCGTAAAGTTTTGTCCCATGGGATAAGGGTATTACCATAAAATAACCTTCTCTAATTGAAGGGCACGGTCAAGTGAACACGGAGACACAATTGTTCCACAGAAGGGATAAGCTAATACGCGTTTAGGGCACAAAGAAAGCCTGACGTTGACAAAGAGTCGGGACGGGAATCGGACCAACTTTAGGGTTCTGTTAACTTTGGCGGTTTTAAGTGAATGTATAAGTTTATTTAGACTGGGCAAGTCAAGTTGAGCAGGCTAGTGGGAAATTAATGAAAATTAGTTAATTCGGGCTTAGCCGGACTACGATTTGATTGTTGGGTTCAGCGAAATGTTTGTGAAAGATTCATGTATTTCATATATTAACAACTAGAACTTGTCCGCGTGTTTATTTTCCTTGCACATAATCAACTAATCTGGTTGACAAAAAAAACATCTCATAACCATGTTTAGAGGTCCAGCTATCCCTTTGCTAAAATTGGTTAAAATCCGCCCAGCCGTTTCGGCATGATAAAAGGTTTTTTTTTATGTCATAGGGGGCAAACGAGCTAACGTATCGCCTGATGGAAAGCGATTACCGTCGCCCATAAACACCTGCAACACCAGAGGAGTCACAAGCGCTTGCCTACCCGGAGGACGAAGATAGAATGCCTCTATGCTAGTAATTTCACCGGCTATCTTACCCCCACACCGGAACACAACAATGCGAACGTTGCTGTTTGGCGGTGGGTTAGCAGAAAAAAAACAACAGGTGGCGCTGCGCAGCTGGCGCCACGCTGTTGTATCGCGCTTTTAAGATTTTTCCTATAATAATGACCCCTCTGCATAGAAAACTGATTTTCATTACAATTTTAGAGTTTAATGATAGTACTTACTAGGAGTTGGCAGTAGCCAGGCTGGCATGGCGCCGCGCGCCCATACGAAACAAATGACGGTCATGCTATTAATATTTTTTCTAGAATCATGACCCTTCTCCATAGAAAATCGATTTTCAATTCTCATCTAGAATTTTATAATAGTATAGATTAGACAGGCACTTTAAAAATATTTTGAACCTGTTATTGGAGTGCCTCACTACTGCGTACTTTCTTATTTCTGTTCGACTCTTTCGCATGAATTATTAAATATTGCCAACATAATTTCCATCAAGCAAAATATCTATAACTTATAGGAGTAAAATTACAATTATTGAACAGTAATCTACAAAGCTCTTAAGGACTAACAACCCGCCAAATATTCGTGAATATAATATCAATTCGTTGCAAAATATTGTCTTCGGAAACTCTTTTGAAGGCAAGTTCCTTTGATGTTCTGGTTATACAATGAATCGAATTAATCCTCTTGTACAGTGCTCGGAAACGTCTGCAAGTCTTAAGGGGCAATTCAATTTGTGCTACTGACAGGCAAAACTCATTGATTTTATTGTCATTCTATTACGGAATTTTATTTTGTTTGGTATTTCTCCTTTGAATGAAAGTTAACGGTGATGCTTCTTTGAGAATTGAAAGGCGTCTTGACCTAGTTAGTTTATAACACAAATGATCTATTATAACGTCAAACTCACTGTTTATTGCACACATATTACAACACTAGTTGTGCCCGCGGCTCCGCACGCGTGGAAATCGGTCTGTGTCAGTTTTGCTTTATCACAGTTTCTTGATACCCCGCAGACAGGACTTTCCGTGCTGTCCAAAACTATTGGGATCTTGAAAGTTGTGCGAGCCGTTTTGCCACCAGGCAGCAACGTAGCAGCGATTATCAATTAAATTTGTTGATATCCGTACCCTTCTTCTAAACTTAAAACTAATTTGGCAAAATCCTTCCTCAGTGGCTTTTATCTGTTAGTGTATCAAGGTACTCGATAGTCATAGCACAGGTTTGAAAAAAGTTTGCACCTCATTTTCTAAGTAGTACCATTAGATTCAGATGCAAACTTCAGGTATAATTTTTATAGCCTATAATATGGCCGGGGTTTTTTCCGATAGATTAATGAAGTTTTCATAAAAATCCGTTCAGCCGTTTTCACGTGACGCGCGGTCAAATAAACAGACAAACAGATAACCAGACAAAAAATCTAAAAACTGTTGGAACGTGTTCTGTTATCGATTCTAAGTTTCTCCCGCCAACTTTTTTCGAATATCTTCCATGTACAGATTTTCGACCCTCTTCAGGTTTATTATATGTATAGATAGTACAATGCTACATTTAATATTGTAATTTTGTATTGAACATCGTTTATTTTCCTCGCATTCAAAGGGAAAAGTAGAGTGTGAGGGACTAAACAACCATAATGACACTCGAACTATTAGCCACCATCGCTTAGCTCGGGTGGCTAAAACATCTCGTGTCATTATGGCTTGTTTTAGTCCCTTGTTAAACAATATAATATTATGGTATTTGGCTTATACGACGCGAGTAAACCCACTTCATATGTATTTTAATATACCTATAATATTTTTATTAGTCATAGTTTGAAAGATGTTGCTCTTAAGTGATATGATCTTACTGTTTTATCTCTACATTCTGGTTTGAATTTTTTTTTATGTGTATGTAACGAGATTGTATTTTATAGGTAAGAAAAAGGATGGGTCCCTTTAACTTCGCCTAGAAAAACGTTTCGTACAATTCTTTATTTTGTAGAGTTTTTTTTTTATCACTTATTTTTCCCAAAGAGTGACGGACATAAGTTGATTTTTTATTATTTAATGAAGGTTATTGAATAGTTCGTACCTTGGTCAGTCGCGTCACCAATTGTATCGCATTCTACACAAAAAAAGCAATAATATAATATTCTCAAGTGACTTCCGCGAATATTAGAAGAAAGAAGCAGTATTCATTTTGTGACTAGATCATTGCATGGTTTAATAACGTCATAATTGACGCAGAACTTGATGGAGGGCTTCATCTCAATTTACTTGCGATAGTAATCTCTTGTTACAGAATTAATATCCCAAGTTTGAAGCATCAGTTACTACCTTACCTGAGGTTAACTCCCGAAAACTTCCAGATTAATACTGAAGATGATTGAGGTCCGGGCGCATTATTAATTGAGACGTTAGAGAGATGTGATGATATTAAGGATGTGATGGTTCCAAAAATAATCGATATGGTGTATGTAGACGACACATGGAAACCTATGTGTTATACCTATAAAACCTATGAGCGTATTTTCAAAAATCTCCACACACTGCAGCCTAAATGGTCGAGAAATGTGCGGTTCCAGAGGAATTTCCTACCGCGACCGCTCCGCATGTGGAATGAGCCGAGGTTTTCCCGGGAGCTACAGTATGCGGTTCTTTAAGAAGGGAGTAGGTACATTAGGTTCTTAAATGGCGCGTGTGATGCTCCTGGCGTCGCAACCGTCCATAGGCGGCGGCCGCATGCTTGCTTACGACCGTCGTGATATAAAAAACGAGCATCCTAAAACGCCCGATATGGACCGTGGGTAGGTAAATTAGTGCGCAGCATGGGACGGTCCCCGACTAGGTGGATAATGGCCTGTTGAGGATAGCGGCAAGTCGATGGATATGATCCTGTGCAGACCGCATCCACCAGCTCCCTTGTGTTGAGTGTTGAGTTATAGGCCTGTGTTCATCAGTTGGAAGTATGCGGCTAATAGATATCCAAGTAGCACATTAGGTTGCATAAATGCTAATAAAACCTTTATTCAGCTTAAATTAGCGCTATATAAGGGTTGTATGCGCTTATGCAGCTTGAGCTACTTGGCTAGATAAATCTTCTTTCTCCGTGCCTCTTCCTAGTTCATTTGGGGTCGGCCGGCCCTCTGAATATGTTTACGCCATTTGGCTCTGCCATTTACGTTAACTGTAATTAAATTTGTTATTTTTTCTAGGTTTCTCCACCAAGCTTTCGGGCGTCCTCGGGGTTGTTTTCCTATGTCAATGTTTAGGGCGATTTTAACCGGGTGTGGTCTTGTTCACGAAGCATCACGTGTCCATACCACCGCAGCTGGCTCTCGTGAAGTTTGTCTGGTATAGCTCTGACTTTAAACCTCCCTCTGACGTGTTCATTTCTGATCCTATCCAGTTTGGTCACACCGCTTTTGGGTAGATAAATAAGTAAGTGAATTATCAAGAACATTGTTTTTTGTTCAGAGACGCAAATAAATGACGATACGAAGAAGACAAACATGTTTCAATTGTATATTTTTTGCATTAATAAAATGTAAACGGGTATACCCTCGCTCTGTTTAAATGTAAGGAAAATATGTAACATGTTATGAATATGAAACAAAAAAGGCTACCTAATTTTAGGTACCTGCCTAAACGAAAACGCTAGCATAAATACAATTTGTGAGTTTAGAGAAATCATGTTAGACAGCAATATATTTAAGTAATTTATGTGATCGTGGAAAGTAAGAAAATTATTTACAAGTGTTAGGGCCGTCACTGGTTGTCATACATAATTTCAATCGATTTTGCTCGCATTTTACGTACCCTGATAATTATAGAAAGGAGTAAAAGATTATTATTGCGCTCGAGGTAGTTTAACCATTATCATCAGCTGAAAGACGTCCACTGTACTTAACTACCCGGTTAAGTTAAGTTTACTTTGCGTCTGATATATGGCGGCACATTTAAGTGAGGCGCAAATTAACGCATCCGGGTTGGTAAAGTCGTCATATACCAAGTACATCGCCACTTCGGCGATATCTCGGAGATATGTCCATACATATCTTTCTGATAACTCGGAGATATCTCCGAAGTGGGCTGAAGGGGCCTGGCCTAATACCATTATTAAGCCCCTGATTTTTCTATGGATCTCATAATAATACCATTATTAGGCCACTGATCCTTCTATAGATCTCGTAATCTCTGATTCTAACCTGCAGATAATTCCAGCTTGGAAATATAATGCGAGTTAAAATAAATTACCTGATATAGTAGTTTAATAGTTAACCAAAGCTATCGACTCCTAACCGCACACGAACAACCTTGATGAGGCTTTAAACCGACAAATTAATTAAAACAAATTCCACAATTCAACATAATGTATACGACATGTGTATGTATGCATATGCACTCTCATCTGTGGTTTGTGTCAGTACGTGAGAGTTATCACTTGGGATAGGTATAGTTGCTGTGGGCGCCATGTTCAGTTTCATGCACATTATTATACAGTGTATCTCAGTAAAAGAAGACAAACAATTAAGCATAAAACTAGATGCCATTTAATCGACGATAAATGTTTAGTCTATTGAATAGATACAGTGTATCTTATCGGGACTTTCTTTTTTTTGCCATGTTCGTATATATATATATTCTCGCAATTTTTTATTTTATTTACTTTGGCCTTTTTCCAGCAATGGGACACCCTAGGCTATTAAATAAATAAATAATTTTGGTAATCCTTTGTAATTACAATGTTGTTTATATCAAATCAATAGAGCCTATAGGAGGCAAGTTATCTTTCTTTATTCCAATGCCAATATCCAATATTCTTTGCACCGCTGTGTAATAAAACAATCTGATAAGTGTACTTCTTTTTTGACAGTAAACTGCATCTAGTTTAATTCCTATTTGTTGGTGCATAATACAGGGACACACCGTTTTGCATTAGCGGAATCCAAGATGTGCTAACTTACCAATTCAGATAAAAAATTAAGAACTAGGTCCATTTTAATAATATGTACCTGTGAACAAATAAAAATATTGTGTTAATACTATTCTATTCGAACTTCTATATTATGATATTTATATGGTTATTAAAGACGTCGATACTTCGGCTGCCCTATATCAAAACCTAGTAAGGGCTCCAGACCAAATTTTACATGAGAGCCTAAAAACATAAAACGTGGCAGCCTCAAAAGAACTCTTAATTAATAATAAAAAAAAGTACATGAATAAGTAGAGTACTAACAAGTGTATGTATCAAAAACTTCATTTAATAATATATCCTATATATGCACGTTTTATACCCCTTACTAACTTTGAAAATGTATTTACCCGTGTTAGTTTCTTACATTCAACCAGCTTCAATACCTAGTAAGGGAGCCTGTCGTCGACATCCAAGATATTTAAAACTAAACCTTTTAAATAAAATAGTATATGGCACATGTGTAGGTACCTAACTGTCTTTGCACATTAGGCCCATCTGGCATGTAGGTATGGAATACCTTTATTTTAAATAAATATTTATAAAATGGGTAGTTTGCACAAATGTAACTTTGACAGAGAAAAGTTGTGTTATTCTCAGTCAACCTTTGACAACGGTACCTATCTGTAAAGGTACCGAAACGTCAGGGAGGCTGTAATAATTAATATACGCGATATAATCCGTTTAAAATGTTTTATTCAAATGTAAACCTAGTATACTAGTGTTGGAATACACAACAAATCAACCATTAAACTCCAGCTGAAATTCCGATTGATCTTATCCGAATGCACGTATGAACATTTTCAATGTTATATATGCAAGTAAAATAATTTATTACATGAGTGGGTAGGTATAGTTATTATAAATTATCATGCTTGTTACTCGTATTTTTAACCAGTTAAAACACTGAAACCTTTATTTTATATACACGTGTTTGTTACTATGTAGGTATTTAATAAGAAAAGACAAAAATATAAGTTCTTTACAAGCCCATTTATTTTATTAAACAACTCACCCAGTTGGAAATCTTTCTGTGTCTTCTTGAATGTGTGCAAAAAACGTTGGTAACTCACTATTTTGAACATTAACTCTGTAAACACAACAATGATCTAGTTGTACTTAAGTAGGTATTATACGTTAATAGCGAAGACACAGACACTCTTCGCATATGTTTGTAGTAGCGAAGTTTTATAAATGTATTAAAGGGATGATGTAGGGGTTCCTACGTAACAAAAAATAATAAATAAAAGTGTTGGAAATTAAAGTTGGTATTTAAATTCATTAACCCGGCATATTCGGAGATTTGACTCTTATTTTTATTAATATCTGCCTCTAACAACTGCTTCGATCTATGAAATTGTAAATGGCGCTTCATATTGCACGCAATACTTCAAAACCATCCAGACGACAGTTAATTTAAACAGCAGGCGATGTGGCTGCGCCGGCGCCATGCCGTGGACTGACCGAACACAGTGATACTAGGTGCCCCGCGCGCCCCTGCCGGCGCATTGATTCCCAGATCAGAAACCTAGTAAGGCGCTCTTTGACCAGCCCAAAACCTAGTATGTCTCACGCCCTTACTATGTTTTGATATGGGATATGTGACTTACTGGGTTTGACAATGGTAAACAGTTACTAGACATGTTACTTACTAGGTTTCGACGCATTGAAAACTCTGGTTATTATAACGATTTTTGAGCTGGTGTCTCTGCCACCAGCTGAGGACTTACTAGGTTAGTACAAATAAGTTAAAAAACAAAAATCCAAAAATTTGTCCCTTACTAGGTTTTGATATAGGGCAGCCGACTTCTTAATAAGCCATCTCATAACAAACCAATAAACCACATGGGCGGCTATTTAAAAAATTAAAACCTGCAAAGCCAGTTTTACATTACCAGCAGGTCTAACATAACTGTAACACGCGACTCTTTGTCTTTGTTCTTTGTTCTTTGTCATTGGGGGCTAACGAGCAAACGGATTGCCTGATGGAAAGCGATCCCCGTCGCCCATACATCTGCAACACCAGAGGAGTCACAAATGCGTTGCCGGCCTTTCAGGTGGGAGTACGCTCTTTTCTTGAAGGGTCGAAGGTCGTATCGGTATTTTTCATTGTCGCACGAGAAATACTATCTGTCACTTTCCTTTCAATACCATGCGAGCAAGACAGATGACGCCGAGTCGCGCGACAAGTGAAGTTGCGACAAGATATAATATTATAATAATGTCTACAAATGTCTTCTTTCATGAAACACATGGCAGAAGCCATTTCAGACCGCTGGCACCGATCTCTAAGTACCGTGCTGGGCTGGCTTAGAGCACGGGTAAGCGTTGCCATCATACGTGAAACTAGCATGTGCATTCGTGGCACACGTTACAGGTTCAAGCTATTCATGAAATGGCTGGGATTCGACGACGGTGCTGCCCTCCCACACATCGACTGAATTTCATTTTTTTACGACAATTTATTGTACCTATTTGTATTGTATCCACTTTATTGATAAATCTCTTTTTGTAAAATCTATCTATCAGCCACAGACGTCCACTGCTGAACATAGGCCTCCACACCACAAACCCACAAAGTGCGATCCTGTGCAGACCGCATCCAATGATTCCCCGCTACCCTCACGAGGTCATCCGTCCATCTAGTCGGGGGCCGACCCACGCTGCGCTTTCCTATACGTGGTCGCCACTCTAGGACTTTGCTGCCCCAACGGCCATCCGTTCTCCGGGCTACATGGCCTGCCCATTGCCACTTCAACCGGGCAATCCTGTGCACTATGTCGGTTACCTTGGTTCTTCTGCGGATATCCTCATTTCTGATTCTATCGCGCAAAGAAACTCCGAGCATTGCCCTTTCCATTGCACGTTGCGTGACTCTTAGCCGCCTCATGAGTCCCATTGTGAACGACCATGTCTCAGTTCCGTAAGTCATCACTGGCAACACGCACTGTTCGAAGACTTTCGTCTTCAGGCACTGGGGAATTTTCGACGAGAAGATATGACGTAGCTTCCCGAACGCTGCCCAGCCGAGTTGAATTCTTCGATTAACCTCCTTCTCGAAGTTGGACTTATCTAGCTGGACAATTTGTCCCAGGTACACATACTCGTCGACAACTTCGAGGGCAGAGTTCCCAACCACTATCGGGTAAGGCGCAACATGGTCATTCGACATGATTTTCGTTTTGTCCATGTTCATTTTCAGACCTACCTGTTGGGAGACTCTGTCGAGGTCTTCGAGCATAGCGCTTAATCTCTCCAACGACTCCGCCATGACCACGATATCATCTGCAAATCGAAGGTGAGTGAGGTGCTCGCCGTTGATGTTGATGCCAAGTCCGTTCCAATCCAGTAGTTTAAAGGCATCTTCCAGTGCAGCAGTAAACAGTTTTGGAGAAATGACGTCTCCTTGTCTTACTCCTCGCTGCAGTTGGATAGGATCTGAGCTCTGGTCTTGGATTCGGACTGACATGGTGGCGTTTCTGTACAAACACTTCAGCACTTCGATGTATCTCTTCAGACTGAAGCACAGCCCAAGTCTCGATCGAATCAAAGGCTTTTTCATAGTCCACAAACGCTAAGCATAGGGGCCGGTTATACTCCTCTGTCTTCTGTATAACCTGCCGCAGCGTATGAATGTGGTCTATGGTGCTAAAACCTTTTCGGAATCCGGCTTGTTCGGGAGGTTGGAAATCGTCAAACCTGTGCGCGAGGCGATTTGTAATGACTCTGGAAAACAGCTTAGATGCTGTGTGGACCCGGCATAGAATAGGTTCACCCCATCTCTCCCCTTGGGTGTCGTAAGAGGCGACTAAGGTGCACATGGTGGCGGTGGGCAGCAGCGCCGTCAACTACAACATACTACCAACCTACTGCGATCGCCAACCCGCATGCCCAGCGTGGCGATTAGGGCAAAACCCCCCCCATATAATATGATAAGCACAAATAAAAAACGGCCCCCAGTCTTCGGTAGCTCTGCTGCTGCTGGCTACGGTAGCGGTCAGGCCAGCGGTGGAGCAGGGGGTGCGAAGAATCTCCGGAGGCGTGTAGGCTACCAGAACCAACAACTGTAAAATAGATATAATATAATATGCTAGCACTGCTGAATAACCATGCCCGGTTGTCTGGTTAATGATGTTTTGTGTACAATTTGGCTACTATGTAAGCTTTAGTTAAACGAAGAAGTTTTTTTATTCTTCACATTGAAAATTCTATCGATTCTAAGTAAGTTGAACCCAAATACGTCAAGTTCTGGAAAAAATAGGAATTCTGGTTTTTATTTTGTTAATAGCCCAGATACTTCACCATAGACTACGTCAATGTCGAATCACAATTTACACTCACTAACCCCTAACGGTAATACTTATTCCTATCACGATGATAAAACTTCAAACCTCCAACTGAACTAAAAACAATATTTCATTCGCACAAATTTTAATGAAACTGCATAATATGTGGTGGCCTAATTCAACTAATTACTTCATGCAACTGTCGTGAAATCGCGTTTAAACCTAAAATAGTTCGTCGTTGAAAGTTTTGTCTGAATATATGGGAGTTGAAACGAATATAGTTGGCGAATTTCAATTTAATTGTAAGAGGCACAGTGGGACAGATAGATCACTGGAACTATAACTTGAAGGGAGAGATGTTACTCAAGATACTTTTGTATATAGATACAAATCAGAAGCCAACATTTTATGCGATTCACTGCAGTCCAAGTGGGACTCAAACCCACGACCTCTGTTTAACCGGGACATTGCTCTTCCAACTGAGCTATAGGACCCCTTGGACTGCAGTGGATCAATAAAATTTTGGCTTCTTATTCATCATCTTATCTATATAAAAAATTACAAATGTGGTATCTACTTGACTTCGTCATCTCCGTCTCAGTTTTCCTTGTCGTCTAAGAATAAGCACTTAAATGACGTCATCTTGTGGAAAAATGAGACGCACAGGACAGTGGTACAACTTGCATACCAAATCCCTCTTATTAATAGTCCGACTTTAAAATTTTCTGCGCTGTGACCAAGTAATTGTCGCCTACGCTCCTTTAGAATGAGGAACTTATCAAATGGATTTTTAATCATAGTAGTTTCAAAAATTTTAAAATATAATAATATTTTTTTTATCCTTTATTTAATTATATCGAAAATAGGCCGAGTAAAAAAAATAGTGCGTGGAGGCCGTCTGCGCAGAAGAAGTGAAACTTCGTAATGTGGAAATGAAAATAGGAAGGAGTAGAAATTGTAATTTCAAAAGAGGAAACCTAACAATCAATTGATATTCACAAGAGAAGTACCTTGACATAACCTTAAATCCGTCGCATTGTCCGTGGGATTGTTGCGTTGAACGTTTAACTCAACAGTGCTTTCCTACCCCCTCCACGGTAGCGTTAAACGTTAAACGTTTAACGCAACCTTGTTGGAAGTCACATTAGAAGTTGCACTTCACAATTATCGAGTAGGTATATCATTGGAGAACCTACACAAAGTTTTAATAATCACAATCGTGAGCACTGCCGTAACTGTTCCATTCTAGCTACGCTGTAAATGATTGCACAATATTTAGATTTAAACGTATCGCCTCAATATTTCAGACGCACGAGGCGCGTGCGTGCTAATATCGTCGTTTATTGTGAAATGGTAGATGTGAGTGCTTAGTGCGGCCCGATTTCATTAGTCGTACTATGCTGGGTTTACATCGGCTTAGCAACTATTGCTTCGTACTAGTTACTTCCACTTTTCAAGTGTCTATAAACATTATAATAATATGGATGGCGACTTGTTAAATTCTACAGCATACTGAAGTTATATGAATAAAATTACCTCAATATGTCATGAATCAAAAATAAGTAATCAATATATCCTCATAATTTAACAAAACAATAATTGTACGATAACCATGAACTTAAACGCACGTCTTCATACAAATATTGGTACCCGTAACCATAAAATATAATGACGTATACATACATTATTGTAATTTCTGACTTTTAGGGCAATTTAAAAGTATATTTATTATCGGTCAAAAATAAAATATAAAAAATAACAAATTTATGGGATTAAAACTAAAAATTAAACTAAGATTAAAATATATTTATAAAACTAAGACCTCTAGGTAGGGTGCCCATGACGCAGGCAGCATTCCCACGCTGTATGGCTATGGAAAGCCTTTGCGCGAGAAAACTGCCTGCGCGTGGGTCCCATGTTGCCTCCCTCAGGCGCTTGCTGAGCTCCCTGTGGAGTCCGCGCGCACCCTGGCCCCACGGACCAAGTGTCTCGACGCCAAAAGCGATGAAGTCGTATTGGGCGCCGAGACAGCTGTATTTAAAAGTAGAAAATAGGATCGATTGACATAATACCATTTTACATATACCGTAATAATACTATTCTCTTACATCAATGTGTTAACAGGTACTTATCTGTCTGCCTTTAAATCATCAGTAACACTAACACTGACAAGTACTAGGCTCATGTAAACCAAGCATTACTTGTATGAGAGAGAGGTTATTTCAATTTATAGAAGCAGCTTTGAATAGGGTTGTCGAACAGTTGGTGCTAACGGCTCGATTTGAGTTAGTTGGAAGGGTTGAGTCAAGAGGTATTTGAAACGTCATACACTTCGAAGCGATTGTAATAAATAAACGTTCTTGCTTTGAAGAGCCTTTAGAAATCGTTAATTTAGCCCGGTTTATACAATATTTATTAGAAGGTGCTTGCGAACTTTTTTCTTTAATTTAGTTAGGTATATATAGGTAGCGCGCACGGATGGATTTCCTGCACTGATGCGCAATAAAATCACCTCTCTTTTGGGTAGAATAAGGCAAAGCTCCAACAGAATTCTGAATATAATTGCAGATAAATATGACTGTCCAATATTTAAACACTGGATGGGGCAGATCACTAGTGTTGCATGAAATTTACATTAGTTTGTTTTGTATTTAAGATGTTTGTAGTAAATATGTATTAACTAACGTAGCTATAAGTTTTTGTAACTAACAACTATGGAATCCTGAGTTCTGAAATAAAGCTTATTCATTCATTCATTCATATCAGTCTAATTACTATATCTATGGATGTCTAGTTATCCCCGTGCTAAAAGTGGTTAAAACCCGTACAGCCGTTTTGGCGTCATGAGCAAACAAAAAAATATGTACCTACAGATGGCACTGTCCGGCTGGCGCGCGCTTATCACACATTCAGCATCACGCTTTTAAGATTTATCCTGAAATAATGGCCCCTCTCTATGGAAAAATTACATTAAATACAATTTTAGAAGCTAATACAATTTTAGCTATTTAAGTAGTTTATATTTTTTATTGAGCCAATAGAGACGAGTGGCGCAAGAGAGCCTATGTCCAGCAGTGGAACACAACAATATACTAGGAAAAAAACTGTCAAATCGCATAAAAGTTTAATGACTAAATTAAGGAAACGTTAATTTAAACGAAAATTTTATTCGCGATATTAAAGTAAGTATTTTTATTATAAATCATTGGAATGCATCCCCTTGACTTTAGGCAAACTAACAATGAATCAATTAAAATACTTATTGCTATCCTGAGAATTCAAATCGCTCGATAATAACAAATTGCTAGCAAAAATATCAAGATGCAATAAGGAAAAATACGCTTAGGAAGTTAAATTTTTAACTTTCTTCGTCAGTAATGAAAAGAGAGTTTCTGTTATATAATTATCATTTTTATTGGCCTCAAATGTACACAAAGAAATTAAAACTTTAAATAAAAGCTTTTATTTCTGATTTAATTTGCCTTTGTCTTTGTGCTACTATAATGGTTCCCTGGTTACTTTTTGCGCAGGTTGTTTTTAATTTGAAAAGCATTAAAAAGTTTGCATTTTAATTAAGGAATCAGTGCACGTGCTGAAGTGCAGAGGATAAAGAGAAATGTTTAAGAGCTGTTATGAATTGATTAAAACGTGGTAGGTATAATAAGTAATCATCAATGGGTCTAAGATTATTAGGCTTCGGACTTTCCATGGCACAGTTAAGTAGGACGTTAGAGTGCAATGGAGCCGACAATATAATAAAATTAATTCATACATGCACTCAAACTCATTCGTTTATTTAATTCTAAAGTGGTTTTATGGTTATTGTACTAAAAATTATCAAGTACAAGACGACTAAACTTTTATAAATAAAATAAAATTAGTATTATATTACTAACTAGTAGATTTAACTACTCGTGTTTTAATGGACTGTTTTATGTTTTTTTGAGTCACGATAAGATATTCGATCAGTATAGAACTCCATTTACTCTCTGAAAAATATGGGAAAAGCCGCAACGCACGCCTAATGCCTACTCAAATGAAACTTTGACTTTAACTATAAAATTAAAACTGCGCTGCTTTGTTTTGCTACTCACGTACGGAAGGAAGTCGGTGTTTTGCTACTCAGGTACGGAAGGACGTAAATTGTTTTGCTATTCAGGTACGAAATGACTTACAGTGTTTTAATACTTAGGTACGGAAGGACTTACAGTGTTTTCCTACTCAAGTACGGAAGGAAGTAGTGTTTTGCTACTCAGGTACGGAAGGACTTACAGTGTTTTAATATTTAGGAACGGAAGGACTTACAGTGGTATGCTTCTCAGGTGCGGAATTTATTTCGCGCGTTAATGAAAAAGTATTATCCCTCTTTTTAAAATTCAGCGTACCTAGTCAAATGTCGCATAAAAAGCTTGCTTTGAATGTCAATCAGTCGCATGAGATA
Organism: Apotomis betuletana; assembly: GCA_932273695.1. Lineage (NCBI taxonomy): Eukaryota > Metazoa > Arthropoda > Insecta > Lepidoptera > Tortricidae > Apotomis > Apotomis betuletana. The sequence goes on along the minus strand of OW026314.1, from coordinate 17,285,243 downwards.
CTCCGGAATGTGGAACCTGCCTTGATGAATCACAGCGACCACAACGAGAATTAGCTAACGCACTAACCGCACGTCATTTCACGCAACTCCATTGCGAGATTACTTGCTTATACATACCCACTCAAATATGTGTATTTGTCTATGTTCACTAACCGATGTAATTTTATTAGAGTAAAACGGGCTCACTGCGCGCCAAGAACCGAACTACATAGTAGCATGAATTGTTCGGAGGAAATCAGCGCGCGTTGGTGGCGCAGCCATTCATAGCGACACACATGCTTCGCTACGGCCCACGACCATGGTGTGGTGAATTTTACATAAACAACCATTGACATATTTATCAGGCGAAGGTAGCGAATCATATCAAAGGAGATTGCCATATCTGTGGTGTTTTATTCTGATCAGCAATTTCTTTCGCGCGGCAGAAAAATCATAACCCTCTTTTTTATTTATTGTAACGCATGTAAATGCTCGATGAGCAGTATCTTGTTTTGAATGTATATCAGTCGCATGCTGGTGAGATACTCCGGAATATTGAAGCTACCTTGATCAATCACAGCGACCACAACCAGAATTAGTTGAAGCGCTAACCGCACGCCATTTCACATGTAACCAAATCACTCCTATGGCGCGGAGATAATCCCATTAGCGGGTTATACTCCAACACTAAGTCTGACTGGTAGTGCGAGCTAAACTGATACCAAGACATGCTTAAAATAAATGAACAAAACATGTAACTATTGAATGATTAACCCGCCACACTCTATGTATTCATATCGTAAGTCGTCATATTTTGGAAAAATGGTAGAACAGGATGCAGACATTAGTAGAAATTGGTAGAATTTCTACCACCACTCTGGTTCAGTACGTTTCTAATGATTAACAATGTGTAAACAGTGTTTAAGTGTTTAAAATTTCTTCTCACCAGGCAATAAATTGCCTTGAAATATACTCAGGTGTCACTGTCAGTGTCAACTGTCAAGTAAGTGTGTCAGCGTTCCGTGTTAAGTAATGAAATTACAAGATTAGGCTCTATAGACAACAGGCTACATTCAATGGTAAGAGGAATATTTCGTTCCACGCGATGAGAATATTAGATTTGATGCTGAGAGTACTAGATAGGTAGAATGTAGGCAAAATAGGTAGATCTACTAAAAAGTTAGTAGATGACTGTGACGACACTAGTTTGTACCTAACATTAAGGCTCTGATATTGCTGACACGAAATTCGGGTCTGATCGGTAAAATTGCACCAAAAGAGAATTTCCAGTAACTTATTTAATGGATGTCTCGTTCATTTCGATTCATTTATTTTAAGCCGAACTGCAGCAATGACTGGTGATTTGCATGTAAAATGTCATTTTGGTCCCATGATTCAGTGGAATAAAGATATTCGACGTCCGAAGATAATCGTATTGTGTCTGTGCTTTTGCGTGTCATCGCCATCATCATAATATATAGACGTCCACTGCTGGACAAAGGGTTCCCCCAAGTTCTCCACAACGATTAGTCTTGCGCCTTACTCATTCAATTTATGCCCGCGATCCTTATCAGATCTTCGGTCCACCTTATTGAGGGCCTTCCCACGCTGCGTCTTCCGGTCCGCGGTCGCCACTCAAGAACCTTTCTGCCCCAACGGCCATCGTTTCCACGAGCAAGTTTTGCGACTGTCTCAGCTATATCTACAACCCTGGTATTTCGTGTAGGTAAGTATCATGAATTGGTCTTTCAGTGGAGCATGTTTTTGCAATATAATAGGTATGTGCCAACTTCAAAGCAAAGATTTTGATTGGCGAGAAGCTGCATAAGTAAAATCAAATACGATTTTACACATTTATACATACCAACTTATTTTTAACATGAACTATTTGAAACTGAATATTTACTGACAAAACTCAGAATAAACAATAAGACAACACCTCATTAGCGAAACCATATTCAGAGGGAAATCACGCACTTTATTCTGAACAGAATTTACATGAAATATCGTACATTTAACTGGTTTTCATATGCAAAATATGGGCTTGTATAGTCTTTATGTTTGAATACATTGTTTAAGCATAATGAAGCTTGAACAATAAGACTACGTTTTAGATTACAATCTTGAATTGTTAGCTTGTATCCCGAGTGTACACAGAAGACGCGAAATGCTTAACGCGCAAAGACGATGGATTTCTACGTGAACACTTTGCGTTGAAAATGAACACCAAAATTCATTAACATAATTTATATAATATATCTACTGCGAAAAAATTGTAAAAATGAAATGTCTTCGCATCGGAGATATCAAGTAGTTTGTAGATAAGTTGCGCGTACCTTCTAGCTCTTCGTCGTAGCTTTACGACTAAATTGTGACTAATTTGAGCTCAGTAAGTACCTTTAATTACCTAAATAGGATGATTTACAACATGTAAATTTTATTTTAACCAGACTTTTTATCGATATTATTAAATAAAAAAGAAAATAATGAAACATTTCCACATTTTAATATTTTAGAAATTATGCTAATGTGTGATTGAAAAATGAATTTGAAAGGTTCCTCATTTTAAAAGAGCGTAGGCGACCAGTAATTAGTCACAGAGCAGAGAATATAACAGTAGGACTATTAGTAAGGCGGATTGGATGAGAGCATCCAAAATATGTCTAAACCACCACTATATTATCACTTACATTATCACTTTTAAATGGTAAATATTTTGCGAATGCCACTGCATTGGCAGCTAAAGTAGGGATAGGTAATTTTAAATCGTGTTACTAAAATAATACTGTAACATACGACATGAGTCATTATTTAGTCATTAATAACTATTATGTTAACTTGTTACTTCCCAAACCATTCAAAGTATAACAACCTGACTTGGTTTTGTCCTTGACTAGTTTGTAAATAATACACGAAAATTGGATCGCTTTTAGAAACCAAATTATATGTAATTTCTGAATAACATTTCGTGTAATTGGATTTGGATAAATTGAGTTTGTATTTGAATTGTTTAACTACTTAAAACGTATGGGTGAATCAACTTTTTTTGTTTACTCTGTCCCCGTTGTCCAAGTGACATCTTCATACTCTTTCATAGAAAAATGCTTAGGTTGTCCGAGGGACAAATTTTGCGTAACCATAGCAACAAGGTGCACTTAAAAGTTGATTCACCCGTATACAAAATAGCAGTTTTGGAAGTTAAAAACCAACTAAACTCCGTTTCTATTGACCGTGAGTGTAATTATAGTATTATGTTCGTAAACTGATGTCCATTATAAGTAACGCGTTTTTAATTTCATCATAATTATCAACTGCCCTCCCTTGTCCTACACTTAGTTAAATTTGATATAATTGTAAATTTATGAATCATGTATGTAATGTCTCATTTTTTTTAATGTGGGTAATTTGTTTTTGTATCATCGTCACTGGATCATTCTAGAATCACTGTGCCACTCCCACGAAAATATTCGTGATTATATGTAACACACCACAATTTTTATATTAAACTATTGATACAAAGATATCAAAGCTCAATGAAAAATTGAAATGAGTTACCTGGAGGACGAGACCGGGATTAACGCACTGGACCGGCAATCCAGAGGTACCGGCAATCCAGCGGTACCGGGTTCGATTCCCGGATTTTCTTTTACCTTTGATACCTATCTGTATCAATCATCATCATCATCATCATCTCAGCCATAGAACGTCCACTGCTGAACATAGGCCTCTCCTATGGACTTCCATATATACCGGTTGGAAGCGACATGCATCCAGCGCCTTCCGGCGACCTTTATAAGGTCATCTGTCCATCTTGTAGGTGGACGTCCTACGCTGCGCTTGCTGGTCCGAGGTCTCCACTCGAGCACTTTTCGGCCCCATCGGCCATCTGCTCTGTGTATCAATAGTTCGATAAAATGGAAAAACACGCATCAACTTCCACGTGAAACCCAAAACAAGCCCACGTGAATTGTCGCAGCAAGTTTCATTATTTCAGCCAAATTTAATTCCTGAACTCCTTAAAAGTCCCAGGCGTGTAGGTAGAGGCTGTATTCTTTGTTGGTTGCCACGCTTTGTAATTTGTTCCGTATTTTGTGCTCTGCGGAGCCGTTGGCACTGTAGTGTCGGGTAAAGGGTCTCTAAGGTCCCGGAGCAATCGTGCTACTTTTGACTTGGCTAATGTCTTGCCAGAAATTTTGCGGGACATTTTACAAGGGACCGACGGGAGTTTATTGCGAAGGTACGAGTGTTTTGGTAAAGTTTTTAAACTAAACTAGGGCAAAACATTAAACATGTAATGTCTTATTATTTTTAATGAGGGTACACCACATTTTTAGGGTTCCGTACCCAAAGGGTAAAAACGGGACCCCCGGGACTGAGACTTCGCTGTCCGTCCGTCCGTCCGTCCTCAAGAACGGTGACAGCTAGACAGTTGAAATTTTCACAGACGATGTATTTCTATTGCCGCTATAACAACAAATACTAAAAATATAATAAAATAAATATTTAAGGGGGGCTCCCATACAACAAACTTGTTATAGATTATGGTACGGAATCGTTCATGCGCGAGTCGGACTCACACTTGCCCAATAATCCAGAGGTACCGGGTTCGTGTGTTATCATCTTTGTATCAACGGTACAAAACATTACTATTTCGTTTTTGGCAATAATAATGAAAAATTATCGTACATATCCTTTTCTAACTGTATTAAGAATAATAATTTGATTTTTAAAGGAGATGCGCTAGGTGACAAAGCACCCGTCACTTTTCAACAAGTATGTGAGTATGAAAGTGAATGATTTAGCGCTTATTTATCACGTGATAACCGCCACCATCGTATTTACGTCAGCTGGTAATGTACAGCGATATAACGCGCGATTTACAATTTTAAGTATTTTGACCTCAATAAAATTAGAAAGGAAACTTTAATTCAGATAACAATAGAAATACGCATGTCGTTAAAGCAGAAATAATAATATATAAATAAAATAACAACAGTAAGCAATATAACTAACAAGTAAACTTAATTAGCATTGATATGCTGCCAACGTCTTTAAAACTATGCCGATCCCGTGAGAGCACAGTTTTTTACACACTTTTTAATTTACTTTAGGTAGGTATGTAAATATTTATAATTTAAAATTAAGTATTTAAACAAAAAAAGGCGTATCAAAAATTATTATTCATCTTACGCGGCCCAAACTAAGCAATGCTTGTACACTGACGTCATGTCGGATAAATATTAGTGTCTAACGTCGAAAAGAAAACGCATACATAATTATTATATGACAACACTACCAAAATAAACATCCTATAACCACTGAAGTGATAATTTCGCTTTGTAACGTTACCAAGCTCCTTGGTCAGAAATAGGCAGTTATAAATAAATAAATAAATATCAGACAAACCTCACACAAATCAACCTAGTCCCAAATTAAGCTCAAGAAGGCTTGTGTTATGGGTACTAGTTATGTTCTAAGTAAGGGTTATTTGGAACGATTCTGACTTTATGCCTTTTATTGCAACCTGACGAATATAACGATCTAACCTTAACCTGTTCATGGTACTTATAGTGTTTCTTAAGACTGATCTTTAAGCCCTAAACTGAAAGCCTTTTTAGAGAAAATTCTTTTGTAATCAAAAATTCTTTTTAGAGATTTGCTTGATAAAAGAGGCTTCGAAGAGCAACTAATTTTGATCAGGCCGAAGTCTTAAAAAATTGGGCAAGTGTGAGTCCGACTCGCGCATGAAGGGTTCCGTACCATAATCTATAACAAGTTTGTTGTATGGGAGCCCCCCTTAAATATTTATTTGTTTTATTTTATTTTTAGTATTTGTTGTTAGTAGCGGCAATAGAAATACATCATCTGTGAAAATTTTAACTGTCTAGCTATCACTGTTCTTGAGATGTCCTGGTGACAGACGGACGGACGGACGGACAGCGAAGTCTCAGTAATAGGGTCCCGTTTTTACCCTTTGGGTACGGAACCCTAAAAAGCTATAGGTGTATTTGAATGGTTAGCCTTTTTAAGGTCTTAGTCTTTTTAAGGTCTTTATTCATTCGAGTTCAGTTAAATATTGTTAATTTATTTTTATTAAGATACTTATATTTTAAATATGAAACCTTTGTTCCAAGTCCACCTTTCTTCGAACAAAGGGCTAATTTACGCTCATGAAAATAATCTTCGCGCAGCCTATTTTTATAATACACCCTTAAAAGGTCAAAGGAAATGTGCACGAAATGAACCGACGCCCTAACAGCCTCAAACAGCGGAAAGGGTCCGCCCGCACCTAAAATTATCCCTAAACTATAATAATCATTAAGGCTAATGTGTTTTGTAATTGGTATATCGGTATGGAGGCGTTTAATGGCTTCATATAGAATCTGTGACCAAAGATACTTTGAGGAACTTGTTGTTAAATGACAATCTTAGTCGTAAAATTGAATAGGTTACGACAGTTACGTTTTAGGCGGTTTAAGGCTGCTTATCCACAGAAGTGGAGTGGAGATGTATAAAATGGAGCTATCACATTTATTTATTTATTTATTTAATCTTTATTGCACAAAAGAAAACTTATCGTACAAAAGGCGGACTTACTTCCATGAGACATTCTCTACCAGTCAACCTTCGGGACAAAGCAGAGAAATTGTGGGCGGTGCAACTAACTTAAACAAGATTTAATAAATAAATATTTAGATAAATCTGGGGGCACGGCAGTGCCCCCGCCAAGTCGAGCAAACGCGCTTGCTGGCACGCCGTAACATCCTTTTCTCGAAGCCATTCAGACCATTTTCAAACTCCCAGTATTTCATTATGGACAACGCTAGAAGCCTGAATTTTTAATGACCAGGAGAGCATGATATAACCTAGGTATATTTCAAATTGCATTCAATTTGAACCAGTAGTTTAGAAATTATTCCCAGTCAAAGTTCCTTAATTTTGTCACTCACTGACTCACTTATATATGATCATACGAATTCTAAGTTACTTCTAGCAGACACACAAGCTTGAAATTTCGAACTCTATTACGGTTTCGTGTACAAATCATTAAAAAACCTAAACATTTCAAAATTTCCGTGTAGTTTTCCAGTTATGCGAGCTGCATAGATAAATTTGTATTTCCTTATGAACCCTATAAAAAATACACGATTACAAAGTTAACTTTGCGGTTCATATACCCTTCGGTTTAGATACTAAGACCTCAGGCACAGAATACTTATTACCTAATACATACAGAATGGACACGCTCATCGCCGTACCGAATTGAGCTACCTAACCCCGCAGGTGGTGGTGACGAGGGTGCTGGTGATGATGATGATGATGAACCAGGGGACTGGTGTTGGTAATGAGGGTGTTGGATTGTTCAGATGATGATGGTGACTGGTGGTGGCGATGGGCGTGTTGGTGATGATAATGAAGATGGTGGTGGTGGTGACTGATTCTAATGAAGGTGGTATTGGTGATGATGATGATTATGATGACGACGATGGTAGTGACTGTTGGTGATGATCATGATGGTGGAGTGGAGGTGACTGGTGGTGATGATAGGGGTATTGGTGGTAATGAAGATTGTGGTGACTGGTGGTGGTGAGGGAGGTGTTGGTGATGATGATGATGATGATGGTGGTGATTGATGATGATGGTGTTGTTGTAGATGATTATGATGATAATGATGATGACGATGATGATGCCGATGATGGTGATTAGGTATGATGATGGGGGTGTTGATTCGGATGGTGATGGTCATAGTGGTGATGGATGATGACGATTGTGATAACAATGCTTGTGGTGATGGTGATGACGATGGTTATAAAATCAACATCCTCTCCATATTACCACCACGACCATTACCACAACCACATCCCCAACACAATAACCACTATTTACCATTACCACTACCACCATCATCGCGGCCATCATCACCACCCTCATCATCACCATCGTCATGAGAGGAATCATGAGAAGGATCATTATGTATAATGAGAGTGGTCATTATGGATCATGAGAGGCAGTGACAAGTCTGTGTGGTTTACATCTTGTTAATGTCAACTTCGGTAGTGTTAAAGTGCAAAACTCCGCAATTTCGGAGTATAATAGACTAAGAAGTAATTACCGTCCTTGCTTGTCAAAAATCGCTTCATCAAAACTTAAAAAAAGCCCACAGAGACAGAGAGTGGGCTTTAAGAAAGACAGTTGCGGATACACAGCTAGTAGTCCTTAAAGGAAAAATAAGGAGGTCCACTTACAAAAAGAAATGAAATCCCATCAAAAACATTACATGTAAAAAAATTGCAAGTCTCGCAATCTTCTACCGAAAAAAGTTGTGAGATACAATATAAAACCAAGTCGGTTAATTTATTCAGTATCTCGGTCATTCTCCAGATTTGTGTTCTAATTCTAATTAACGCGTCGCTTTTTTTCTACTTACTTTTCAATCATTTTTATCACAATCATAGTAACATATCGATCATTGAAACTTAAATGTGAATAGGGCACTTTATAATTATTAAAGGTTCATTACTTAGAAGCAAATAAAAATTTATATGACGCGTGAATTAGAAATACGACGTGTTAATTAGAATATTTTACTTTTGTATGACGCGTGAATTAGAAAAGCGACGCGTTAATTATACAAATTCAGTTATATATTTTTTTATTAAAATAAAAACGTTTTGTATGATAATCATCATCATCTCAGCCATAGGACGTCCACTGCTGAACATAGGCCTCCCCTTTGGACTTCCATATATACCGGTTGGAAGCGACCTGCATCCAGCGCCTTCCGGCGACCTTTATAAGGTCATCTGTCCATCTTGTAGGTGGACGTCCTACGCTGCGCTTGCTGGTCCGAGGTCTCCACTCGAGCACTTTTCGGCCCCATCGGCCATCTGCTCTGCGTGCTATGTGTCCATTGCCACTTCAACTTGCTAATCCGGTGAGCTATATCGGTCACTTTAGTTCGTCTACGGATTTCCTCATTTCTGATTCGATCACGTAGAGACACCCCGAGCATAGCCCTCTCCATTGCACGTTGAGCGACTTTGAGCTTTGAGATGAGGCCGATAGTGAAAGACCTCGTTTCGGTGCCGTAAGTCATCACTGGTAACACACATTGGTTGAAGACTTTCGTCTTGAGGCACTGAGGTATGTCGGACGAAAAATAATAATATGGTGACAATTATATGATATAAGCTATGTTTGTAATAATATGAAAGTACTTAGGTACTCAAGAAACAAGCACACCGGCCGTTAGAGTTACTAGGTAGGTTAGGTATAATAATTATGTATGTAAATTGAATTATTATGATAAGTTATTATAAATAATTTATACTTGTACCCGCCCTCACTACGCTTACTATATCATCTCCTCCTATCGCAAGACTTTACGTCCACCAACAGTAATGCTACCATCCCAGCCGTCCTCCTTATGATGTATTCGCCGTATATATTGAACAGGATAGGTGAAAGAATGCAACCTTGTCTTACACCCTTTTGGAAACTGAAGGGATTGTATGACGTCTTATCTATTCTCACTGTTCCTTGGCTGTTGTAGTAAAGTGACTGTAGTGTAGTAGTGCAGTGAGGAGACGAGGAACACCCAAGTCAAAAACCTTGCTATAGTCGACAAAGCACATGATGAAAGATGAAAGTTGTATTGAACTCGTAGCACTTCTGTACAATTTGCCTCACGTTCAGTATTTTCTCGCTAGGGCCTTCACAAAACCCGCTTGTTTTTGCGCTATCTGCCAGTCTAGATAGTGAGGAAGTCTGTTGTTTATCACGTGGAGCAAAACTGAGTTAGAGCAAGTGTACGGTAGTGTTCGCATTTTTTCGTTGAACCTTTTTTGTGTAACGGGATGATGACGGATTGGGTCCAGGCTTTTGGCCATCTGCCGTTTTGCCATAAGTGGTGGCAGATCTTGGGCAACATATGGATGCTTTTATCACCCAGAGCTTTGAAAACCTCGGAAGTAATGTCGTCTGGTCCTGGAGCTGTTTTAATTTTAAGGCGATCGATTGCTGCTATTATATCTGATTTGAAGATGTTGGGCTTCAGGTTCAGAAGTCCCCAGTGCAACCGAGTGTCGGTGGATGTACAGGGTCTTTTCTCTACAGCTAGTCATGGCCACGCCAGCGTTCTGCAACTTTGTCAAACTCATGCAGCGGTTGCTCATCGTGATTTTCAATGACCCAGAACTTGGGTTTGAACTTTCGACTCAGCAGGTGAACTTTCTTGAACAGATCCGAGGTTTGTAATTTATGTAGATGCGACTCGACTTCTTGGCATATGCTCGTTCTTGTCTCTGCGGCATTCCCTTTGAATTGCTTTACATAGTTTCGAGTATTCCCTTTTTACCTTGGAGTCTTGAAGGGCATTAATTTTAATTTCTTTCCGGCGCTGAATTAGGTTCCACGTTTCCTTAGAGATCCATGTGGACCTTCTAAAGTCCCTTCCTCTCTTAGATACGATATCCTCAAAATCTTCATTTATTACCTGGACTCAGCATCACCTGTCCGCGGTGGATCTAAATTCATGAGCGTCGCTTCCGGCAGATTCTGGAAATGGGATCGCTCTATTGGATTCTAAGTTCTGGGTTTAGTTCCCGCGTTATGGTTACTATTTCTGAGCTTCCTGTTTTAGCATTCCAGTCTCCCAATACCATTGCGATTTGCCGGCTTGGTATGCTGTCTAGAGTTTCCTCTAGTTGATATCCTCTTCCGTGGACTGTGTTGTAAACTTGCACGATGTGGAGAAGACACAAATTGGTGTTCAGCTTCATTGTTATTATTCTATCAGACACAGGGTTATATCCAAGTACGAAATTGTTCATGCCTGATGGTGCTACTATATGGCAAAACCACTTCGGCTAGAATTTTCCAGCCCCGAGAAATACAGCTTGCTTCCTGATGAGGTTTTAAAATGACCCCATCTTCGTGACTATATATTATAGATACTATTACTATGATATATATACAAATCTTCTAGAAAAAGTAAAACAAACTGATGATTAGAACCGCATGGATGGTTAAATTCTAATTAACGCGTTCATTTTAGATGCGTGAATTAGACTTGTGAATTAGGGATTCTTGATAAATACAAAATAACTTTTTATAGGTACATGTAATAATCTACAGAATCTAGTATCTATTAAATAATGTGGTCTTTAATATACACTAAAATTCTCAGCGCAATAGAGTTACTGGTTGATTTTTAAAACGTGAACGTGTTAATTAGAAATTTCGTGAACCAAAACGCGTGAATTAGATACTTACAGTCATAGTCCGCGACCCGTACACAGCTGACACAACCATCCCAAACGGGGCTCTGGGCACGACTGACCGCTTCACAGAAATGCGTTAGTGAGATCCTTACCTACTTTCAGAGGACTTGTGTGATCACAACCGACCGCGACGCGTCAATTATTATACGTTTCGAGACAAAGTTACTACAATTGATATCTTTATGATATATTATTTGTATTGACTTGGTATTTTTTTTGCAATTAAAACATGTATTCTTTTGTTAAATAAACTTGCGTACATAGTTTTTTCTTCATGTATATCATCAGGAGAAATTGGTATGTAAGTAATTTGGGTAGTAGGACACGACGTGTCAATTAGGAGAATAGAACTAAAAGTTTTTTTATCTACCCGAAGGGTTTTAAATATGTTCTTGAAAATTCATGTACAGCTCAATACGAATACCTGCTACGATCAAAAAATATATCATATAATGGAATCAATAATTTTATATTTTTAAAGACTGAAGACAAGCAAAAATGTACGTCTGGAGAATGACCGATCTATCAAAGTGACCCTTCGCCTATATGACAACTTTGACACACATTTTCACCGAAATACATAACTAAAAACATATTACCATGACCGTGTTAGTGCCCGCATTTAATATTAAACATATTTATCTTTATAATAAATGTAATGACTTGGCCATCGCACACGATAATACACTCTACATTATAATGATAATAAAATCTACCAAATTTTATTAACGCTTTGAATGTCACGCATACAAACGTAAATTCCGACTCATTGTTTCATCTTGGCCGTCCTTAAATAAAATATGGATTTGGCCCGACCCGCAAAAGAGGACGGCAGAAGAAAATATGAGCAGACGAGATAGTAAAAACAGCTGAAAAGAACTGGATAAGCACCGCTCCATACCTATCTATTGGTATGGATAAATAAAACAAAAAATAATTATAATAATTACTTTAATAAAAGGAGATTTATTCGTATTCTTATATACTTATGTTGTTGTGCGATGGCCAAGTCATTACATTTATTAATAAATATGTTTAAGATTAATGCGGGCACTAACACGGTCATGGTAATATGTTTTTAGTTATGTAATCCGGTGAAAATTTGTGTCAAAGTTGTCATATAGGCGAAGGGTCACTTTGATAGATACTGAATAAATTAACCGACTTGGTTTTATATTGTATCTCACAACTTTTTTCGGTAGAAGATTGCGAGACTTGCAATTTTTTTACATGTAATGTTTTTGATGGGTACATATATTCATATAATATATACACATATAAATAAATACAGATGAAACATACTAATCAGACATTCCTCAGAGTTAAAATCAATTTCTTTGGGCTTCATAAATATTTGAAATATTTACATGCTGTGATAAGCTAAGCGTGTGATCTAAATACAAGTCATTCACTTTGACAGCCAAATGTAACTACAATTAAAGAAAATAAAGATTTTCATTTCCATTTTAAGAAGACTGATTGGTTAATTTTCTTCACTCCGCTTCTGTAAGCCCTGGTGTGTTCAGGCAGCCTAAGTATAGTCAAGTTAAACTTTTTACACTTGATAATTTTAACTTACTTACGTACTTCCACAAATAAATATAAATAAATAATAAATAAATATCAGGCAACCTCGCACGAATCGATGTAGTCCCAAATTAAGCTCAAGAAGGCTTGTGTTATGGATACTAGACGACGATATACGTACTTATATAGATAAATATATACTTAAATACATAGAACAACCATGACCCAAGCACAAATATTCGAGTTCATCACACAAATATTTGCTGACTGGTAGAGAATGCCTCATGGCATTAAGTCCGCCTTTTGTACGATAAGTTTTCTTTTGTGCAATAAAGATTAAATAAATAAATAAAATATTTGCCCTGGCCGGGATTTGAACCCGGGACCGCCGGCTCAGTAGGCAGGTGTCTACAAACTGAGCCAAACGTGTCGTCAGAGATTCCACAAACCATACCACTTGAACATCTATAGTGTTTTATTGGTTATTTAACTTAAACACGCTACCAGCGCTGGATGCGTTGCGTAATGGATGCATACTATGAAATCAAATTAAAAATACCACTAAAACGCTTGAGTTGTGACCACAATTTCACTAGGGTGACAACATGACATGACACGTACTTACGGGATTACTCTCCGCCCCTCTCAAAACCAGCAAGAACATGACAGGATCCTTGTCAAAATTTCTTGCAACTGTAGGAGAAATGCCTATAACTATGGGTGCATTTTTCTCTTATGCTACGCATAGGCACGGAACGTTTAACTTTGGATTTAACCTAACAAGATCTTTATTTTTTGAGAAGTGACAAAATTACATAAAAACTTGAAATTAATTCTAGAAATCAAAATGCTGGTCAATTTAAAACCTAAGTGGTTTTTTATTATTGTATTAAGCGGTTTAAACTCACGTGAAATAGTCAGGAACGGCCAGACATGTTTTGAGCTCATATGGAGCTCTTCATCTAAGTGTTTTTCAAAAATAAGGTGTGCTTAATTTAAATTTATGTCAAATTAAGGAGCTTTTTGTGATCCCCCACGAAAAAGAGGGATTTTATAAGTTTAACATGTGTGTCTCTGTCTCTAGCATCGTAGATCCCACGGATAGACCAATTTGAGTGCATTTTTTAATCAAGATCTTGTCTGTCGAAATGGTTCTTAGCTATGTTTGGTGGAAATAGGATGAGTAGTTTCTAAGATATTCAGCTTTATTTGGAACATGAGTTCAAAATTGTGTAGCTATGTTCAGTTATAGTAGCATTTTATATAGCAATCATTGAATGAGGGTCTCATAATGAACAGCTACTTATGTCGGCGTGTTTTAAATTTTTAATTTAGATTATTTTAAACGCACATACCTAAGTTTTTAGGAAACCGTAGCCAAAATAGCGAAATTGGAAACCTTATAGCTAGTTCATAGTCTATACGTTCATTTATCCGTTTATCACAACCACTTTATACAAAAACAATTTTTTTTTACAAAATTTTCACGTTAACCTACAAAACGACGCTATAATTTTCATTAACAGTCAACCAAGTTGTTGATTATAATCAGGCATGTTGCCGAGCTTATTTTTTACTTTTTCAGAGACCGAAGTCACAGAGACTAGAAGTCTTTGGCAACAAAACATTTATTTCACTACTTGACAAGCTCAAGTGTTTACAAAATGTGTGCATCAGGTATTTATTTGGCTTGCGAAGATATGATGGCACATTTAAAAAGAAAGAAAGAAAGATAATTCATTTCGTTGCAATCAGAATAAGTCCATAGGAATATTACAATAGCATTGTGCGAAAAAAGAGTCCACTCAGCACAATTTCAAAATCACAGTAATTCGACGGCTGGTATATGGATCCACAGGTTATAATTCAGTAAGATTAGCTGAAAATTTGGCAAAATGAAAGGACAACTTTTATCTATCAGGATATGTAGGTTATAGAGCCAAGTTTAATTTTATCTACTCTCCCCCCCTCTCAGGGGTGAGCGTCACCCCCCCGCGCCCTCGAATGTGTCCCGAAGCGCGGTATTTTCCACTTTAGAAGAAAACCGTGTACAAAACATACAAAGTGTATAGGAACGAAATAATTCTGAAAAAATTTACTATAAACCTTTCATACATACAAAAGCGATAGCACTTATACAATCAGCGCAATCTGTTACCAAATACTAACGTTTTTAATTATTGATCTTTTTTTTCTGCTAAAAGGTTAGTTATGTCAAAAACTGCACACTTCTCGGCCAAAATATGTATGACAAAAGTAAAGAATGGACAATGTTCTTTCTAAAAATGTATAATTTATTTCTGTTACTCTTTAATTTACCGTTGCAATGCTATTTTTAAAATTTAAGTCATTTGGTCATTATGCGAAATATAAATATTCGTACTAGTTAAACGGTGTTACTTGCAATACCATAGACTTCTTATATGTTTTTCTGTAATCTACAAATATTGAACTATATCCTGTATTTTTTTTTTTTTTTTAGACTTACTATTTAAGGAAATAAGGGGTGTGTGGGGAAATCGTCAAGTTTTGCTCGTTTTCGTAAATAACTTCAAAACCGTTTAATTTTGAATTATTAAATATATATATTTGAGATATTCATAATGTACTCTTTCATTTGATATGTCACACGATATACTTTCCTATTTTTTTTCTAATTTACCCCTCAATTCTGGCCCCCATGTTTCAAATTACTTGATTTACTTTACGTTACGTTACATTTCCATATTTGGGTCATCAATTTACATACGTGTACAAAATTTCAACTCAATCGGTCCAGTAGTTTCGGAGCAAATTGGCTATGATAGACGGACGGACTGAACCAGACACACGAGGGATCCTACTATAATCATAGCAAATTTTCTCCGAAACTACTGGACCGATTGAGTTGAAATTTGGTACACATATGTAAATTGATGACCCAAACATGGACGAGTAACGTAACGTAACGCAAATTAATAAATTTTGACATGAGGGCCAGTTATAGGGGGCAAATTAGAAAAAAAAATGGCAAAGTATATCGTGTGACATATCAAATGAAAGGGTACATTATGAACATCTCAAATATATATATTTCATCATTCTAAATTAAACGGTTTTGAAGTTATTTACGAAAATGAGCAATACTTGACGATTTCCCCACACATCCCTTATTTCCTAAAATAGCAGATCTAAAAAAAAATAAAAAATACAGGATATAGTTCAATATTTGTAGATTACAGAAAAACATATAAGAAGTCTATGGTATTGCAAGTAACACCGTTTAACTAGTACGAATATTTATATTTCGCATAATGGCCAAATGACTTAAATTTTAAAAATAGCATTGCAACGGTAAATTAAAGAGTAACAGAAATAAATTATACATTTTTAGAAAGAACATTGTCCATTCTTTACTTTTGTCATACATATTTTGGCCGAGAAGTGTGCAGTTTTTGACATAACTAACCTTTTAGCAGAAAAAAGAGATCAATAATTAAAAACGTTAGTATTTGGTAACAGATTGCGCTGATTGTATAAGTGCTATCGCTTTTGTATGTATGAAAGGTTTATAGTAAATTTTTTCAGGATTATTTCGTTCTTATACACTTTGTATGTATCGTACACGGTTTTCTTCTAAAGTGGAAAATACCGCGCTTCGGGACACATTCGAGGGCGCGGGGGGGTGACGCTCACCCCTGAGAGGGGGGGAGAGTAGATAAAATTAAACTTGGCTCTATAACCTACATATCCTGATAGATAAAAGTTGTCCTTTCATTTTGCCAAATTTTCCATATATTGCAATCTAATTTTCTTGGATTATTAAGCGAAACAGGACGGCACGTTATGCAGTCATATTAAAAACTTACTTTATTTTTTCCGTTTTTTTCTTTCAGTGTAGAAACGTGCATGCCCTGTCATTTCTATCTCTTGAATTTTCTTTTCATTTCTACTTCACCTCCTCACCTTACATAGTGAAATTAGTGATTAGATGATTTACGTATACGGCTGATGACAGTGGTCACCGTTTGGTCAAACGCCAATAACGCTCTGGCTGTACCAAACAAGACGCGTACGTATAGCAAGTCTTTCACTGTAAGCGCGGTAAAGTTGTGGAATGAGTTGAATTGTCACTTTGTCCCCTAAGAACTCTCCATCTGTTGCATCACTAAGAATAATAGAATGTTGCATCACTAATTTGAAGAAGTTGTAGCTATCCGATGACTCGTAAATTGGTTGAATACTGTATTTATTTACTTATATTTTTTATTATGTGTATACATACATACTCATAGGTATGGAGATCAAAGCTTCGCTAGTAGTACTTTTAAATATTTCAAAAAGCACTGTGCCCAAAAGAAAATAACTCACAAATTAAACGTTTATCGTAAATATTATGTAAGTACCTACATTTGAAATCAACTAAAACCCGCTACCAAATCAATGGCTTTAATAATTTTCGAACGCTTGTGTAAAGCCATCAATTCCTGCCATTCAAGGCCTAGTCTTGCAAATTAGCTTGACACGGCTCGGCGCGAGAAATCCTTTAAGTTCGTTCAAGGGGTCCTTCCGGACCTCTTACAATAGTGGGACATGGTTCTGCTTTCAGGGCGGCAATCAGTTTAGTTACGCACGATCTTGAACGCGGTTTTTAGGATTTCTTAAACTGTAGCTATATTGCCTTTTGGATGCGATAAGCGTTCGAATGTTACAGTGCTCGGTTGGCCGACGCTGCGACTGATCGTAGATCCTGATGATGAATCGCGAACCGATTCGAAATATGTCGAACGATATTCGACTTCTATGATGTGAGTTAACCCGTTTCGCATGTGTTCGAATGTTGTGGTGTTTCACTGGCATACATTGTTTGAAACAAATAAATATATAGGTCTATCACATTACTATACAATCATATTATATCAGTTCTTTTAGCAGTCATAAAGATTTTTAAATTAGAAGTCCTTGTAATGTCTTGCTTACATACTAATACTTGCAACATAACAAAAATTGGGCAAGTGCGAGTCCGACTCGCGCATGAAGGGTTCCGTACCTATATATATATATATAATCTATAACAAGTTTGTTGTATGGGAGCCCCCCTTAAATATTTATTTTATTTTATTTTTAGTATTTGTTGTTATAGCGGCAATAGAAATACATCATCTGTGAAAATTTCAACTGTCTAGCTATCACCGTTCTTGAGATACAGCCTGGTGACAGACGGACGGACGGACGGACGGACGGACGGACGGACAGCGAAGTCTCAGTAATAGGGTCCCGTTTTTACCCTTTGGGTACGGAACCCTAAAAAATTGTACAGGTCTTAAATAGGTAGTTCTTTGTAGAGATTCAGTAGAACATTAGAATAGCTTAACTTTGGGATCTCCATACGCAAAGGTTACTCTAACTCATTATTTTTATTTATATGGATTGTTTGCTTTTTAGGGTTCCGTACCCAATGGGTAAAAACGGGACCCTATTACTGAGACTTCGCTGTCCGTCCGTCCGTCTGTCACCAGGCTGTATCTCAAGAACAGATGATGTATTTCTAATATTTCTATTGCCGCTATAACAACAATATACTAAAAATAAAATTAAATAAATATTTAAGGGGGGCTCCCATACAACAAACTTGTTATAGATTATAGTACGGAACCCTTCATGCGCAAATAGGACTCCCACTTGCCCAATTTTGTTATCATATTTTTGCTTAGTGATTTTATTGGTTTCAATATCAAACTATTCCCGCCATCTCTTTCTAGTTTAATACCATCCCTTCTTTTGCGTGACCAAAGTAATTGACGAAGCCTTCACAATTTGTAACTGTGTTTTTCACACAGTGTCTTCATCTTATTAACAATTTCACTTAGTCACGTCCAGGAAATATGATCACAGGAATACATAAGTAACAAAGCCGAGTTAATATACGGATTAATAACATTAGGAAATGCCCTTGAACTAAATGAAGGTCACGGCCACATTACAAAGGACCGACTTATTCTCGGTCTGCACTTAGAGGTATTATGTAGATTAAACGTACAGCCTGGAGGGAAATGGAAGGGAAGATATACTAGCCTAGGCTAAAAGATCGTATCTGCTTCATAGCTGCAACTCTTTTACGCTTTTTCATTAAACGACAAGGATTTCTCTGCAACGATGACGACAACCTTGTACATTCTGTTATTTTTCTTCTTATTAAGCCTTGTTAATGGAATAAGTTATGTCTTTTGTTTTGGGACACAATTTGTTAACTCATGGAACGGTTTCTTAAAAGGTGCAAAATTATTTACAGATACACATATTTCTTGAGCGTTGAAGGAATTAAAACTTTCCCCTATTTGTTTAAGAGTTCTTCAACTTCATCTGATCGCGGTGCACTTACACTCACAGCCTGTCAAGCACAACTATGCTTCGCAACTCTTGTCGCGCGGCATATCGTCACCTGTCACTCTCTCACAGTGCTGCATAGAAAGAGATAGATAATTATCTCGTGCGAGGAAGAGTCGCGTATCAGAGTTGTGCTAGAGGTGCAAGTTTAGTATTTTATATCGGCGTCTTACCTTATTGAAATAGCGTTGTTTAATTCCTATATTAACATTTTGCACGCCGTAAGTTATAATCGGTACCGCGCTCCAACAGCTGATCACGAGCACCACCCGTGATGCTCTTTTTCCCAAGAACGCCGCGCATTTTTTACGGCGCCACCTATGGTTCGCCGGCGATTTTCGATGATATTGTAAGATTTATAAAATAATAATTAGCGTAGATACAGGAATAATTTATTTTTTATTTAAGAGGTGTTTTAGTATTTTATAATGATAAAAATAAAACAATGTGTTTATAATATTTATTTTATTTTAAAACTGTCGCTGAAAAGAACTCGTTTTATGAAAAAATAAAAACTCTAACATGGACTTGTTAGGTAGCCCGCGCAGCGCACTGACGAGGCAGCGCGGGCGACGCATCGTCATGCCGTTCCCCCAACCCTCACGTTAATAAATTGTATGTGTGCGGGTAGCTTAAACGTTCTTCTACACGTTGCTATTAAGCGGATCACGAACTGTGTTCGATATTTTTATACAAACAGTATGAAATCTGATCACGAGTACTATTCGTTATCCGCGACTCTAAGAAAAAAAGTGTCACGAGTTGTACTCGTCATCGGCGAGCTAGACATGGCTGTCATTAAAATGGCCGGCGAATTAGAGAAAAAATGCGTACCGAGTGGTTCTCGTGATCGGCGTGCAAAGTGTTAAACCATTGATAGAAAGGTCAAAGCACTTGTGCAGTGCTGTGCTTTGATCTTGTATCAATGGTTGACGAGTACCTACTTTACAAAACGTTATTTATAATTCGACGACGCGGTTGGCTGGCGCAGTTTGTAGTGCAGGTGCCTACTGAGTCGTTGGTCTTTGTTTTGAATTCCGGCAAAGCATTTGTGTGATGATTAGATTAGATTATATTTATTTCACACATATAGGGATACATTATAAATTACACATAGTCAAGTTACACGAATCTATACCGTGATCGTCAACATAATAAACAAAATAAACAAATTCAGCAAGTCATAATTCAATAGATAATTAAGAAAAAACAATGTCAATTTTTTTTAAATACGTAATATAACAATTTAAATAATGTAGAATAAATTCACTTATTATACAAATTAAATGTCAACAGTCAACGGATCATCACTTATGGTACACTATAATACAAAACAATTATATCTAAATATGTCAAGATAATCTTCCACCGTGTACAAAGGATTTTCCAATAAAAGGTTTCTCAATTTACACTTGAATACCATGTCAGATGGTTCATTCCGAAGATCGGCGGGTAGGCGTTCATAGTATGTCGGACCGATGACTCGCGGGTTTTTACCAGCAAGTGCCATTCGTCGTGGGACGGTTCTAAGTCTCCCCGTCGATCGAATCTGCTTACCACAAACCTCGACACGCTTCAACATTGGCAAATTGTTTCTTACGAACAGCAACACTTCGAACATGTATAAATACTGAGTAGTGCGTCATAATTCGATGCGTTACGAAGAGGTCCCTACATGGATGTCGTGGTTTCACACCGGCAAGAGTACGTAATGCTCGCTTCTGTATAATAAATACTCGATTGGCATCCGTAGAGTTTCCCCAGAGGAGTATGCCATATGACATCAAGGAGTGGAAGTGAGCAAAATAAACCGATCTTAATGAAACTTCCGATATTAGGGGTTTCAGTTTCCGCAACGCAAAAGCCGCACCACTGAGTCTGTCGCACAGCGAATCGACATGGCACTTCCAGTTAAGATTAGAGTCTAACGTGAAACCTAGGAACCTGGTTTCGGTGCATAACGGCATCGGACTGAACTGAAATATTTGTTCCCGAGGTCATGGATGTTATCTATATATGTATATCGTGGTCTAGTACCCATTGCTTTGAATTGCTTTGCAAAAGACGCTCAATGCCCTGCGCGTCAAATATAATAACAGCTTTAGAATGCTGATGGGACTGCCACGTTACTGCAGTGCGTCAGGCATATTTGCGGAGGCGCGAACTGATAGTTTTAGTGCAATCATTCGCAAGCGCACCGCTTCCCTGATGCGCCGCATGCATGACAGTCCTAACAGCCTACTCAAATTTATTTGGGAGAACCCTGTGCGCTTACTGGAAACACTGGAACTTGTTACACATGGGCTCTCGAGGCACTGTGTATAATGTTTTTTAAGCACTGTTGCCATTTAGTTTAGATTAACTTTATTTTATTTCACTCTTACTTATTTTTAATTAATGTAAATGCAACTAACCATATTATGGACCACTGTCTGAAATAAATTATTTTGACTTTGACTTTGCAATGCATTGCTTAATTTGGAAGCGCTGTAGATAGCTTCACGACTAGACCTGCTGATGAGCTGGCGAAGGACGCTGGGGTCTTAGATGGATACCGGTACAGGACCGGTGACGATGGCGTCTTTTGTGGGAGGCTATCCAGCAATGAACATCCTCTATTTAAGTATACTGCTTATTTTATTACGATAAAACATTTGTATACCAAATGTGTAAGTAAATACCATGAAGCACTCAAGAAAATGCACATTCAGGCGTTCCACGCGAACGCCAAATTAATCTCACTTTCACTACCTGATCTAACAAAGACCCTTGGAGCATATTCAAAAGGGCAATAATTATTCAGGTGCCTTTAGACCTTGTGCAAATAGCCCATTTTGACAAATGTCAGCTCTATTCAAATATATTGGGTTGCCCTTACGCAGACCCTTGGGGTACATAACGCTTGAGTGAAGCCAAGACTTAAGTCGTTGGTAAAGCGATCTTAAGTGATTGGTTGCCGGTATGTTCTATTGAGAGAAATTGTGATTCACACATTATGCTTGATGTTCTGACTGGGTAAGATAAGGATAGAACATAGCAAATCTTTTCTTGTGACATACAGCACAAAGAGCCTACTTATGCTTTTGTACTTATTGCCGTGTGTTGTTGAAAGTGACTTAATTATTTCTGAGTCAACTCGTTATCAAGAGAAATTATATTAGGTATTAATATAATAAATAAATAAATAAATAAATTATACGTGGTCGCTCACAATGGGCTTTATAATAAGGCTCAAGTTCACCTGAAGAGCAATGAAAGTGAACTAGCTTAGAGCTTTCCTACAAATTTCAATTCAGATTCCAACGTGGACCAGCCCACTCCACAACGATTAAACGAACAGTCCAACAAACTTGTAAAGGTTTTGAGAAACCAGTAGATGACGGGTATCGCAGGATTATTCAACGTTGAGACTCTTGAGGGGCTGAGTCTAGTAGTGGACGTCATGCGGCTGATATATTTATTATAGGTCTAGACTAAGATCGCTTGTAGAAGTAACAATAAGTTCCAATATCATTGATATATAAATTACCTACCTATGTTTCACCGCCGTAACATGATGTAGGCATTTGCCATCTCGATAAAAAAATTAATTGACTGAAAGGGGTCAGAAAATAACCAGACAAGAATATTATTTTATCTAATAATTGCAGTGCAGTTTTGTACTTATAATACTTACATTATTATATTATGTAGTCTATGATATAAAGATTATTCTTTTTTATTTATTTTAGTACTTACATATATTTATCACCTAAAAATAGGAACTTTTTTCAAGTTTACCCTCAGTAAAGTTTGGCCTGAGGTGCATATACGGTTTTGTTAAGGAATTGGTATGATCGTATCTTCTTAAACTTATTTTGGAGAATCGCAATTACGTTAGCTGCAATATCTTAATTTGGCGTAGGCGATAAGTGATTGGTCACAGCGTAGAATTTTTTTTCACAAGGTGACGTCATTTGAGTGCTGGTTAGACGACGCTGCTTTCGCCTTTTTTGGAATATTTGTAAAATTAGGGAGTATAAATAAATAAAAACAATAGTTTTAGGTTCTGCATGTGATAATAAAGTAATGATTTATTTTAAATTTAACACTTTTTGAATATATGAGATGTTGTCTATTATAACCGAACTAAGTCATTACGAGCGGTAAGGAACGCCATTAATTAACATACTGTCAAACTTTTAACTCATTTGTCAAAGGCCGCCAGTGCTCCGAGATACAGGCGTATAAATTGGGCCGTACTCCATTTCGCTAACGTGGTTTTTGGCAAACAAACGATTTTTTTTATGGTTCAGGCGGGGTTTGCACCTGCATTTCCAAAATCTTTCCGGGCCAACACGGGCGTCCTACTTATTGGACTACTAAACCTGATGCGAGAGACATTGAATTTTTAACCAGTTGCTTTTTGCAATGCCTTAGGGCACAGACAACCCCCACTAGACGGAGCATGTAAGGCAACCCGCGCGCACCAACGATATGGTACGGCAGAACATTAAAGTATGAACACGGCGGCCACCGTTTAGTTGCGTCCTTGTTTATGTCCATGCGTACGTCAACGAAAAAAGAAATTAAATAAATGACATGGTAAATTGTAGTGTTAAGCGGTGTAGAGAGAACTCATAAATATGGACGCAACTAAACGGTGGCCGCCGTGTTCATACTTTAATGTTCTGCCGTACCATATCGTTGGTGCGCGCGGGTCGCCTTACATGT
This sequence comes from Apotomis betuletana, assembly GCA_932273695.1. Taxonomy (NCBI): domain Eukaryota; kingdom Metazoa; phylum Arthropoda; class Insecta; order Lepidoptera; family Tortricidae; genus Apotomis; species Apotomis betuletana. The sequence continues at coordinate 17,261,376 of OW026314.1, read as the reverse complement.
GCCTAACATGCTCCGTCTAGTGGGGGTTGTCTGTGGCTTAGGGTGACCTGCAAGAAATTTGTGGGTGATTTTTGGTAACATGAGCCAGCTATTGGGAATGTGTATTTGTAAATGTGCCTACAATCGAGTTCAGAAATTTATAAGCAAACATTTGTTGGCTGATTCTAATAAAAGTGGCACAGCAGGCTAAAGTGAATTAAAAAAAAACAAAAATAGTTTTTTTACTTTGTTTGCATAAAAACAGCTTCTTGGCCTATCATTTGTTACAAATATGTTAAAGGGAACAAAGTATTCATAAAAACTTAAGAGTTATGGTTTCTTGAAATATTGATGAAGCAGGCTAAAGTTAAATTAGACAGGACAGTAGTGAAAATTTACCAGGTTAAAGAGAATTATATCAAAAATTAAAAGAAATGTATCATAAAGTAAACAATATATTTGTATTGTCTTATAAACACAAAGGATTTTTAAGAAGAAATATTTACATAACAAAGTTATTTCAAGAATGACATAATTATTAAAATATAGTATTTTTTAATAAAACGAAAAAAGAATTCGAACTTTGTAAGCTTTTATGTAATTACGCTTTATTTTATAAAAAAGGCGAACAAGTTAACATGTCTTAAAAATAAGTATGGAAAAAAAATGAAGGAAAATAACTTTCAAACTGCTAATTATTTTAAAATCATCTTCTGAATGATGGCGATTACATCTAAGCGGCTAATATAATCCTAAGCCTCAATGATCACAGTCAATGAATTACAGTCCAAGAGACGAGACGGAAAAGCCGACAAGACTACGAAGAAACAGCAGAGAAACCAGCGCAGAGTGGACCGATGCTACATCTCACCGAAAGCATGGTGCCAACTTTTACTGGCCAAGACAAGGCCTACCCAGCAGGGCAGTGGGTAGAAGACATTGAAGACAACGCTGAGATCTTCGGTTGGACGGCGGTCCAGCGGCTACTAGTTGCAAGGCGTTCACTTGGAGGAACAGCGGCGCTGTGGCTGCGCTCTGAGAAAACTTTCAAGTCTTGGAACGACTTAAAGGCGGCGATTATTCAAGAATTTCCTGATGTCATTGACTCTAAAACCATCCACGAGATGATGAGTGCGAGGAAGAAAGCAAAGGAAGAGTCGTGTCTAGACTATATGCTCGCACTGAAGGAGCTGGGCAAACGTGGTAAGATGTCAGACGACGTGGCAATTAAATATATTGTGGAGGGAATTCAGGATAGCCCGGTAAATAAGATGTTATTATACGGTGTGACTACTTATGCTGAACTCAAGGAGAAACTGAATGTCTACCAGACAATTAAGGAGGCGGAAGCGCGGAGTCTTCATCATAACGAAAGCAGGAATAACCACTCGAAGAGTGCCAGGAAGAAGACGAAAGCATGTTACAATTGCGGCGATGCTGATCACTTATCGAACGAATGTCCTCATAAGCAAAAGGGAGTTAAGTGTTTCCGTTGCAACCAATTTGGACACATTTCGTCGCAATGTTCAACAACTTCGGCGTCAGCGGGAAACAAGGTGGTAAATTCGCATACAAGTGGCGTTTTGGCGGGAAAACGGGAACAGATGTGTGTTCAGACGGAACTACATTGCGAAAGTACTGGCCGAAAAGAAAACTCCGTATGTAAAAATGAAGCGATTGACATATCCGAGGTCAAGGTGACGTCGCGTTCGACGGATGTGAACAAAGACGAAGAAAAATATGGAAAACCGATGAAAAACATTGTGTTGTTTGATAAAAATGTTTATTCTTTGATTGATTCGGGCAGTGACATAAATTTAATTAGTTTTGATTGTTATAAATCGTTAGGCGCGCCGGAATATAAGCGAGGTGAGATCGCGATGTCGGGACTCGGTGCGATGTGATGCGAGTAAAATTAATGGGACATTTCACAACGGATGCTATCGACGGGCAAGTTTATGAAGATGTTATTTTGTATATTGTGCCTAGAGACACTATGCCTTTTTCGATTATTTTAGGGCAAGATTTTTTGAAAAATGTAACGTTCGTTATGGAAGGCAGTCGGGTTTTATTGATGAAGTCGAAAGATAGTTGGCTTCGTAATCTCATGTGTGGCGTGTGTATTTCCGACCTTTCAGGTTACATAAGTGATCCAAAGCTGCGCGAAGACGTCAACCAGCTAGTGGATACTTATCGACCGGCGAAGACGTGCGAGGCTCCAGTTCAGCTACGTATTGTGTTGAGGGATGACGTCCCAGTAGCTCAACGACCACGACGACTCGCTTTGGTGGAACAACAAGAGGTAGAGCGGCAGGTGAAACAGTGGCTCACAGACGGGGTCATTAGGGTAAGTCATTCAGAGTATGCTAGCCCCTTGGTGCTTGTCAAGAAGAAGGACGGTAGCACGAGAATTTGTGTCGATTACAGGCTCATTAACAAGAAGATGGTGAAAGACGAGTACCCATTGCCTGTCATCGAAGATCACATCGACAAGCTTCTAAAGGCAAGAGTATTTAGCACACTTGACTTGAAGAACGGCTATTTTCATTTGTCTGTTCACGAAGATTCGATAAAGTATACTGCATTTGTGACGCATAATGCACAATATGAGTTCTTAAAAGCTCCATTTGGATTGTCTGTGTGTCCAAAAGTGTTTACAAGATTTATAACGGCGATTTTTAGAGATTTTATTGAGAAAGGTTTTATTTTGATTTTTATTGACGACGTAATAATACTTGCAGAGGATGAATTGCAAGCAGTGACGCGATTGAAGGAAGTGTTGAATAGAGCGTCGCAGTACGGATTACAAATCAACTGGAAGAAGACGCAGTTGGTGCAGCGCAAGGTGGAGTACCTTGGACACGTCGTGGAGAATGGCACGGTGCGACCATCGCCAGATAAAACGGACGCTGTGGTAAGGTTTCCTGAACCTACTAACGTTAAACAACTTCATAGTTTTGTTGGGTTGACGTCGTACTTTAGGAAGTACATCGAAAACTATGCGTTAATTGCCAGACCTTTGACGGAACTATTGAAGAAGGATGTCGAATATATTTTTGGAGTGCCGCAGAGGGCAGCATTTCAGGAATTGAAGATGAAATTGGCAAGCAAACCGGTTTTGAGGATCTTTAACCCAGATCTGTATACAGAGCTGAATACTGATTCCTCCATGCTAGCGATGTCGGCAATATTATTGCAGATGCCCGAATGACGGTCAGTTGCATCCAGTATATTATAGCTGATATTTTGCGAACTGATCACTATGAAGCCACAATATTGGATACGTGAGAAAAGAAAATTATGCCTACTTTGTAGGTATATCAGGTGGTACGTTAAAAACATATTTTTTTAAATTTTACTTTACCACTTTGTTGGCGTAATTAAAACATATATTTACGCAAAAATACAGCTTTCTAGTACTAACCAGTATGCGGATGGATAAACAGACAGACAAAGCGAAATTATAAGTGTTTAGTTTAACAAAAAGCTGTCCTCTACATTTATTTTTCAGCTTTGGTAGAACACTGTTAGCACTACTTAAAAAAACATCCCTAAAATTATTCTCAGAAATTATACGCAATTTTTAAATAAAATAATTTATAGTTTACTTTATCCTGCCATTAATCACATTATCCTGCCCACATCTCACTTTTTTCTGCCATGAGTCACTTTAGTCTGTGTTTCAGTTACAGACTAAAGTGACACAGATTAAAGTGAAAAGTAGATTCAAAAGTCATTTACTCTAAAACCGTCAAAAATTTAAATGTCCCACTCTTAGGAACGTAAGTAAATACGTCATAATATCACATTAAAATGATTATCTAATAACGCCCCATATAAATAACATAAAATAATCGAGACAGTGTAAAGTTAACCTACCCGTTACAAATTCCAGTTTGCCGCCTTCGATCACTAATCGCCACAAAACTATGACAGACGGTCTCCAACCGTTTCGTACGGCGGCGAGCCAAACACTGGCCGAATGTTTACCGATGATTAAGGTGTGCCTATCATTCTCCGTGTGTGAGTGAGATGCAACAATGCGAACACACAGACTACAGTGAAAAAATCGCTGGACAAACGTTGAGTGTGAATATTGATGTATTAAAATGATTTCTTTAATACCGTATCATTATTAAATGAATATCGTATTATAGTTTTTGCAATATATTATAAAATATATTTTGTAAAATAGTACACAAGTAATTCACAGGCGTAAAACCGGAAGCATGTCCCTTTTGGACAAGACAGACCACAGTGAAAATCCGTACTTACATTTATTTATTTTTTTAAGTAATAAGGTTAAATAAATGAAATGGCCTGGCCTCGATGTAAAAAGTCTATGTTTACATATGTCAATTTTTATTTTTACTGTAAAAGGTAAATTGAATATACTTTGTATTCAAAAACTCATTGGCAGATTATGATGCCACTTTTATTAGAATCACCCTGTTGTGCTTTGGTTATAAATTAAAGAGCTCGTCTGCACCTGTATCAGCTACTGTGAAAACCAGTAAAACAAAAAACTAGGAAAGAAAAATACTACTATGCCTTGTAATGAAATACCTATTATTATAGAGAAGTTTCTGGTGTTATTCTTAGTTTTCATTGAAGTGGATAACTTTGTCCACTACCAAGTGATAATAATAAAGTTTCTCCTTTTCTTTTTGAGTCTGTAACTTAAAAAAACAAACGCTATCTCTATCTATGGTATTAGTTAATAGCTTATATATCTCATATTTTCATTTTTATGAGTTATGAGTCTAATCAGAAAATTAGGTACTATTAGCATTTATTTCCATATATCCTCAGGAAAGACGTCAAACTAAATCTATGTATGGCCCAAATATTCAAATGATTTCAGAATGGAATCAGGCATTATTGCAAAGATGGCCTGATTCCAATTGCATTACTCGAAATTACTTCCCTCTTCATCTCCAACATCACACGGCCCCCAACAGACTTGACGTTGAGATATTGAATGGGCTTCCTTATGATTTTCCGAGACAATATTCGCGCAGCCTGAAAAGTGCGAGGAAAAATACAAATCTTGACCTAAATTCCTCTAGGCACCGTAATGTACTTAATTAAGCGATATCAAGGTAATATAGGTACCGGATATTAATATAAATAAAAAATTAGGACAACCTCAGAAAAATCGATTTAGTCCCACATAGGCTTGTGTTATGAAAAAATACTCATGACCCAGGAACAAATATTTGAGCTCATCACACGAATAGCCCTCGCCGGGATTTAAACCCAGGGCCTTCGCCTCAGTAGTCGGCTACACAAACACTGCGCCAACCCGTCATCAAAATGATTACGGTTATAATATAACGGATTTTTATCCATTTGTGATGATTCCCACAGAAGGAGTATTGCCATAAAATAAAAACGTATAGGTACAAATAACGATGAAATGCAACTTCATTTCATAGTGATGTGGAGGACCACTGCAGTAAGGGTTGATTACTGATGCTGAAATAATCCAAATCCTTCTCTAGCACATTCCAGAATCCAAGTAATTTCAATAAAATGCGATGTCATTATAAATGCCACTGCCACCGAACTTTGCCTCTGTGCAACGGGATAAAAAGGAATATGATAAATAAATATGATACTAAATGAATGTAATATGATAGTATATAAAGTACCTTCTCACAAACTGCACGGGACAGACTGTCGACTGCGGGAACCCCTCAAAAGAAGTCGCATACCTGAAAGCAGAATAATTGCTTTAACAAAAACTTCAACTAATAGAAATCATATTCTTGGAGCAAATACAGGTGAGTACATGAAAAATCTCAAACAATACATACCGCCGCTGTACTGTACTATAATAATGTACTAAGCAGCGGTGGTACGTCGGTAGATAAATAAAAATAAAACTAAAAATTTAAAAAACCCCCGACATGACAACCAATAAAAAGAAAGAAATAAAATCTACGAAATGTGCCTATACAATGAACAGTAGAAAAAGAATCCAAGCTTCGTTGCGTTCGGGGGACCGCTAAGTACCTACCTAAATGAAATGAAATATATTTTTCAACGCAAAATTGCATGTATGCATTTAGGCTTCCCACTGTACGATTTTCAGTACATTGCATTTCATTTACTTAGCGGTCCCCCGACGCAACGAAGCTTGGATTATTTTTCTACTGTTCATTGTATAGGCACATTTCGTAGATTTTATTTCTTTCTTTTTATTGGTTGTCATGTCGGGGGTTTTTTAAATTTTTAATTTTATTTTTATTTCATATTTTTTAAACAAACAGAAGTTTCATCGCGAAATTTTCTTCTGTTGACACAATTTTTGTTTTACACCGTTTAAGGTCCAGAGTTTCCAACCTTTCGTCGAGCTTGATCCTTGACTATATGTAGGTACAACAGGATCCCAAGCCAGTGGTAATGAATGCCATCTTCTCTAAGATTGAAGTTAGGATATATTTTGATTTCAATAGCCTTAAGCAACATTCTGGGAAAAAATCGTTAAAGTAAGACTAGTTAATGCTTATAATGGCAAAATGGCGAAGTTATTAGCCAAGACAATCAAAATATATACTTTAAATGCACTGCTCATGCAGTCAGTCGCAAGAACCTGCTACTTATGGCCTAAAACAGAACCAGGTTTCTATTCTACAGGATCCAAATAGTAGGTACGGGTGGCTTACTTTGCTCCATAAAAATTGCAGTTGGTGCTAGGTAATTTGACTTAGTTTTGAGAGACCTAAATCATCGATACCCCACACCATGGGATAAACATATAAATGTTTTTAAAAATGTATTCAACCACTTTGTCTCTGAGCTAAGCTGTGGACAGACTGACACAAACTACAAAATCCTAAAAAGCTGTTATTCACTTAGGCAAGAGTACTTTTTCTAAATCTTACCTGTCATTTAGTCGCGTTAAAATCTTGCAGGGTGTTGCTATTTGTGACCTTAATCAAAGGAACCTGTTCAATAATCCTAATAACAATTCAGCTTTAGCAGAATTCCGAAACTTAAAAATAGTGACCCAGTACTGTGACAGAAATTATAATGAGTTTTTTTTGTCAAAAAAGTTTTATTGGGACTCGGTTGTTATTGACTGTACTTTCTTACGCAAATATTAATTGCTCATCAAGAACAATCAGATGAGCCCAAACACCGTGGGTTTATCTTGTGCTGTTTAGGAGTTCCTACGGCCATCTTCAGCTCCAAGGTACCAAATTCTTGTACTGTCAAAAATGTATTATTCTGGAGATTACGCTAATAAAACTTAACATTTCTCCAACATTAGAAATTCTTGGCTTAGATCCTTTCACAACTCTCTGTCAGGTCTCATCATGAGACCGTCATTTAGTAAGTGATATAGAAAATACTAATAATACTTAACATTTAACCAAAATTTGGAATCCTTAGTTTCAATATGGGCTGAGATCCGTTCACAACTACCTGGTCATCATGAGACCTTCATTTAGTAAGTCATATAGAAAATGCTAATAATACTTAACATTTAACCAAAATTTGGAATCTTTGGCTTCAATATTAGCTGAAATCCATTAACAACTAGCTGGTCATCATGAGACCTTCATTTATTGAGTGATATAGAAAATACTATTAAAACTTATCATTCATCCAAAATTTGGAATTCTTGGCTTCAATATTGGCTGAGATCCATTAACATCTAGCTGGTCATCATGAGACCTTCATTTATTGAGTGATATAGAAAATGTTAATACAACTTAACATTTAACCAAAATTTGGAATCTTTAGCTTCAATATTGGCTCAGATCCATTAACAACTACCTGGTCATCATGAGACCCTCAATTAGTGAGCCATATAGAAAATTCTAATAAAACTTAACATTTAGCCAATATTTCGAATTATTGACTTCATTATTGGCTGAGATCTCGTCACTTGTTCCAATTAAAGCTGAATATCTTGGAAACTACTGGTCCTATTTCCACCAAACATAGCTAAGAACCATCTCGACGGAAAAGTCTTTCGATTAAAAAACACCGCACTTAAATTGGTCCATCCGCTTGGGCGCTACGATGCCACAGACAGACACACAGATACACAGATACACATGTTAAACTTATAACACCCCTCTTTTTTCGTCGGGGGTTAAATAGTAGTTTATGCAACTGCTACATAATGAGAGGTCTTAAAACACGAGTGTAGTTTTACGTAGTTCTATTTTTCATAGGATCACACTAGTGTTTTAAGACCAAATTATCTACAGTTGCATTCACTACTTTTGTCTACACACATATTCAACATCATTATCATATTATAATTTATTTTATGAAGATAGACCCAGTTGCCAGTCAGTCCGCGGAGCACCTTGACAGTACAGTTGCCGAGAAACTTCTTGACCCAAAATGGCGGATCTGCGCATGCATATTTGTACGTAAATCGGCTACTGCGCAGTCAAGGTTAGGCTCAAGAAGTTTCTCGGCAACTGTATCATATTTGATTTTGTTAAGGTGAATCCGCTGGGGATAAATAAATTATGATTATAAATATCAGGCAACCTCGCACGAATCGATGTAGTCCCAAATTAAGCTCAAGAAGGCTTGTGTTATGGGTACTAGACGACGATATACATACTTATATAAATTAATATATAGGTACTTAAATACCTACATAGAACAACTATGACCCACGCACAAAATATTCGAGTTCATCACACAAATATTTGCCCTGGCCGGGATTCGAACCCGGGACCGCCAGGGATATACTATTATGAAAGAACATCTATGATTTTGGTCGCTGAAGTAATGTAGGTCCTTGCCTATAGTATCTGAACTTGTTATAGTAATTTAACAAGATGGGTGTAGATAAAAGATTTTAAGATACTTGAGATACTATAACCACAAAATCATTATTTTAGATTACGTTTGAATGGGCTTGCAAACTATTTCAGTTTCATGTCACACAACTAGATTCGAGCAAAAATGTTAATGAGTACTCGTAACACGATACCGCTCAAAAAGGTTTTTTGCTGCATAAACTAAAAAATCTCGGAACACATCGACTTTTATTAACTCTGTTTACTCTGTAAAGTGTAAAGGTTGTGTGCTTTTTCTGCTAAGCCCAAGGCATTAAGCTGAGATACTTTGAAAGTTGAGTTTTTTTTTCATAAGGCAATTTGCTAAGAAAACAAGCAGTCTGCGGAGAGAGGTTTGTAGACATAGTACTCGAATAGAAAAGGTAAGTACTTACATACATACACGTGTCACATGTACAAAAAGAATATACGCGTATATACTTCCTAACTTATTTTTCCAAGTACACCATTAAGGCTTCTTATCCGTTCAAAAATGCTGATTGGTTTCGTTTTTTTTTATGAACATGATCAAACGTGTTTCCATATTATCAATGTTACTACTTAGAAAAGGGGTGTTGTGATTTATTGGTGTACCTATCTATATATTTGAAACCTGTAGTTTGCATTTTTCATTGATAATTTTTGTTACAAAACTAATCGAAAACTGAAATAATATTATTAAAACTATCGTGAGACATCCTTAATAATTATAAAAACGATTTAAACTCACGTAAAAATTGTCAGGAATGGCCCGACATTCGAACTCATTTGGAGCTCTTCATCAGGAGGTAGCTATCCGTGCTGCTACGCGACTCGTGACCCACGGTCGGGCCGTTCCTGACAATTTTACGTGAGTTTAAACCGTTTTTATAATTATTAATCGAAAACTGTATTATTTTTCAACTTATTTCTGATTGCACGCAATGAAAGAATGAATAGCTATGTTACTTTTTATATAAACCTGAATTTCGTAAACTACAGACAGCATAATACTTATGAAATAACACCCCTCTTTTTTTCGTCGGGGGTTAAAAATAAGGAATAAGGCCTCTTAATTTCGCTAAATGTCAACTTTAAGTATGTTACTTATTTCGTGATATCACAAAGCATGGCCATATGAGCTCTCAAGAATGTGCGTCTTAGCAAAACATACATTATCACATAGCGATTTAGATTTACGTAGCAAGTAAACTTCGCCATATTATCATAAAGTACAGCCTTGTCATTTATGTCACAAAATATTTGCGAACGTATCTTTACTTGGTAAGTTCGTATTTTACTATTAACACTCTCGGGAGTTTGTCAATATTGTGTTACGCAAAGCAAGATGTAAATAACGCTTCACACCAGGTTTTTCGGATTTTCGCTTAGGTACGAGTATTTTATAGGATTTTAGATTATCTGCCAGTATTTGATTAGATCCGAATTCGACGAGAAATTGCGATATAATTATTCCTTGTGTAAATGTTAATAACCGTTAGGCCACCCCCAAAAGAAAAAAAAAAATTGGGCAAGTGCGAGTCCGACTCGCGCATGAAGGGTTCCGTACTTATATATATATATATACATAATCTATAACAAGTTTGTTGTATGGGAGCCCCCCTTAAATATTTATTTTATTTGAATTTTAGTATTTGTTGTAATAGCGGCAATAGAAATACATCATCTGTGAAAATTTCAACTGTCTAGCTATCACCGTTCTTGAGATACAGCCTGGTGACAGACGGACGGACGGACGGACGGACGGACGGACGGACGGACGGACGGACGGACGGCCGGACGGACAGCGAAGTCTCAGTAATAGGGTCCCGTTTTTACCCTTTGGGTACGGAACCCTAAAAATAGAACATCACTATTGAAACATCTGCATATTGTAAATATTTATATTATATATATATATATACTTACCTAACTCCGGGACAAAGTGCATGTCGTCGTTTTTTTTTGCCTTTCTACAAAATCTTGCACTTTTAAAATGTTTATGATCATTTTTATATTATTGTGATTTTGTAATTTATTCCGTAAGGCAATCACAGGTTTGTTTAGTAATATATAAGCTTGTTTCCATACTTTAATCTTTCTGCCCCAACGGCCAATGGTTCTACGAGCAATGTGCCCCGCCCACTGCCACTTAAGTTTGGCGACTGTGTGAGCTACATCTACAACCTTGGTTCTCTTGCGCAATCCCGCATGGAAACTCCGAGCATAAAGAGCGTTTTCGGCAAAATTAAAAAAGAAATAAGCATTTCTACGCAATGTTTACCGCCGAGACCAAGGGACCCCTTCCCAGGGTCATTAGGTTTGCTTCAAATAGTACTTGCTAAAGTAGGTAGGTAGGTAAAAGTGGTGATATGTTGGACAGTTGTCATAAAAAACGTCGAATTCAACCTCTGGAAAACGTAACAAAATAAAACGTAGGCCCGTACAATGTTTTACGATATTTCTGTAGCCCTTTCCATTAAAAAGCACTTTGTCTATTTTTTTAAAATTCCTTGGTGATAGTATTTATTTAAATGGATTTAAAAACAAGTTAAACATAATTGTGTTTCGAAATAAAATATTAGAATTCGTATTATTTTCTCAAAGATCAGAAAACAAAAACAAAAGTTTTTTTTTTCATTAATTAATTCATTCATTCAATACTTATCAAGTTATTACTAGCTCTCAAATCCATGGGTATACAAAGGTTATCTATCTGAAACACAAATTGCTCTTTCCCATCTGTAACTTTTCGCCAAAGTTTCATAGGCCCGAAAGCCATTTCTTTTAAAAAAAATATTTTTTTCAGAATAATTACAAAACAAACCTAACCTAACCTGGGTTAATAAGGGTTCTTTAAAACGATGTTTAGAACAACCTGAAGACATTACGGGTTTCAGGAAAAATGGCTATCGGACAAATGAAAATTTGAAACAAAAACAATACAGTATTTAACGTACACATTTATACATAGCAACCAATTAGTATTCATAAAACGCCGCTTTCCACACGTGTGCAATTAAATTTTGATTTTTAACCCACATTGTCATTAGTCGGAACAGTTCATTATTTCTGAGACCCATTGTTTATCCGAACAGATAATGATCCTTCGAAATATCGGAGATACGAGGGCATCGCACCAGAGCTATTGTTTCGAACAATGCCTCGTTGTTTAAGATTGCCGCGACGACTATTTCAGCTAAGTGGGTTTTGGCCCATTTGCGCGTTCTGGCTTTTTGATGACCGGGTGTTTTGCGGAACGGTTGGAATGATAAGTTGTGATGAATATTTCGGGTAAATTATATTTCGGATAAAATGAAAGGGTTGATTTAGTTGACCTGTGAAAGTTAACGAAGCGAACAGTTTAAAACAACATTTAATTTTGTTTTGTTGTCGTTGTATTATTTGGAGAAATTTTGAAAATTCTGTGATGCTCCTATAAAAGGTAATGCACTAACTGTTTTAATTAACATCCGTGTATTGGTAAGAAACCATAAAAAAATATACATATATCTAAAAACTAAAAATATAAAAGTAAAAAAAAACTTACATTATAATTATTATTGCTTTTGAATCAGTTCAGCCCACCTAGCATAACTGTGACACGCGACTCTGTTACGCGACATATACCACCTATCACTTTCCTTTCAATACCGTGTGAGTAAGACAGGAGATGCTGAGTCGCGCGAGAAGCGAACTCGCGGCAAGATTAATTATGCTAGCCCTAAGCCATCTTCATAAGACAAGTGTCAACTTTTATAGACGCAAAAGGCCAATCAATTATGTTGAATATTATCAAAATTGGCAGCAGATAATATATATATATGTATAAATATTTGTGTAAAGGATACGAACTTCTAAAAGGACAAAATCTCTTAATTAAAGCCTCGTTTCAATAAATCCATACCCAAACGGCCAACTACAATTAGAGAAAATATTCCCGAAGAAACAAACAGAACTTCCCAAAGAATATAATAACGCAGTCTATGATAATCTTATTGAATGAAGCCGCCCGAAATCCCTATTATCTAGCCCTAGAGAAATAATCAGGGTTCGCCAACATTTACTGCTAAGGAAAACGCCATTTTCTCTATTTTTAGCAGATGTTTTGTTAGCTGAGAATTACAGAGGTTTGTCGGTATGATGTTGACTTGACTCGATATGAGAAATAACAGGATGAAGGAGCTTTTTCTGTATATTTTAAGTAGCAAGGTCCTGTATGAATAGTATTTTCTTAAACACGCAATGAAATATCGTCGTAACGTGCGTTAAAACTTCGGAGGCTTCGAAGTGTCACGTTTTGGGCGGAGCAATTCGAGAGAACTGAATTTACGGAATTTATTAGAACGGAATTTAGTATTTTTTTTATGTTTTGGCTAAACAGCTGAATTATGTTTTTTGAGTGGTGTATTTTTTTGTTTCATTGCATAGATATGTTTGAGAAAAGCACTATACATGCCTTAGCCGTGAAAAGGGCTTGCCGGCTTCGTGTCACTATCCTTACTCAGCCGATGAGCCCTTATTTCCCGGCGTCTGCAATAATGTACTATTTTGAAAACCAATAAATTAATTGAGGGAGTCTCAAATAATTAATATACGCGATATAATTCGTTTTAATTGTTTTATTACTTATATCCCTTACTTTCTTATGTATCCTTAGCATATGTACCTAAACATAAAATTATAGCTCAGAATTCCATTATGTTACTATAGAACTTACTTACTTAACTTTCCCAATGCCGTGAATTTATTTTTTTAACTTTTTTGTACATTACAAAAACATGCCATAAACCAACAATCAGGATTGGTACAGACGAAGCGTGCATTGCAAAAAAAATATTTTGGCTAAATATTTTAAATTAAATGTAATATAAGTAGGTAGAACCCATTTTATGCATTAAACAGAACATGAGTAAAGGTCGTTTCTAACTCGTTTCTTAGACTTTAATACATTACACATCATACCTGCGTCAATAATATATTACATCGTTACTTACCAACGGATAAAAAATAGTAGATTGTTTGAAAAGGGGCTAAAACAAGTCATTATGACATGTGATTATTTGGACGAGCGAACACAGTGGCAGTGAGCGAAGCAGCGGTATTTATAACGTGTTAAAAGCTGCAAAAAAAAGAAAATTAAATGGTAACCCATGCGCAAAGCCGTTTTTTGATTTGGATTATTAAAATGACATTTCGTAAGTTTGTATTTAAACCATTTTGACTTATTAAGCTAAAATTCAAAACTAATTGTTTTAACAACATTACAATAAATGTTTGTAAATTTCTTGGAGTTGTAATTTTAGTACCTATCCCAAATTTAAAAAAAATAACTACAGTAACTGCAGATACTTCTTGGTTACCTGAATTTTCGCCGATCTGATCAGGTTGGTATATTAGTTGGTATATATATATTTTTACTTATCCGTAAGATTTATTTTTCATTTCCATAGAAGTTATTATATTATGTTTTCCATTTAAGTGGTCTTAATAAGTGGTGAACGGTGTTGGTCACACATACTGTATATAATTCTAAGTTACTTTTAGTTGACTAGTCAATTTGTAGTGACTGTTTGTAATTTTTTTGTTGTTTGTAATAAAAAAATTAAACCTAGGGGCTAAAAGTATCATTTTCGCCCACTTCCCGAAGAAGAGAAACGAAGAAAAAAGTTCAGCTGGTTCCTTAATATCAATGGCAAAATTAAATTTCATCGCACACATTCTCATAGCGAAACGTCAGCTAGTTTTTGCAAAAAAAACGTATTAAACTACAGCGTTCCCCTCGTATTTGCTGTTCATTAACAGTGACAGGCGCCACGCAAAAAGCGTGAACTGGAACGTGACCTAACACCTCGCAAGTAACGTGAGTTCGCAAGTAATCTCCAAGTGAAATTGCGACTCTAGCTATGAGTAGGATAGATACAATTTTTGGAAGAACATTTTTTTTTTCGATAGTCCTTGCTGTAAGGGTCTGCAAACTGCAGCTTTGTCATTTTTGTTTAACATTGTTTTTTTTTTTTTTTTTTAAGTGACTATTTGGCAGTTCGCAATATTCTTGGCTAAAGAGGTCTGTGCATTCGAACCCAATAAAAAAAACTAGTTGGTTCCGTGGAAGATGGGTCGCGTGCTGGTGTGGGACGCAACATGCGTCGATACCCTAGCACCGTCAAACCTTCCACGAACCTCGATCCGGGCCTGCGGGGCGGCGGAGAAGGCTGAAAAACGAAAAAAAAACAAATACCAGGGTCCAATACCATTTCACCGCATTTGGTGTCGAGACCCTGGGCCGGTGGGGTCCAAGCGCTAGAACTCTTTTTAAAGAGCTTTCGAAACGGCTCGTCGACACCACCGGTGACCAAAGGGCTGGCAGCTTCCTCGCTCAGCGTCTTAGTATAGCAATACAGCCAGGTAATGCTGCCAGCGTCTTTGGTACAATGCCATTTTTAGACTTAGTTTAGTTTAGATTTAGCTTTAGATTTAGATAGGCTTATTTTAATTGGATTATTGTTTATTTTGTTCTGTTATATTTTTTATTTGTTGATAGTAATTTGAACGGTTTACGACACTGATATATTGTGTCCAAACAAAGGTTAAAATAAAAATAAATTTTTTAATTGTTTATTTCATAGAAATTTATAATAATACATAAAAGAAAGTAACTTCAAAGCTTGATTTGACACTGTCGTGTGTCAAAATTTCAACTGCTTGATCAATATCAACAGTGCACAAGTGCCACCACACAGTGCCAAACATCGAAATTTTATTTTAATTGAGCTTCAGACACAGACCCATATCGAAACGACTATAACACAAAATGGTCTTCCAAAAATTGTACGTACCCTATTCAGTTGAGCCCGAACCATTGCAAACACATGTGATCAGTACGCACGGTTTCCGTCGAATATTCGTTGACGCCTGCCTTTCTGCTGGTGCGAAAAATTCGGATGCGAGGAATTTTGAACAGATGCTAATACAATATGGATTAGATTAAGAGTCAGCGTTTGAACGCGCGCATTTGTTTTGGGATAAACCGTTCCTTTGGAAATATTATTCTTTCAAAGCTGCTTTCAGAATCGATATTTTTGATATAATGTAAAGTATGTAAAAATTATATTCATTCATTCATAATTTAAGAGCTTCGCTCTTGTTGGTGGAGTAATCGCCACTCTTCCCTATTTCTTGATAGTATTTTGGTCTCCTGATACGACATAGTGCCCACTTTCTCTTTCACTTGACTAAAAAACGTAATTTTTGGTCTTCCTCTGCCTCTTTTCCCGTCCATTTTGCCTTCCAGGATGTTCACAAAGAAAGCATCATGTCGCATCAGGTGTCCAATCATCCGTCCTCTTCTATTTTGGATGGTTTTCAGTAAGCAACGGCCTTCCTTTACCCTACTCAAAACCTCTTCATTGGTTTTCTTTTCCGTCCAGCTAATACTTTCCATTCGCCTTTCCAGAAATGATACAGCATTACAGTTATTACCAATACACTGTACAATTTATAAACATTCAAAAGAATATAAATAAAACTTAAAAGTTAGGAAATCCCGCAATCATCCATCGCCTCACAATACCTCAGGAGCATTTGACAAACATCCGTCCATCGACTCGCAAACAAATCAATCTCTGGTACAGATGACAGCAGCGCGTTTAGAAATGGTGTACTTACGAAATTAAAATGTGTTCGTACCTTGGGTTTTCGAAAGAACGACATTTGGAGGAATGGCGCTTTAGTAGAATAATACCGGCACTTTTGAATTTTTTTTGTTGGAATTGGCAAAATACAAAACGGACGTTTTTGTCTCATAAACGGTGCATAAATATTTGTGTATGATACGAGTAGTGATTATGTTTACGCAAGAAATGTATACTTCGACACTTTCAAGGAAATCAAAATTTATACGGTATTTGGGTTAGGACCAATAAATTTGATGAAATTAAGGCGTAGTTAGCCAATACAAAAAGAGGAAATAAAAACAATTGGAACAAGTTCCGTTGTGCGACAAAAATTAACGATACAATAAGGAACCTTAAAATAGAACCTTCAGGTACTTTATTGGAAGGTTAACTGTCGTCGCACAACGGAGACTTTGATACAAATATTAATTGAGTGAGGTAAGTTGGTAAACTTTTTGGTCTTTACCCATTTTCCGTTGACATAAAACTATAAAATGTATCTATTTATTTATTTATTGATACAAAATCCACAGCACAAATTACAATATTTTTTTAAACAGATACATATTTGTTTAACAATGCCAATTACGGATTTACATTATACAGACTTATCACTAACAAATAAAAACTAACGTTGCGGTAGGAGACGCATTCAGATAAGTGATCAACTGAGTAAGTAAATTTCCAAGGTGGAAACATATTATAATAACTGAAAAATTAAAATAAGAGTAAATGTTTTAACAGTTATTGAGGAACCAATGGTAAGCTGAATAAATAAAGAGATTTGGAATGGCAGGTGTTGCATTGATGTTGTGTGTTTATGTATGTATGTATGTGTGTGTGTGTGTGAATGATTTCAAACTCGGCAACTCACGCTGATTTGACGAGTAGTACCGTCTTATACTACAAGTATAGGGAAAAATCTGAAAACTATGCAATTGTTAAATAATAAATAGTGGTTTCATAGTTCGTACGGAACCCTTGGTACACGGGTCCGACTCGCACTTGAGCCACGGCGATTAGCTGCACTGCACTTACGTTATGATTATAAAAGTACTCCCGCTTTTTTAACTGCACATAATTCATGAAACATAATTAATCGTCTTACGCACTGCTTTTTTATGATGGCTTCGCACTTTGTATCGTTAATAGGTTTCATTTAATCCCTTTAACCGTAGTAAATACTTTTTGTTTAATTTTGTAGTGTTAAAAGACTAAATCAAACCAAATTCGTATTTAATAATCTAGGTACACTAGGGTGGCTAGTAACGACATCTATTATCATTCTGTGTACAACCATAATATTTGCATTATAATCTGCGTGTTTTTATAAATTAACTAGCGACCCGCCCCTGATTCGCACGATTGCAATGCTATATTAGGCATGTATTATAAATTACAAAAGGCATCAAAATCCGTTGCATAGCTTTAAAGATCTAAGCATACATAGGCACAGACAGACAGCAGGAAGCGACTTTGTTTTATACTATGTAGTGATTTGTAAACTGCCAATTTTTTATGTTGTTTTTATGAGAATCCGTTATGAAATTTTCGCGTGCTCAATACTTTTGACAATTAACCTCCTGAGACCCAGATTTTTTTTGTCGTCGAAGTGCTAGACGCCGCTTGTACATTTTTTTGTACATAATAAATATTTGCTGTCAGTCCTGAACATACTTGACCTAACAACTACAAAATGAGAAGAGTTTTGGGTGTGATACTATTTTTAGATGTATAGACGGTATGTAAAGAACACTATGACATTGATTAAATTGTCCCATCTTTTGTACAAAAAAATGTACATGGGGTCTGAGTTCCATGTCAACTATCATGGAGTTTGTACACGAGGCTTGAGTTGTAACTCAGCTGACTAACATAATTAGGGAAAAAATTAGGCACATTATTAAAGATATGAAAGTTTTAATTAAACCTCTTTATCAAAAATACAGTTTAAGAAAGTTTCCATAGAATTACACGATAAACTTCGATAGATTCGATGATTCTGTAGCAAAAGATCAGCCTCCTCTTCGCAAACATTTCTACGACGGCCGCGGCTTCTCCCACGACTACCGCGTCCGCGACTGCTTTGTCCGCGACCACGACCCGGCCTTCACTTTGACAGACTTGAGGTGGCAAATCGTCTTCTGATGACAATTCCGATGAAGACTCGCTCGAACTATTATCTGAATCTTGTCTAATAACTGGTGACAATTCGTCGTCAGTACCCATCGAGGGCATCGAGATAGTCACCCCATCTCCGTCCTCATATTCTGAATTATCGACACATTCAAGTAGGTATATCTTGGTCTTTGAGAACTGCAAATAAAGTAAAAAAACCATTAAAATCGTGAAAAAGTAAAACTTGTAATTGGGCATTTTTTTCTAAAGTTGTACACCCCACGTTTTTTTAATTTTTGATATTTTGGGTATTTTCTGTTTTTTTCTCCAAATTAGATCGAAAGAGCTCGTGATTCTGAGTAGAAAATACCCAAAATATCGAAAAAAAAAAAAAAAGTGGGGTGTACAAATTTAGAAAAAATGGCCCAATTGAGACCCAAAGTGCAAAATTTTGAACAAATACATATTGCCACCCAGCAATCCGGCTAATTAGCTCCAACCTTAGAAATTATATTTGTTTTTAAGATTCCATCCTTTGTGCACATACTGGCCACAAAACGACGATGAAAACAACAAAGATTATCAAAATATATCAAGATTAAACTTACCCTTTCGGCGAGTAGACGTCATGATTACACCGTCACTCTCGTGGTTTTGACAGGTGACGCTCATTTGACTGTGGTAAACACTCAAATGTTTAAAAAGAGAACATACTTACTCTATGGACTGTCAAAATAAACCCGCGAAGATTCAAATTTAAAAGTGGTGAACCTAAACATTTAGTACAAAAATATGCACTCTCGGCGTTTACTACTGCAATCAGCTATATGTTGGGGCCCGAAGGGTGAACTTTATTATGTACAAAATTTTGTACCGGGGGTCCTAGGAGGGTAATTTATTTTTTTACTTTATTTTATTTATTTTATTTTATTACATTACCTATCTCTCGAACAATAAAATTATTGGTATAATTTATGAAATTATTTGTCATCACTGACTGTATTGCGTTGTGTTATATAAGATTCTTATTATGTCTAGTCTATCTAGTATCTAATTGTGTGCTCCCATCGCCTTCTGCTGCACCTACTCTGTATTAAGCTAAATTTTTCATCAATTTCACTACCCAAAGGTTGTCTCGAAGAGATCGCTCTTTAGTGATAAGACCGCCTGTTGTCTACCGTTATTTATAAATTGTATTTATCTTGTTTCCTTTTGTAAACTTTTATTGGTGTGCAATAAAGTATTGTTGTATTGTATTGTATTTTTCAACTCTACATAATTATATGTATATCAGTCAGTTGTTACAATAGGCGGCTTGCTTTTTTTTGTTTAACATTGAATCATAAATCTTAATTTTTCAAAAAAAATTATATAAAATAACTTACTTGATGGCCAAGAACTTTGAGTGTAAAAATAAAAGGATTCCCTCCCCTTCCCCGGACGCCACAGAAAAAGGCCCTAGTCGAATAAAGGCGGAGCGATGGACGGGCTGGGTCACAATTGTGATCCGATAATTGTAGGTGTACTTCGGGTCTATATCGTTTCCTAGTTAGTAGATTTTCTTTGAGACCGTAAATTATTTGAGATTTTTATAAAACCAACCTAACGTAACCTAAAATATTAATAGAATGATATTCGTAAGAATTATGAAAAATGTATAACTACAGGGGATTTTTTTTTTCTTAAACATGCAATGAAATATCTTCATAACGTGCGTTAAAACAGGCACATTTCGGGCGGAACAATTCGAGAGAACTGTAAAGGAATTTCATACAAAATTGATGGCCTAGGCCGGGAAGTATTTTTTTTTAAACATGGCATCTGCGTTCATGAACGGGCTAAACAGCTGAATTATGTTTTTTTGAGTGCTGTATTTTTTATTTCATTGCATATTATGTTTGAGAAAAGCACTATTACATAGCCGTGAAAAGCCGTCTATACCTACTCAGCCGGCAAGCCCTTATTTCCGGGCGTCTGCAGTAATGTACTATTGCGAAATTATTTACTGGCGAAATGAGACGTTTGACGAAATAAGTTTCTAAGAGTCAAAGGGCTCCCATATTTTTTGACACGCTGCGCGGAGTGGATCCCCGAGCAAAGGGCCCCTTTTGGCCCGCAAGGGAGAAGAAAAAAAATACAACCCATCTTGCAATTATAAGTTGTGCTTCACGACTGTTGTCGCACGACATAGCGTCACCCGTCACTCTCACACAGTATTGCATAGAAAGGGATAGGTGATGTATCTCGCGCGAGAAAGATTCGCATGTCACAGTTGTGCTAGAGGGGTTGGCCCGTCGCGTCGCCACACCCAACGATATATTAAACAAACAACCAATAATGTTACTGTTTTTACTTTTATTTTTATTGTTATCATGTTTGAGTACCTACCTACTAATTTTTGTGTTTCTTTCTGTATACCATACAAATGCTTTGGTCATCTGTACTGTTAATTTGTATGTTATAAATACCTAAGTAAAATAAATAAATAAAATACAGACCCGCGATAGATAAAAGGGAATATATTTTTAGGATTGAATTCTATGCGCATACCAAAGTTTTGTCACATGTAACATTAAGGTTCGATTGTATCTGAAATAAATTGAAAATAACATCGTGAACTGTGAAAGCAGTCCTAAAATTGTTTAGAAAGCCGCAGGGATTGGTCCACATTTTTGGGACCTTATGTCCGTGTGATATACATTCTTCCGTTTTAAGTAATGAGCCTGGAATTTCAATTTGGCACACATTTGGCACACGTACTGTTTGATACTTTTTTACATTTAATTTAATTTAATTTAGTTACATTTTATTCTAAAACTAGCGACCCGCCCCGGCTTCGCACGGGTGCAATGCTGATAAATTATGCATGTATTATACATATAAACCTTCCGCTTGAATCACTCTATCTATTAAAAAAAACCGCATCAAAATCCGTTGCGTAGTTTTAAAGATTTAAGCATACAAAGGGACATAGGGACAGAGAAAGCGACTTTGTTTTATACTATGTAGTGATAGTATTGAAAAAATCAAACTAATATTAATCGTCTACCTGCAGCCAGCTCCTCACACTCTACAAGTTCCAATTTTACATATACCAAGTGGGCCCTGTAACAGGAGCAATAAATTAAAACATAGATTCTACCCCTCAAACTGAACAACATTGATTAAACAACTTTTAAAAATAACTCATTTATAATGTAAACCTGTAAAATAAAGTTTATTCAAAGAAGCAATGTATTGCGAAACATTTGATATTTAGTAAAGTGACAGCTATGTCAATGCTAAAGCGATGTCAATGTTAGACGGCGTACATTGAAAATGCTATTTACTTTGTTTGAAATAATGAACATATGAAAACAGTATTTTTAAAAACAGTTTCTGAACAGATGTTGTTCAGTTTGACGAGTAAAATCTATTTTTTTTTATTAAAGCAGTAACGTCTGCTAACGTAAACTAAATGTTTACAAATGAAGCGAAAATTGAAAAATTTAATGATTCGGACAGGATTCGAACCTGCGTTTCCAACGGCTTTCCGGGCCAACACTGGCGTCCTCCCAATTGGACCACCGAATCAGATGTCAGAGTCATTGAATTTTTCAACCAGTTGCTTCGACATGCCTTAGGGTGGCATCGTAGCGCCATCTACCGTAAAGATTTAGACTTTATCGTCGGCACCATCGTCTCAAATTTGTTGAGAATCGATAGTAACGATGTGCTACACCCAAATTACTTATTTTTTTATTAAAGCAGTAACGTCTGCTAACGTAAACTAAATGTTTACAAATGAAGAGAAAATTGAAAAATTTAATGATTCGGACAGGATTCGAACCTGCGTTTCCAACGGCTTTCCGGGCCAACACTGGCGTCCTCCCAATTGGACCAGTAAAATCTGTTTTAATTTTTTGCTCCTGTTACAGGACCCACCTGGTATATAATAGATGGATACAGCTAACCCTGTAGTATATGGCATCTTCTAGTTAAATAATAAAATAACACGATTTACACTTTAGTAAATATTAGGGAATAACATAAATTAAAAATTTTAAACAACCCCGACATCATGGTCATCATGAAACCCTGTTTTAAGGGGCTCCCTACAGAAATCAGCCAATTTGATGATTTTTACATCGTATCTAGTTTGTGGATTATAGAGTTATAATGTCCTATTTAATATATATTGTAGTATGGTCTATGCTTAACACTTTGTATGTATAGACCCGAATTTTGATTTAACGACTGTGTATTTTATAAAAAAATATTCGGTGAAGGACCAAAAATACACTAATCTCGTTTCTACTTTTATCCCCGGTGTATATGTAGAAAATATCTTACATTTTATTGTTCTAAACCATATTCCACAAAATTTGTTCTGAAGCTTTTTCTATTTTTCTCAATACTTTTCAAGAAAAACGCAAAAAACCGTTTCCACAACTTTTTCCCCGAAAAAATCGTTAACTTTGACGGCCTGTATCTCAAAGTCAGTGACATGTGAAAGGTACTTGATACGGTATTTTGTTGTGGAAAAACTATGTTATTATGATTAGCTATTTATAATATGGGAAAATCTATCGCAACAGATCGAAGGTCATTGAGAGCGGGGAGCCCCTTAATAAGTGATATAGAAAATGCTACTAAAACTAAACAAAAAAACAAACTTTGGAATTCCTAGCTTCAATATGTGCTCAGAGCCCGTCACTTGTTCCACTAAAAACCAAATATCTTAGAGACGAGAGCTCCGATTTTCATCAAAGAAAGCTAAGAACCATCTCAACAAATCATGCTTTTGATTAAAAAAAACAGCACTTAAATCAGTCCACCCGTATGGGCGCTATGATGCCACAGACAGACACACAGATACACAGACACACAGATACACAGACACACAGATACACAGACACACAGATACACAGACACACAGATACACAGACACACAGATACACAGTACACAGACACAGACACACAGACACACAGACACACAGACACACAGATACACAGGCACACAGATACACAGACACACAGATACACAGACACACAGATACACAGACACACAGACACACAGACACACAGATACACAGGCACACAGATACACAGAAACACAGATACACAGATACACAGATACACAGACACACAGATACACATATTAAACTTATAACACCCCTTTTTTTTCTTCGGGGGTTAATAAAACTCGCCTTATTAATGAAATAAACTGATCCTCTTTTTAGGGTTCCGTACCCAAAGAGTAAAAACGGGACCCTATTACTGAGACTTCGCTGTCCGTCCGTCCGTCCGTCCGTCTGTCACCAGGCTGTATCTCAAGAACGATGACAGCTAGTCAGTGGAAATTTTCACAGATGATGTATTTCTATTGCCGCTATAACAACAAATACTAAAAATAAAATAAAATAAATATTTAAGGGGGGCTCCCATACAACAAACTTGTTATAGATTATGGTACGGAACCCTTCATACCAATTTTTCAAATTTTTTGAATTCCGTGGAAGACATTAACACTATGTCATAACCATAACCAGCAACTTATCACAGGCGGTTATTAAACAAGTGTCATAAATAATCATATAATTTGCATGTCCTTACCGCGGAATAAATCAATTTTATTGTCTTGCGGAAACATCTGGCGCTTGTTGCGAACTACATCGCGATATTACAACTTAAGATTAATAACTAGGGAACTGACGGGATGACGTGCAAGGCTTCGCTCCCTAGGGACTGGTTACTATTGCAATATAATAATAATATTACTCTTCAGTTTTTCCTGGTAGTTAGACGCTCGGTTGTGTCAAACAATAATTGTTCAGTAGTTTGTATTAATTTTGTTATTGTGACGATGCGGCTGGCGTAGTGGTAGCATTTTTATTCTTATATTTTTTTCTAATTCTATTTAAGGCTTCTTATCCGTTCAAAAATGCTGATTGTTTTAGACATTTTTCTCTATGATCAAACATGTTTCTTAACATATTATCAATGTTACTACTTAGAACAGGGCTATTAAAATTTATTGGTATATATATGAAACCTACAGTTTGAATTTTTCATTGATAATTTTTGTTTCAAAAACCACTCGAAATTGACAAAATCCATGCAGAGAACTGTTTTTTTTTTTTACTTATTTTCGTCTGCACGCAATGAAAGCGTGAAATAGCTATCGTAACTATCAAGACCACAAGAAAAAGTATAATGCAGTTAAAAAACATGGTTCAAATTATCAATAATATAAAAAAATATATGGAATTCACAGCTAGTGGGACATTCTAATCTAGTCTCAATGTTTCTGTTTAGCCTTATAGTTGACTGATATAGAATGCCTTGTGGCATTAAGTCCGCCATTTGTATTAGTTTGATCTGTGCATTATTGCACAGATCAAAGAAGTTTAAATAAATAAATAATCTATTCTAAGCAATCTGAAATGTTATATTTTTATGAACTTTATACAAACATATCACATGACAAATTTCGCAACAAAGGCTTTTTCCATTCATTACACTGTTATAAAATACCCGTAT
Source organism: Apotomis betuletana (assembly GCA_932273695.1). Lineage (NCBI taxonomy): Eukaryota > Metazoa > Arthropoda > Insecta > Lepidoptera > Tortricidae > Apotomis > Apotomis betuletana. The sequence goes on along the minus strand of OW026314.1, from coordinate 17,236,286 downwards.
AATTAAAAACCATAACAAAATAGCGCTTTTCAAATGAAAATAAATTCGATAGTGCCATTACGAAATTCGATATAAGGCTGTAAATATAGTAAACTCGTCACACAAATACTGAAGCCTTTTTAATTTACCAAATGTAAAAAGTTTTGCCATTCATTCCGTTCCCAATTCCAAGAGTCTTTACCTTATAAGAAGTTGAGAATAAATAGGTAAAGCAATCTCAAAACGAATTACTTGAAATGTAATTAGGTAAGGGAGCCCCAGGATTGTTCAGAACGGCTTAAGGCATCATCGATTGAGGCTTATGATTAGCCTCCGATTAAGGCCGTGGTACCTGTATAAGCCTCTAGGTAGGGATTTAACGAGGGCGGAGGTTTTAATATCTTCGATTAAAGTTTCGCTACGTCTTCAGAATGTGAGTGAGTATATTTTAAGAGTTTTTCTATACTTGCATATTGTAATCTGTTGATTATAGTTGCAACAATTCGCTCGGCTTTTTAGACCTACCACAATTCTATAGTCTACGGTACCCGCTATAGAACTTTAATTTTTCCTAAGAAATCTCTCCTAATCAAATGAATTTCAAAAAGAGAAACATTAGCATCACTACATAGTATAAAACAAAGTCGCTTTCTCTGTCCCTATGTCCCTTTGTATGCTTAAATCTTTAAAACTACGCAACGGATTTTGATGCGGTTTTTTTTAATAGATAAAGTGATTCAAGAGAAAGGTTTGTATGTATAATACATGCATAATTTATCAGCATTGCACCCGTGCGAAGCCGGGGCGGGTCGCTAGTATTTGATAAAAAATAAAACACGCTACTTTTCCTTGATTGGTTGAAACTACTTGTCAAAAAAAATTTACAATCACGCCATCCGCCATGAGCATCGCGATCCAACGCGAAACAACGATATCCCCACATATTATACTCTACCACTCTATCAGCGTGACTTAATATTTATATCCATGCCAAATTGCAGCTTTCTGGTATGAAAAGACTTTGAGCTAAGCTCGGACTTTTGAACAGACGGACGGACATGGCGTTACTATAAGCGTTCCTTGTTGACTACGGAACCCTAAAACTGAGGTAGCGGTTTGCGAGTACGTAAGATCAAGAAAAATATAAACTGTAGGAGGAAGTCTGTGCTCAAGACCTGGTCACGACCTATATTTAGAGGGTTTATCATCATTTCCTAGTGTTTTTTTTTCCTTTTTAGCAGTGGCAGTGCTAAACGTTGGCAGGTTATTTAATTTGAAACGACTGCCAGCTACAGACGCACGGATTATTAATTTCCTTCAGAATTTAATAGGCTATAAATAACATTGAGAAGTGTTGTTAAGTCTTCGAATGGAAAATATGTATTTTCTACCCAAAAACGTCTAAAGGATGTTGATCGCATAATATTTCAGCATACGTGTTGTAATTGTAAGATGAAATGAATAAAATATTTAGGTGTATAATTCTGAGAATATATTATTATAATGATTTAGCAAGAAATGTGAAGGCACCTCCAATATATCTTAACTATCGGCATAATAAAGAGATACTTGGCAAATCAAGCATAATGTTGAATATTTTTCTTATAATGAAATGTAATGTAAAACAATATTATTTCTAACATCATTGAGCTAATATAGAAACAAAAGTATTTTACTTTTCTATAAACTGATTTAAGCAAAAAAAAGATAATATTAAACCCTATCTAAAAAATTAAGTCTCACTAGGTATAGGTAAATCATCATCCTCCTAGCCTTTGTCCCATTTTTTGAGAATGAATTCTCAATCGGGGTCGGCTACCTAAATCCCAAGATGTGGCGTAGGCACTAGTTTTTACGAAAGCGACTGCCATCTGACCTTCCAACCCAGAGGGGAAACTAGGCCTTATTGAGCTTAGGTGGTTTCCTCACGATGTTTTTCTTCACCGAAAAGCGAGTGGTAAATATCAAATGACATTCCGTACATAAGTTCCGAAAAACTCATTGGTACGGGCCGGGTTCGAACCCGCGACCTCCGGATTGAAAGTCGCATGCCCTAACCACTCTAGGCTACCACCGCTTCACTAGTCGCATGCCCTTACCACTAGGCTACCACCGCTTCACTCACTAGGTATAGGTAAATGGGAAAGAAAAAACATAAAAAATAAAATGTTTTTTATAACACCGCAAGGTATCCATATAAGACTCGCACAAAGCGAGGTGAAACACTTTTCAACTAAAATTTCTGTAACTTTTATTTAGAAATAAATAGGCTTATTGCTACCTATAAAAAAAAAGCTTTTTGAAAGTATGTTCAGCCATTCCCAATTAATATTGCGTAATTTGCGTAACAACTGAGCTATTGAAGTTGGAGGCAAATATTAGGTACTTCACTTAGATTGAAGTACCTAATCATTTTATCTGACTAAGCGTAAAATGTGGATATAAATTCCATCTATTTTTTTCCTGTTTTCAGAGAAAAACTGTATCTTGATCCGGCAATAAAAATACATGAAATTATTGAATAAATTATGATTTATAATTGGAGAATTGGGGCGATTTGTTTATTTATTGTTAAATATATTTTTAATTTTAACTTATACTTTAGGCGTATTTAAAGGATTAGTTTATTGTTTTTTCTATAATTGTTTGTGTTAATTAATTTATACTTATACGGTTACCGCATCTAGGCGCATCCCCAGATGGTTATAGGATACTTTTTACCCGACTGCTGAGAAGCAAAAAGAAGGTCATGACTTTTTTCCATGACAACAAAAATAATTATCCAATATGGTGTTAAAGATTATAATGCCAAACCAAGATTAATTTATTTTCTTTTCGGGATGGCAGAATGTATATAAAATGTAAAACATCAAGAAGAAAGAGGTGGAAGAAGAAGACGAAGAAAGCAGACCCCACAACCGGATGGGAATAATAATTGCTCAGGAGAGAGAGAGAGAGAGAGAGAGAGAGAGAGAGAGAGAGAGAGAGAGAGAGAGAGAGAGAGAGAGAGAGAGAGAGAGAGAGAGAGAGAGAGAGAGAGAGAGAGAGAGAGAGATAGTTTAAAACACCCCCGACGCAAGTAGCTGGTCATCATGAGACCCTGTTTTAATGTGTGATATAGAATATGCTATTAAAACTTACACACAGGTACACAGATACACAGACACGCAGATACACACACCCCTCTTTTTTCGTCGGGGTTAAAAATACGCAATAACACTGATACTCTTTTGACTTGTACGTTATTCTATATTTTTTTCCAAAGCTACTACGTTTTAACCTACAAGTCATTAATATTCTAAAAAAACTTAAGATCGTATTAAGCCCAGACAAGTCTCAATGTCGAGAAGGCTCTATAAATGAATATCACGTAGCAACTGAGCTACTGAAGTTGGCGCCAAATATTAACTTAAGGACGGGAGTAATTACATTGTATTCAGCTGGAATCATTATTCGGAGGATGTTTGTGATCTATTCCCGGTCTTAATTTAGACTAGCAAAGTTAATTAAGGCTAAATAACTCAATTAATTTGAGAATAATGTTATTAAAACTATCGTGAGATATCATTATATAATTATATATAAGAACGGTTTAAACTCGCGTAAAAATTGTCAGTAGCGGCCTGACATGTTTCGAGCTCTTCATCAGGGGCAGCTATCCGTGCTCAGCTGCTACGCGACTTGATTGGGCCACGAGTTGCGTAGCAGCACGGATAGCTGCCCCTGATGAAGAGCTCCATATGAGTTCGAAATCGACATGTTCCTGACAAAGGACCCCGCAGCAAACTTAAGGAAAAAGTGGTTTCAGTCAAATAGCACTAAATTTTAGTATGATGTAGATTCAATCTTGTCTTGATAATTTTTTTGTAAGAGCGCAACTCTCTCAGATCTATACTTTCTGAAATAATCAAGCATACATTTTTTTTATTTACGCGACGTGTTTTCTGCAATATATTACGAAATGATACGCTACGCACTGACAGTTACTGACGTAATTAAGTCAAGTAGCCATTGCTGCCATGATGCGTTGTAAGTATTTTCCTTACTTTTATTCATGTACTAAAATAATCACGTAATTAATAATTATCGAACATAAAATATGATCTTTGTAATGTTTCTGTAACGTTGACATTGCATTTTATCAATTATCTATATTATGAACGACATAAATAACAGAGCAAATAGGAGGAATTACGTAAACCATTTATTTTGTATAAAACAGTTAAATTGATTATTTCAGAAAGTATACGTCTGAGAGAGTTGCACCCTTAAAAAAATTAATCAGGAGAGTTAAATCTACATCATACTAAAATTTTGTGAGATTTGACTGAAACCACTTTTTCCCTAAGTGTGCTGCGGGGTCCTTTTACGTGAATTTGAGAAAAATCCGTCAAATAAAGGACAAAACTTAATTTAACATTACGTCACCGGGACAATGGAATTATATGCGTAGAACCAAAAAATACAGGAGGCTCACTCATGATAGCTCAAAAAACCGATGGCCGTTGGGGCAGAAAAGTTCTCGAGTGGAGACCACGTTCCGACGAGCGGAGCGTAGGCCGCTCGCAAGGTGGTCAGACGACCAGCGGGGATAGCATATCTTGACGCGACTTCACTTGTCGTGCGACTTAGCGTTATCAGATAACGCTACAGATACAGATTCTGTCTTGCTCGCACAGTATTGACAGGGAAGAGACAGATAGTATTTGTCGCGTGTCACAGTTAGACGTGCTGGTTAGAGTTGCGGGGACTTGCTGGATCCCATGTGGAAGTCTAATGAGGAGGCCTATGTCAAGCATGGACGTCCTATGATGATGATCATCTATTACAAATAATATCATGGATATTTCCTTTAATATAGCCGATAAATCGTTCAATTAACCATGTTATTAAGTCCATTAGTTTTTGACGACGCGTTTGGCTCGGTTTGTAGACACCTGCCTACTGAGCCGGCGGTCCCGGGTTCAAATCCCGGCCAGTGCAAATATTTGTGTGATGAACTCGAATATTTGTGCTTGGGTCATGGTAGTTCTATGTATTTAAGTATATATTTATCTATATAAGTACGTATATCGTCGTCTAGTACCCATAACACAAGCCTTCTTGAGCTTAATTTGGGACTAGATCGATTTGTGTGACGTTGTCTGATATTTATTTATTTATTATTAGGCTATTTAATTATGTTCGTCCATAAATTTAACTGTAGCGAATTGTATCCTGAAAAGTAACGCCCAAGTCAATTGCCTTCACAAACCTATTTAATTCAGAAAATGAACAGACACCTACAATATTTAATATCCAACAGGGCAAGACGTTTAATATTATCCAACATAATATTTTTCCTAGAGCCGAAACGTAAGCATGTCAGGCGTTTGGTTACGCAACAAAGAATTGTTTTTCACGGGACAAGCGAAATTGTACTCACTCTAAATGTGACCTTTTTAACTGACTTAAAAAATTAAAGTTCTCATCTCGGTTGTTTTTTTTTTTTCATTTTTGTTACCTCAGAACTCCGTGATCGTTATTGAATCAAAGATTCATTTGAAATAAAGAGGAGCGGAATTAAGTCATTATTTCGTTTAATTTTCATCATACTAATATTATTAGTCGAAAGTTTGTGAGTGTGCTTATGTGCATGTGTGTTACTTCCATTTTGTGCCTGGGTCATGGATGTTATTTTTGTATTTAAGTATGCATTTATCTATATAAGTACGTTTATCATCGTCTAGTGTCCATAGCCCACTACTTAGAGCTTACTGTGGAACTAGATTGATTTGTGTAAGGTTGTCCAATATTTTTTTTATTATTTATTTATTTAATACTAGGTGCAACTTTAGAGTACAAAGGTAGAAATCCTCACCTGTCACTCTCAATATTCCGATAACTGGAATTAGTAACACGATTCGACTTATCAGTGATCATTACAGAACCCCAAAAAACGGTGTCAGCTTACCTAGCGATATTGGGCACAAATTAATTTCGGATGGAGGAAAATTTATGTTAACCGCAAAAATACGTGGGAAAAGAACCTTTTTATTAATTTCCGTATAAACATCGGCCGGCCCGGATTCCCGTCAATTTCACTTAATTATCGTTTTTTTACGGAAAGCAGTGGCCGAGAATTTGAGTGAATTATTGATACTGTTCGTGAAATGAAGGTTTGATAAGTACAGTCAGTTACGTTTAAACAACAATATAAATTACATATTTTCCTTCAAGTTTGGGATTTACCTCAATGCTCATGATCCCAAAATGTGCGTCACTATATAGCCTAATAGATGTCGGTCAGGCCCAGAATTAGTGGCGCTTCAAACAGCTTTCATATGGCAATGATGTGCATACGTCATATATTTGCATTATTAAATGTCGATAACGATTTGTCAAGGATTTGTCATTAACCAAACATTGTTTACTGAAATGCTGCTCAATCCGTCGTTCTTGCGAAATAAATACTGAATCCTATTGAATAAAACTTGACTTTCATCACTGTGGATAGTTTTGGCTTTATTATCTAAATAATCACGTGTTCACAAAAAATAACCGACTTCAATGAGCGAAATGGAACATACAATAACACTTATATGATTTTCTCATGGATGTTACTATTAACCATTTATTTCCAACCAACATTGTGACAGAGATGGACTACAGAGCAGGTGACAAGTGAAGTCAAGGCCACTTGCGTTTGACCCTCTTTTATGACTGCACACTAGTGGGGTTGCTACTTTAAATAAGCTTAGAAAAAGAAAAAAAATCTAGGCTAGGATTGTCACAAACACCACATTTCACATCCCGGGGCTTCACGGATTGCCACTTGAGCTATATAACGATGTCATATTAATCAAAATACATTATCGTCAATTTTTGTTATTCAAGCTGCATTTTAATAATAATAGCAAGTTGTCAACCATGAGTAAAGAGATCAGATTGCTAAAGTAAATGGCGAAGCTGCAACCAATGTTATTATAGGTTAGTTTACCATGTTATTGACAAAAGTTACAACATGGTAAACAAACCTATAGATTTTTAGGTCAGACTGTACCCAATTAATCGTGGCTAAGTATTCCTTCACTTTTTCTGTCTAAGGGTTTATTTAATTGATGGCCTCACCCTAAGACGAAAGGTTTCTTAGGTAAATGTTTACTTTTGTGTACGACCAAAAAATAAATTGAGGGTTTTGGGTCTTTTTGAATATAAATTAGTCTGTAATCTTCTGATGCTTCTTAAAAAAATAGTAGTCCCGAACAAATTATCTATTAAAGACACATTTATTAAAATAGACTTCTCGTTCGATATTAAGATAAAATTTTAACGTTTTTCTGCCCTCAAAAGTAACTAATACTTTTTTCATAATACAGATACGATAATGAGTTTTATTTGTGACAGTGAATAGTAAATGGTCCCATCATTGTTCGAGTTTCCATAGAGACTAAAGTTTGCGTCTTTATACCTGTCAAAACGTCATTAAGTATATAATAGGAACCAGGGGCCCAATTCGAGAATGCCGTTTGAGATATCGCCAAACGTCAAATCTCCATTAGATAACAGTTATATCGCCATTGAACTGTCATTTAAATGCGATGAGCTTAAAAGTGACATATCTCATCTCAATTTTGGAAATACGAAGGCGATAATGATTGTCAAAAATGTTATCATGTATATAAATTTCTGTTTTGAACGAAACGTAACGGACTAATTTCACGTACTACGCGGTCAATTTAGAGTATGCGCCTGCTATTTATGCCATCACATACAAAGGAAACGAAAATTTTGCGCGTCCGAATTGACGAAGTTGCGATGTTCTGGGGATATCGCCACTTGTCAAGTAGGCACACGTCAAAAGTGACGGATGGCGATGAAAAGGAGAGATCTCCATTATATCTCTAAAATTGGTCGAATACCCCCCCTGAACAATGTACCTAACCATGACACATTTTATCATTATCAAGCATCACTTTAGACTCAGGTATCACATACATTAAATTACAGAAACGAGGATATTCGCAGAAAGTAACCGATTTAGCTCATAAGTGGTAATAAGGGGACCAAGTAGCCCGGAGAACGCTCAAAAATTCCGTAGTTTAATTTATTTGAACCGAATTATTAAACTTCAAGTGAACTAACGAAAAACTATCATTTCCGAAACTATAATTAGGTTAGGGTTATATGATATCCCAAAAATCTTAGTATTTGACCAGAACATGGTTTTCGGAATTATGAAAATTCGGAATGATAATGCTTTCGGACAAATGAAACTTTGGAGAATTGTAGTGTTCCCCGGAGAACGAATGGACGTTGGGGCAGCAAAGTCCTCGAGTGGCAACCCCTAATAGGAAAGCGCAGCGTCGGATGACCTGGTGAGGGTCGCAGGGAGTTGATGGATGCTGCTTGCACAGGATCGCACCTTGCGGCGAGTTACAGGGGAGGCCTATGTTCAGCAGTGGACGTCTGTGGTAGATAAGATATAACACATTTCACGTTATTATAACAAAATGGGACTTAACCGCGTTCAACAAAGTTTTTATTTGATTACCTTGGCCTTTTAACACGTGATACGTTACGTGCATGGTGTTGAAAGGACTAAAAAGGTGGATATTAACATAAAATATTATGGCCTCGCGAGTATTTCGAACTACCCACACTTGATTTTTTTTTTTTTTTTTTTAACGCGATTAAGGTATATTTTTGTTATAATATGTGTTTATCATGCCCATCTGAGCGTATACATCTGTGTACGTTACGTCTTTCCCACTGGCCTATGTTTACTCGCATGTAGACCTCGTTTGTAGGAAAGATAAACCAAATAATGGCCGCAAATAACAACTCTCAGATCTTTCTTCCACATAACATTGTAACACACGTCACCAGACGTATCGGAAAGATATAGGGCTGCCTCAAACCGATGGTCAATACAATGCGGCTGTGTTTTTATCTTGAAGAAGACTTAATTTTTTTATTTACAAACTGCGTGGTGATTGTCCTCAGTATCATCTGACTTTAGGGTCAAGGATGTAGCTCGCTGGCTCGGTAACAGTGTATTATGCTCTTGCACTATAATTCTGTCCAATTTGCATACTAGTTTAGCTGTCGATACATTATAAAATTATAATAGTGATTTAAATAATAATAAAACTAACAGCTAATGTGTTATGTTATGTCAATGTCACGTACTCTATTAAAACATTGAAATTTTTGAATTGAAAACCAGATTTATAATTCGTAATTTTTGAGTATCAATCAACTGAAAAATTATTTATAGTTTCAATTTAGCTATGATGCTACGGTTATAATTAAAAAATAACTGTAGAAATAATATACTAACCTACCGCAACGATTTCTATACTTATTAAATATAGAACTTAGTAGGATCGTATACCTTATATATCTAACATTTTACGAATATAAGTAAGTAAATAAGTGTAAGCTATACGATAAATAAATAAATAAATAATCAATGTGAATGTACCAACACGATTGCAATAAATATATGTAAAATAGCGGCTGCTGCTTCTTGAAAAGTTTTACACATCCTTGAGTCGCGTCAGAAGGTAATTTTATCCTCAGAGGCAGCCCTAGCTCCAATGTAAACAATCTCCAAACTTCTGACAGCTACCCGCTCCGGGCGCATTTAAGGAACTCTGTTACAAGTCGAGCTCTGAGACTGAAATGGTCGTATTACGTACGATGTTTCATTTGCGAAAACGTTTTTGAAATATAATTATAAAAATAATTTTAGAAAAAAAAAAAGGGAATTGATACAAAGATTAAGGCTCAAAGAAAAATTTAAATGCATAACCTGGTGGAAGAGATCGGGATTCGAACCCAGTACCTCTGGATTACCGGTCCAGCGTGCTAACCTTTCCACATCCAGATAACCTTTAATTTTTTTCCATATGCCTTGTGTGTCGATCTTTGCATTGTTTATTTGAAAGGCTTTACACCTTAGCGACCTCTATGTGAATACCTACGTTAATATTCATCTTACCGTATAGCAGTAAACGGGCAAGCGAGAGAGGGCGCTGTTATTTATAAACATGAATTGTCTATTTTTTTTATATGAGTGCACACCATGTGCATAAGGTAGGTAAATTACATGTTTCATAAATGTATAAAGTAAAGGACATTAGCTTTAAAATAACTGTATCAAGTCTTCTCCAATAACAGCATCATATATCATATAGTATCAGCACCAAGGGGTAATCTTTTTCCTTTTCTTTCAGTACCATTTCCACGTTACCTTAAATTGGATTATTTAAAATAGAAAAAACTTGTATTCAAATCCGGATAGTGAATTTTTTTACCAAAGTTTCGTATGACTTATTTCTTCCATACCTAAGTATGAAACTAATTTCACTTCAAAGAAAAAGGACGTCTCAAAAAGTTTTTTTATCTAAAACACGATTAACACGGATATCGCGAACCTCAAAATCACCCTTTGAAATGAAAATAACACTTAAATGTCACGCTACATTGAACGCCATCAAAAAACACAATTTCCTTTAAACGTAAACAGATAATCCGTTTTATTTACCCTATTACCCGGAAATATAAATGGCGGACGGGAAAAATCACTAACCGCACAGCGGAAAATAAAAAACCCATAAAAGTCATTGCGAAGGTCATCTCGACAGGCTTTATGGCATTGGTCAAGCCTCCTTAACTTATAACTACGACTACGTAAGTCCTTCTAGTGGGCCGGCTACAAGGTCAACTTTTATTTTGTTTCCCTTGTGAGACAAAGAGGTTGTTGTTACACAATAGCCTATTTTCAAGTATAATTGTATTATTATATTATTGCTAGGGATGTGTTTGGGCACGTTTCTGAAGTTGTAATTATGTAAACAAGGGCTTATATTCAATCTCAAGGTAAAATCTAGTTAGGTGTTTGGCAAATGTTGTCCAGTCCCCTTCTTGACAATAGTGTAAAACATGACTTAGCAATCTAATAAATAAAATATCGGACAACCTCACACAAATCGATTTAGTCCCAAATTAAGCTCAAGAAGGCTTGGGTTGTGGGAACTAAACGACGGTATAGATACTTATATAGATAAATATAATATACTTAAATACATAGAACAACCATGACCCAAGCACAAATATTCGAGTTCATCACACAAATATTTGCCCTGGCCGGGATTCGAACCCGGGACTGGCTACAAACTGAGCCAACCACGTCGTCGAAATAATATGTTAAACAATATAGGTAATAAATTAATCATAAGATGCTTGATAATTTCAACCAACTTTTAATTCAGTTTTTATTAAAATCTAAAATCGTTGCCGTGGTTTCTAAGATCAGATTTCCCTATCTCTTATAGTTTGTGTCTTCTCCTTGCTGACCCATTTATATATATGCATATAAATGTCAAGAAAAAAAACACATATCCATGGATTTCTTACAATAAATAAATAAATATTAAGGGACAATCATACACAAATCGACCAAGTCCCAAACTAAGCAAAGCTTGTACTATGGGTACTAGACGACGATATACATAATATATAAATACATATATAGATAAAATCCATGACCCAAGAACAAATGTTTGCACAAATATTTGCCCCGGCCGGGATTTGAACCCGGGACCGCCGACTCAGTAGGCAGGTGTCTACAAACCGAGCCAAACGCGTCGTCACACAATGTTATATTATATTATAACAGCTTTTATTGTAACCTCTTAATACGGGTCTGGGGCGGACAGGAGAAGAAAATATACCTGTCAAGTGTAAGAAGTCATGTAAGTGGGAAAACAGAAAGTAGAAAGTTACGTCGTTCGCGTTTGTATGTGACAGGTTATTTTGCTGAAGTAAAATGCCTTAAATTACTATTGCTACTTAAGAAGTACTTAAAAAAACTAACTGCGCCCCGCTTATCCTACGGGAACACAACGTATTTTTGGAATAAAAAGTAGTATATGACCTCTAGCCACAACTGTGACACGTAAGAGTAACTCTTTCTCACGCAAGAAATATTACCTATCTCTTTCTTCGCTGTACTGTGTGAGAGTGACGGGCGACGCTATGTCGCGCGACAAGAGTCGCGAAGCGTAGTTGTGCTAGACGAGTGTCAGCAAGCTCCAGCTCTATACCAAATTTTATCAAAATTGGTCAAGTCGTTTGACCGTTAAGAAGTAACAAACATAGAACATTTACAAACTTTCGTCTTTACCTTACCTTCACGTAGAATCTCAAAAAAAAAGCTGAAAGTGAAGAATTGAGAGCCCTTTTCATTCCTATTTGCGTTCATAACACTAAAGAAACAGGTACGAAATCAGGTAAACAGCAAAATTACGATAAAATTTTCAAGGTACCGCATTTTAATTGTCTTTTTGTGGCCTTTTGACTGACTTTTAAAGTCGTGTAAGTATTTTAAGCCTCAATTAGCTATCTGTGTGCCAAGTTTAATAATTAAATTGAGTAGGTACTAATTGACCCGACAAACGTTTTCGTTCGTTCTGTCAAAAGGAGGTATGAGAAAAAAATACGTGTATCCGTTTTTTTTACTTTACTTGCCTTGAATTTTAATGCTTAATAGAGTCGGTCCACCTTTAAAGAAGTTTTGCGCTCAGCAACACATTCAGGGATTAAATTTTATTCGTTAAGACGTTGTTAAATTCGAATGAACTGTTTTAATATCAATTCCAGTCATATTCTAAATCGTTCCCACTTTTACAAGATCTAATGGATGTTGCCAGTAAAAACAAGTCTGTATTTTCTAGAATAGACAGTCGTTACTTCATTATATATGGGGCATTATTATAAAGTGACAGATACCCCGTTTACGGCCACAGTAAGAGCATAAACGTGTATCCCTGAGTGAATAAGCCTTAATACCTTTAAGGTGCGACCACACCGCCGCACGAAAAACGGCGACAGAAGGGCTACTCCGACGTCTGAAATTCGACCGTCGTATAGTGCCATCCCACACACTCAAATAGTTTGACAGCAGGATCGAGAGAGACGGCTCTATAACAATCGAATTTCGAACATCGGAGTAACCCTTCTGTGCGTTTACGCAGCGACATGTCATATCCGTCCCGTTTTTACCGCTGCTCAAAATACGCTGACGCACGTCAAATGTATGAAAAATACGTGACGCAAACGTCACGCGTCTATTTTGTTTTTAAACAATAATTGTATGCTGTTTTATTAGTATTTGTTGTTATAGCGGCAACAGAAATACATCATCTGTGAAAATTTCAACTGTTTAACTATCACGGTTCATGAGATACAGCCTGGTGACAGACGGGCAGCGGAGTCTTAGGAATAGGGTCCCGTTGTTTACCTCTCCACGCCGCTGCGCAAAATACTGACGCACGACAAACGTATGAAAAGAATTTGACGCAAACTTCACGCGTCTATTGTTTTTAATACATTAAATTACGTTCACGGTGCATCGCCGTTTTTTGAGCAGTGGTTTGGAGAATTTGCGGTATAAACTGTACGGCTATGACCACGTCACTGTGTAAAGTTGCATCTCCATGACCAATCACCTAACCTGTATCCCAGGTCTGCTTCTTCTTTTGTGATTGGTCGATTCCGCAGGTCTCCGCTCCGCTCCAGTGCGCGTCTCCGCCCTAAACGCTACGTCACCATTTTTTGAGCGGCGCGGCGATGTGGTTGCACCTTTATATTAAAGCTTATCCTCTGGTTTTGCTAATTATTAGAACACGTAATTAAAGATACAATTTCAAGCGTCAAGGGCTTGCTCTTAAGGGGATATATCACTGCTTCTTTTCCCATACCATCTATGGCGTCGCATACAAATGAGGTCCAAACTAAACGTAACCGAGTTATAAAAATCGGAACTGTTCAAAACAGAACATTTCCTTCCCATTCAGTTCTTAAAATTTCATACAGATTGGTTAAGACGCCTTATTCCTTTTACATTAGTTTTTTTTTCATATTGTGACAAATATATTGATAATTTCAGTTAATTTCTTATTATTATTATAGGTATTTCATGCTTTAATTGCGTGCAGTCGAAAAAAAGTTGAAAAAACTAATTTTCCACCTGAATTTTGTCAATTTCGAGTAGTTTTTGAAACAAATATTATCAATGAAAGATTAAAACTGTAGGTTTCAAATATATACCTATAAATTCCAATGCCCTGTTCTAGGTTGTAACATCAATACTATGTTAAGAAAAATGTTTAATCACAGAGAAAATTTTCAAAAACCATGAGCATTTTAAAAGGAGTAAGGCATCTTAAGTTTTAGAGAAAGAAGTAGGCGAGATGAAAATATAAGCAGTGATATTTCGTCTTAAAGGAGTTTGATGAATAACATCAAGTTAATTAATTAAGCGAGTTCTCCAAAGAGTGTGTTTGACACGAGTAGAATATACAGTATCAGCAAAAAAGCTATCATTACTGTGTATTTAGTATAAAAATGCCACACTTTTAAAAAAGTTTTAAAGAAAATACTAACCTGCTATTACAGTATTTTTCATAAAACGTCTATTTTTCTATCCACAGTTACTTAAAACAATGTCGTCGACATTATGCGTGTTCTAAAAAATATACGTTTCTTATTATTTGACATTCAATAAAATAATTATTGCAAACTAAACTAATAACATTACATAATGTTACAGCGTGGTTACAGCGAATACATCTTACTATTAACAGTATTCATTTGAACACTCCTTGAATCTAATTAATCTTAAAATTCAAATGTGTGGATATGATATTAATTTATTAGCGAAAAAACAACATAAAATTAAAAGTATATACATGTTTCATAAATTTTCTCAAACATGCAATGAAATATCGTCGTAACGTGCGTTAGAACAGGCTTCGAAGTGTCAAGTTTCGGGCGGAACAATTCGAGAGAACTGTAAAGGAATTTCATACAAAATTGAAGGCCTAAGCCGGGAAGTAATTTGTTTTTAATTTTAATGTAAACATGGCGTCTGTGTGTATGAACAGCTGATATATATTTTTTTTCTAGTAGCTACCCATTCAGCCATCGGACCAACAATATCCGTGTTAATGCCTAGTACACACGAACTGAAAATACCGTCTATACGAAAGTCACCAGAGACCATAGACAATATTAAAAATCCTCTGCCTTTATTTTACTTAGTATAGAAACTAAGATTCTTATTATCAGGTTGTGTATAATGGCCCTAATATTCGCACACTACACACGTGGACTTATTAAAGAAAAAAAATATAGAGGGATTGGAGGGAAAATTAAAAATACTTTTTTTAAACATGGCGTCTGTGTTCATGAGCTGGCTGAACAGCTGAATTATGTTTTTTTGAGTGGTGTATTTTTTTATTTCATTGCATATGTTTGAGAAAAGCACTATACATGCCTTAGCCGTGAAAAGGGCTTGCCGGCTTCGTATCACTAGACGGCCTCCCTTACGGTCGGCCGTCTATACCTACTCAGCCGGCAAGCCCTTATTTCCCGGCGTCTGCAGTAATGTACTATTATTAAACTACCAGCGCCTTCTCTCGCTTGCTCGTTCACCACTGTAAAGTGGTGCGGTAAGATGTGAATATTAACGTATTCACATAGAGGTCGCTAAGGTGTAAAAACCTTTCAAATAAACAATGCAAAGATCGACACACAAAGCATAAGGAAAAATTCGTCAGGTCTACGTGGAGCGAGGGTAGCGAAGTGGCTAATGCGCTGGACCGGTAATCCAGAGGTACCGGGTTCGATTCCCGGTCCCTTCCACCAGGTAGCTCCTTTTTCAATTTTTCTTTAAGCTTTGATCTTTGTATTCATAGTTTACATAAAAATTGTGGTGTACCCACATTAAACAAAATGAGACATTACATGTTTCATAAATTTATAAAAGTATATAATATATAACTAAACCTTAACAAACTTAAATTATGATCTAATAAAACCTAACTTAAACTATTGGGACCTAAACTATATGTACATATATCCCCTATGTCGCTACCATTAGGTAGGGTGCCCATAAGGCTGGCCGCGTTACCTCGCTGGATGGCAATGCCAATGCGTTGGGCGAGGAACGAGCCAGCCCTACGATCACCGGAGGACCAGATATGTAAATAACTAAGCTTTTTGAAAAGCTTAGTTGCTTTCGGTCCCCACGGTCCTAAGGTCTCACGGCAAACGCCGCAAATAGGTAGCTATAATATGATATTATATTTTTGGCCCCTGTGGTGTATAGACACCTTTATGATAATAAAGTGTTGCCACACTTGCCCGGCTGCCGCCATTGCTATGACAGACGTCAACGGAGGCGGGCAGGTGATGGCCGACAGAAAACCCATTTAAGTGTTTTATTGAATCTACTCCCACATGGAACCACAGGACATCACACTGGCGACGAGGATTAAAAAAACGCAACAAGGAAGTGTACAAATAACCGATAATAATAATCAGTGGAATCCTTTTAATTAATTTCTGTTAAAGGAAAAGAAAAGGAAAAAGTGGGTATAGTGGTTTCGAATATTAAAGTACCTACAACAAAAGTCGCATAACATTCTGACTAGTACTTTGTGCACTTATGTCAAAAAAAAAATAAGCAGAAGAATTGAAAACAAACTGATAACGGTCGGCGTAATTAGTCGTGAACAGAATGTGCCCGCTAATATTTACCTAAATGCATTCCCGTTGTTGTGTTATGGTAACAAATTGTTAAATTCGACATAGATATACGTACAATTAAAATATTTGGTTAAGTATTAAATAAAATGCTTGATGGTTGTTAGACAGCCAGTTACAAATTCGTTATCTACCTACAAATGTTTCGTTACATATTAATATTTCTAAATAAAGTTACACATTAAAACTGAATATCTAAGTGCCTTGAGAATAAGTATGTTCAAATAAAGATTACCGTGAAACTAACAAAAGGAAGTAGTACTGGTGTGTAACGAAAATATTTAACATTCTTGTACATATCTAGCTGTCGCGCAATAAGTTGTTATGATATTATTTGTATCTGTGTTCAATTTATGATAATAACTTGAACAATATTACCATTCCATACGATTCTTAGTAGGTAGGTAAGTAATTAATATTGAAAACCTACACCTACCTGTACCTATTTACATCGTAACGTGATCAGGTTAGCTAGCATCAGCTGGACTAAAATATACCTACATACTTTCGATGTAAATAGGTAGTGTGTTATAGTTAAAAAATATCATGTTTTACGGATTACCTACACAACAACAATAACAAAGAGTGCCTGTAAATATTAGTGAATTAAAATAAGTTATGGGGAAGTGAAGCCCCTAGTTCCTCATAAACTGGAAACTAAATACCATCAGTTTATGCAATTAACACCTACTTACATACTGCCCGTCTATGCAAACATATATGAAGGAGTAAAAGCTGCATGAGTTCTACATAGACTGAATGTACCTAATCGCATTTATAATTCTCGGGGCAGTCGTTACTATTATTATGTTTCTAAGTGCGAGTAAATATAGTAAATATAACATAACAAACACAAAAGAGTGTAAGCTCACCGAGTTTCTCATGTCTTGGGACTGAAAATATTGTGTCAATTATTTGCACTATATGTTATGTAACAATCAAGATTCAAGGAGTGAATAGTCCTCGAGGTTCTTTGTAAAAGAGCCAAGAGTAATGAATACCCCTGGTACCTAACAAAAGGTGGAAAGGCCTAATCCAGATACTGTTCATTTTGTCCCCCATACAAGTACCTATGTTTCCTTTTATCAACCAAACCGAAGTATCGACTGATGTTCGGCAGTAACAAATTTAACGTTACTAACCGCCAATATATATATTGGTGCATATATGCGTGAATTAGTTGTGACATCGGGAGTAGACTATGTGCAAGTACCTAAATAAAACAAGAATAACAATATAAGAGTCACTTGATGACTAAGTAATATAACCTACTTATCAAAGTACATATTAATATGAACTACTAACTCTTCCTAGTATATACATCTTTGAGACCTGTAAGTTTGTACGGAAACATAAAGAGCTCTATGTAAAACGCGGTGACATTCCCTCATCACGATCTATTCGTCATAAGAATAGCTCGTTCCACCGCCCGCTAAACTGAAACTGCTATCCTCAGGCCCATTAATAATGTCAATTAAGACTTATAATAATTTACCTGATTCTTTAAAAGAAGAAGAAGACGATAAAAGTATATAATTAAACTAAAGCAACTACTACTAACTAAAGCCTATTACACGCTAAATGAATACTTAGAAGATAAATTATAAACACTTAGTAAGTCCTCCTCTCCCTAACATTGCAGTGCCCAACAGGGTTCACAATGATCTGTAACTTTAAGTTAGCATCTGTAGGTAGTTAGGTACCTACTTTTGTGATTGAAATAAATTATTGAGTATTGAGTACATTATTCGGTTGAAAGACGTTGTATAGAAACAAGTAAGCAAACACATTAATGTACACAAAAGCAGTTAAAAAATACAACTACTTATTACAAAAAGCACAGGTACAGTTGGAAATTCGCATCTAAATAAAACAATATTTAACTAGCCCGTCAGGGTGTCTATCATAATGGTGACACACAACTCTTTACTGCGCGACATAAACTACCTGTCACTTTCATTCCAATATCGTGCGAACTAGACAGGCGATGCTGAGTCGCGCGACAAGATAATGATCTAGTTATGCAGATGATGCAAAGCATCGGAAATTCAAATATTCGTAATACAATTTGCTTAAATAAACTACCTAAATATTTGGGTATCTCTTTGTCTAGTAGCCAATAAATAAAGGAACTAGAAACACTTTTAAATAAAATTATAGGATTGGACCATAGTTAAAACAAGACTATGAGATTAAAACAAAACCAACAGGATTGGCGGAAAACAACCCTATTTAGGGTATCAAAATAAAATCAGTTGAGCTGTTTCAGCACGAAACAACTACACACAAGCTGTCATTGATTGGAAATGACAGGCGGGAAAATAAAATGATCTACGGATCAGCCTTAAAAAGATATATTATATATTAATACAGGAATGGCAGCTCGTGGCTTCGGCCAATGTCAGTTTAGTAATATTAACTTTATAAAGAATAATAAACCATGCCTGTATATATGTTCGAAAAAATATAATTATTTTCATCATACACCGTAGCAAAATACCATTTCTCATGTTCACTTGAAATGTCCCTTAAAAAGTAGATGAACTACAAAAGAAGCTGTCACGCGTTGGCAATGAAAGAAAATAAAGTAGTCTTCTAAAATGTAAGTCGTATAGATGGCCGTAATAGGGATACAAATGAAAAATATTACAGTAAATCCGTCGTAGATGGCTAATCGCGAAATTGATTGAATATATAATAAACGCGGTATTTATTTAACAACACTTAAACTCGACAACTAGTATTATACTCTATTACTTAAATAAAACGTGATCTAGAAGTGAAACGATTTGACTTGAATTTGAGTGCACTATAGAATAAGGTATATAACAAAAGAATATATACTAGTAGTAACGACATTTAAAGTATCCGTACATTATAAATAAACGATTACGAGTACAAGCAAATCCTAACACAGGTATTATGGTAAAGACATCTTAAAGTAAATTGTCGTTTGTGGCGTTTAAAGTACATCTTCAGTTAGTTCATCTTCACTATAACAGCGCAGTTACCTACGTATTTGCTTATTTCTTGGGGTACGTATGTACATAAAAGTCGTAATCAAGTAATCATATTGTAGTACCTACATTCTTACAATAAACAAATAAAAACTTCCTCTCAATATTATGTAATTTGATTAGGTATAATTAAAAGGTATTTTGATTGAGGAATTTATGTTATTCCGTAATATCCTTTCTAGCAGTGTATTCGGTTGTTCGCGCTACGACTAGGTAGACTGAATAATCATTACATCGGGTTTACAATAATAAAGGTACAATGGTGTATAAAAAGTGCCGAAGGAGCACAAAGTATTAAAAAAATGCCGAAGGAGCACAAAGTCCAAACAAAAAATGCCGAAGGGGCACAAACTACAAAAAAATGCCGAAGGAGCACAAAGTCCAAACAAAAAATGCCAAAGGTGCACAAACTACAAAAAAAAAATGTATTATAGTCTACAAAATGTACCATGGTGTACAAAACGTACTATACTCTACAAAATGTACCATAATGTTCAAAATGTACTATGGTGTACAAAATGTACCTTGGTGTACAAAATGTACCATGGTGTACAAAATGTACCACGGTATACATAATATACAAAATGCTAACGTGCATACAAAAAATGCCAACAGAGGGACCACAAAGGTGAAAAACTTTACACAAATCGACCTAGTCCCAAACTAAGCAAAGCTTGTACTATGGGTACTAGACGATGATATTAATAATTATATATATATATATATATATTAAGGCTGTGAAACCTGCGACCTGCTTTAGAATGAAGTGTAAACGATTGTGGTTCCTATTTTCAACAAACTAATTTTAGACTTTCAGTACTTATGATAAATGAGTCTTCGTGATTATACATGCATTAAAACAGTGCTGTCCCTGAATTAAACGGTAAAATGAATAAAAGTTGGGTTGGACGAGGGTTTTCCAAATTGAAGACTTTGTTTTAATCGAGAGACGCAACATTTATAATATTTCGCATCTAGTCTAGTTAATAACGATCCACGAGCCCTCATAAGAGACGTGGGTAGTGTGTTTACCTATCTATTTTCCTTGAGTTATACTCACCTGTAACTTTCAATATAAATTTCAATAATGTAGTAAAAAAAATGTGATTACTTATGAAATTACTACGGTATTTGAAATTATGGTCGGTGTACCAATCAAATTGTGTAAATTTCACTATATAGAAATTCTAAAGTAAACAGATTTTCTTTTCAAGTGATGACTAGTCAACGCCGGTTTAGTATTCTGAAGTACTTACATTTCGTGAGAAGATTTCTAACTTCATACCAAAAATTCGAAAATGTATATTTCATTGAAAAAGGCAAACTGTGAGTTTTCTTGCGGCGCTTCTTTCTCACAAAGGCCTTAGTTGGAAGCGCTGGTAGATTCCTAAATTTTCGAAAATAATAGCTCCATAGTACATTAATTCACGAGTAAATGAATATATAATGTAATCCAATGTTATGATTGGCGAAAGCAATAAAATAAAAATACCAAATACAAAATATTCCATTTACCAATAAAGAACAAGTACCTAATTGGAAAAAAAAACGAAAAAAAAAACCCAAATGGAAAGAGGAGGTAACGGAAACGAGAACAGAATTATTTAGTGATGTAAAAATAAAGACAAAATTATTGAACTTGAAACTACTAAATAATAAGTATCACTCACTAAATTAACTTCATATATGCATAAACTTATGGTTAAAAGCCTTGTCTCAAAAGGAGAGTAAATACCGAATACGCGAATAGTAACAAAGAAAAAACATTTCTTTATGACACATTTATTACAAATTTACAATACAGTTGTTGATAAGATTAAACTCGTGTTACATTTCAATGTACATTCAAATTCATGATTAAGGATTAAATTAGAAATATTACATTTCCAACTACAGTCACAGAATAAAGACACTACTACAGTCTAGTGACCGAGATATTACTAATAGGTATGTTGTGCATACCAGTTACTTTGAACTATGTTGTCTCTGTTTTGCTCACTGCGCCGACGCACAAGCAACCCATATTAATGGCGAAACTCATCCTCGCTGTCACAGCGAACGTGCTGGATGCACTACACCGCCACGATAACCGTGTTCAGCTGAACCCTGAGTCTGAGCAAATGCTTCGCACCTTGGTGTTTGGCGTAGCTGGCTGGTGTGGGGCATCTAGAGGTAAGCCTCGAATTTAGTTCAAATCACTCAGACGGAGCAGTGAGCGAATCCGCAGAATATTTGTAATTACTAATAATATGAATCAATCTAGATTCCAGAAATATATTAAATGTACATGTAATGCAATGGTGATATGAAATGTTAATACCTAGTAATAATTAAATAAATAAGGTGTCAATAAATAACTATTTCGAATTTATCAAAAGAGGATGGTGTGGTGTATAGACACCTTTATGATAATAAAGTGTTGCCACACTTGCCCGGCTGCCGCCATTGCTATGACAGACGTCAACGGAGGCGGGCAGGTGATGGCCGACAGAAAACCCATTTAAGTGTTTTATTGAATCTACTCCCACATGGAACCACAGGACATCACAGCCCCTAATGTTGGTAGTGTTGCGAATGTGTAATATATGCGTTTGTTTCTATAAATGTACTTGTGAAAGCTTATGTCACTTTTATTTTTTATATTATCCCGACATGGTGACAATGGGACTGAAGGACTGGACTTGAAGCGGTGGTAGCCTAGTGGTTAGAGCATGCGACTTTCAATCCGGAGGTCGCGGGTTCGAACCCGGCCCGTACCAATGAGTTTTTCGGAACTTATGTACGGAATGTCATTTGATATTTACCACTCGCTTTTCGGTGAAGGAAAACATCGTGAGGAAACCACCTAAGCCCAATAAGGCCTAGTTTCCCCTCTGGGTTGGAAGGTCAGATGGCAGTCGCTTGCGTAAAAACTAGTGCCTACGCCACATCTTGGGATTTAGGTAGCCGACCCCGATTGAGAATTCATTCTCAAAAAAAATGGGACAAAGGCTAGGAGGATGGAGGATGGTCCACAATTGCAATCGCGTAACATACATACATATAAAAACAAAAAAAATACATTACGGTCGAACCTCATTTTTTTTTGTATTCGGTTGAAAAGTAATTAAATTCACGCAGACATAGATGGAGGGAATTTAGTAGTTAATAAAGAGGGGCTAACGTCCTACACGAGGCTGTGGGCAGAGCCCAATTAATTTCGATCCTGAAACAATATCGTGTTTCGGTATAAACAATCTGTTAAGCTTTATTTAAACACTAGCTTTTGCCCGCGACTACGTACGCGTGGAACTTGATAACCACTCAATTGCTTCGAATTTTGAGTTGGACTTTATTTATATAATAAAATAAGAGCGGTGATAGGTAGCCGTAGTTACCAAAAGCAATCTAGTGGATAAAAGGGATTATTAAAAGCGCCTAAGCAAATGTAAGAGCAATTGTGCTTTTGGTCTAATAATTACGTTTCCTACAGGGTCACCGCACCCCAACAGAAATGTTCACTCACTTTTCAATCTTTTTAGGTATAATTTCCAGGATGAAAACTATCCTATGTCCTTCCTCGTATGTTAAACTATCTCCTTGCCAAATTTCATCAAAATCGATTAAGCGGTTTAAGCGTGAAGAGGTAACAGACAGACAGACACACTTTCGCATTTATAATATTAGTATGGAATTATGGATATTAGGAAATTTTCTAATTTTAAAGAATAAAGTGGCATTAAGCGTCAGTGACATTTGAACTGACATTTATTAAGATATTGGTTTTAATAGCACGAGTATGACAACACCACTTACTACCTCATACATATAATTCAATAATATTAGCTGAAAATTTGGCAAAATGAAAGGACAACTTTTATCTATCAGGATATGTAGGTTAATAGAGCCGAGTTTAATTTTATCTACTCTCCCCCCCCCCCTCTCAGGGGTGAGCGTCACCCCCCCGCACCCTCGAATGTGTCCCGGAGCGCGGTATTTTCCACTTTAAAAGAAAACCGTGTACGATACATACAAAGTGTAAAGGAACAAAATAATCCTGAATAAATTTACTATAAAACTTTTATACATACAAAAGCGATAGCACTTATACAATCAGCGCAATCTGTTATCAAATACTAACGTTTTTAATTATTGATCTTTTTTTTCTGCTAAAAGGTTAGGTATCTCAAAAATTTCACACTTCTCGGCCAAAATATGTATCACAAAAGTAAAGAAGAGAAAATATTCTTTCTAAAAATGTATAATTCATTTCTGCTACTCTTTCATTTACCGTTGCAATGCTATTTTTAAATTTTAAGTCATTTGGCCATTGAGCGAAATATAAATATTCGTACTAGTTAAACGGTGTTACTTTCAATACCATAGACTTCTTATATGTTCTTCTGTCATCTACAAGTATTGAACTATATTCTGTATTTTTTATTTTTTTTAGACTTACTATTTTAGGAAATAAGGGATGTGTGGGGAAATCGTCAAGTTTTGCTCGTTTTCGTAAATAACTTCAAAACAGTTTAATTTAGAATTATGAAATATATATATTTGAGATGTTCATAATGTACCCTTTCATTTGATATGTCACACGATATACTTTGCTATTTTTTTTTCTAATTTACCCCTCAAATCTGGCCCCCATGTTTCAAATTACTTGATTTACTTTACGTTACGTTACATTTCCATGTTTGAAGTGCCGCACCCTAAACGCTGCGTCACCATTTTATGAGCGGCGCGGCGATGTGTTTTTTTTTTGGAGTCATGTCTGTTTACATTAATTTGCAAAAATTAAGGATAAAATTTAGATTATTCTGAAACTGTAAAATTATTCCTTATAAAAATACGAGTAAAATCTCTACACATTATACCGGCCGCAACCTACTGCGAGCACGGCAAATAAGAAAATAACACGGCGCGCCGCGCGCGCCGCCATATGAGAGACCCGGAAGGTGTATATTTCGACCCGTGTGAGCGAGACGGCCTCTGAGTAGAGACAAAGAAATGATGTGAATTTTATATAATTGTGATTAAACGGGAGCTCTTGCATCGAAACTACATATAGATTTGTGTTCTATGAATAAGCATTATCATTATCTATAAGTTAAATTTAAGACAAGTATTGTAATTTAACCAAGAATCAGTAAAATGAAACAGAGCGGGCGTCCCTCTAGAAATGTAGGTAAACGAATAATATAAAAGGACGTCCGTTTCCGCCATTAGTTAAGTGCAACTTCAGTAAACATCGAGTCAACACTCTGTTAGTCAGTGCGTAGATCAGCGATCCGCCAGTACATCACATCAGTCTCTTACTTCCGTGTATTACCATCTTGTTAGTTAGTACAGTAAACGGCGATAAAGAATGCACATCGGCAATCATCGCATTTCCGAATACAAACGAATGCTAATTTCCATGTACATCAATTATTGGATTAATCGTTCATCAGAATTTGAATTTAGAACTAAGTACTTTATTGTTGTTTTGTTTTCATTTCACGTGGAATATATAGAGCTGTAAAACTCGATGTAATAATATATATTTATTGCTATAATGTTCTTGTTGGGGAAAAATAATATATATGTACATATTTATATATATTCAGGCCCACATTCTTAAAAGGGGTTGACTGAGCATTAGCAACTGATGTTATACTACTAGGATATTTAAATGTGGGTTTAAAGATCGACAAAAAGTGTAATTACTTACATTAACATTCTCATGTTTTTTTTTAAATTGGTCGGCTTCAGTTACAAAATATTTATAAACATTGTAGATAATTTCGCGTGACTGGCAAAGTAACGGCTTACCTTTTTTCCCTATAGATGCCATAGTACAAATTTAATTTTGTGTAGGTTTTAGCAACTCTATATATATATTGACTTGGATATGCTACTGCACTCTCTCGCATATGAACCACGACTGACAAAACAAACGTCATGGTGTGTGCGACACAGATATCGCTATACGAAGTCGAAATTAGCCGATCGCCTCTTTCCAAAGATCGATGTGCAAACTTTATCGCCGTTTACTGTAATGCGTAGTATCATCGATCCGCAGTGTTAGATAAAGGACTACATTAGTTAAGGTTTAATTGTAAATTCGCGTGTTAATTTCGTGTGTTAATTTTAGTAAGCTCCGATCTTTATTTGTGTTAATTTGTTGTGTTAAATATATAGTGTTTTTCGTTTATCCTTGCGTTTATTTAAATTCCTATACAGTAGTAAATCGAGTCAACCTTCTCTTTACTCCACTTCTCTATATCTACATTTCCCTGAGCTATCTTAGATGTCAGTGTGAGGACCCGGCCGACGAGGCATTCCCCACAGTACTGTTCAGTGCGTTCAAACAGTAGCAGTATTGTGTTCCCCACTGAGAAACCAGCATTACAGTAGCGAAAAACGTGGGAGGAGTATGAACGATAACCTAATATATTCTAGGGCTGTGTGCGAGAAAGACAGGTTAGGATAAGCGATGAGTATGCTTACACCGCTCATTTGTATCTTGCAAAACATGACGCTTTACGGTCTCATGACGCCAAAAGAGCTGGACGAACCGTTAGCAAATTTTAATAGATTCAGATTCAGATTCAGATTCATTTATTTCATGTGAAAATAACTGTATACATTTGCATTAAATATTCAAGAATATAAGTATTCACATCATGATCGTCAAAATAAAAATATAATAATAAAACTAACTATAACAATGTCAAGCACACGGAATGTTAACCTTAATAATAATAATAATCAATATAATCTCCCAATAAGGATCGTCATCACAACTTTACAAACTATCTATCACAGAAAATAATAATCAGATGACATCTAATAATACAAAATAAAATCATCGTCGCAATACAAAATAAAATAAAATAGGTACTAAATCAAATGTCAATAACAAATATACAAATAATAATTAGAAGTTTAGTTCCATGTACTCACTCACGGAGTACAGAGGGTTTTCCAACAAAATGTCTCCCAGTCGACGCCGAAATATTTCGTAAGATGGCTCATTTCGTAGGTTTTCAGGTAAATGCTCATAGTAAGTTGGGCCAATGACCCGTGGGTTTTTGCCTGAAAGCGCCATGCGACGAGGCACGGTTCTGAGTCGCCCGGTAGTGCGGAGGTGTTTACCTGCAACATGGACGCGCGCGAACTGAGAGATATTAGTTCTTACAAATAGAATTAAGTCGAAAAGATATTGTGAGTAGTGCGTCATTATGCATTGTGATATAAAAAGTTTTTTACAGGGGTGCCTAGGTGTAGCTCCGACAAGAGTGCGAATAGCGCGTTTTTGCATTATTAGAACCCTTTTTGCGTCAGTGGAGTTACCCCAAATAAGAGTTCCATATGACATGAGGGAGTGGAAATGAGCAAAGTATACTTGTTTTAACGCGTCTCCCGAGATTAGTGGTGCTAATTTTCGAAGCGCAAAGACAGCACTACTCAACCTACCACAAAGATTGTCGACATGGCACTTCCAGTTCAGGTTTGAGTCAAGCGTGAAACCAAGGAACTTACTCTCATCGCATAATGGCATTGGATAGGTGGCCATGCACGAAGGCACTTGAACCTTTCGACCAGAAAAGAGCATCGTATTGGATTTGCTAACATTAAGCAAAAGCCCATTTGCTGAGAACCAGATCTGCAACTGCTCACAAGCCTCAGCAACTTTTACACTGAGCTGCTCGCATGTCTTTGCAGAAACCAACACGGTCGTGTCATCCGCAAATAATACCGACAAACCAGCAGTAATGCTTGATGGCAGGTCATTTATGAATAAAAGAAACAGAGTATTTCCCAATGCAGATCCCTGGGGAATACCGACACTGACAAATCCCGTATCAGACTGTATCATTTTGCCGTCTGCCGGTACTTTTACGACTTGTTTGCGGTCTGACAAAAACGAACTGAACAGTCGGTGGGCGTTAGTCTCCACCCCGTAAAATTTCAGCTTGTTCAGCAGTAGAGTATGGCTAATGACGTCAAATGCCTTTGACAAATCGCACAATATCCCGGCCATCTTATTCCTATCATCCAACCCAGTCAATATGCAATCAAATATCCTGTACGCCGCGGTAGTAGTTGACATATTCTGTCTATATGCGTATTGGTTATCTGTTAACAGGTTATTCAATTCCAGATGACTCATTAAATGAGATGATAAGACAGATTCGACTAGTTTTGATATCGCGGGAACTATTGTGATCGGTCTATAATTATTGACGTCACACCTATCGCCCTTTCCCTTGAAAACGGGACACACCCTGGTACTTTTCAGTACATCAGGGTATGTACCACTCTCAAACATCAGGTTTATCAGGACGACAAGTACGTCGGCAACAACTGGCCATAAACAAAGAACAACATTCATTGAAATGTCATAAGCATCGACTGTTCCGCGTTTTTTCAGCATTGGGTGCAAAACACTATCTAACAACCCACGAGTGACGACTGGCAGAGTGAAAGGGGGCACATCAGAAATGTCCAAATGCCTATGAAGGTATTCCGTTGACTTGGACAAATCGCTTTGTATTGCGTATTTTGACGCCACTCCAAGAAAGTGGGAGTTAAAGGTGTTAGGGACTTTGCTAGGCTCAATTTCAGTATCATTTACATAATCGCGAAGGCTAATATTATTTGACGATTTTGTTTTCGTGCCTACTTCATCGTTAACTATACGCCACATTTCCTTAGGTTTGTTGCTAATAAATACAGGGATAGTTACTGTTGGACTCCCAACGATGGATATAAAATATTTCTTGATCAGATTAATGCAAAGAAAATCAGTTTACGCGGCATAAGTTGCGAGTAATCAATTAGATGAAGACACTACATCAAAAGAAGCTCAGGGATCTTGGCATCCGTAACTACTGGCGATAGCTCGTGAAGCGACGTGAACTGGTGTTGGAGGCCAAGATCCTCTTTGGGTCGTTGCGCTCAGTTAATTTAGTTAGTGATGAACATATGAGTATTAGGACACTTTGATTCTCATTCTAGAATCAATACTTGCTTTATAGGATTCTGAGTCAACGGAATAACCTCAATTTCCTCCAAATGCAAAAAACATGAAAATTAACAACGATATGTAAAAATTTAATAAAATCATTATTTCATTATTTGTAGATGTGGATCTCATACATATTCTTACCTACGCAGCTATACATCTCTAGTGGAAAACTTCCTAATGTCACAGTTAAAGCCCAGTAATAAAACGAGCGCTAACCCTATTTAGCAAACAAATTTAGGCTCACTAGCAACGTATATTTACTCCAAAATTCCATTGCGTTTAATATGCTAATCAAAGCTACTTTACACAAAATACTAATACATATAATATTCATAAATTACACCGAAAGGCAGGATGTGGGGCCATTTGTTGTAGCGTTGACACACCTCTTTCCCCCAAACATATAACATACAATACGTACCTAAGTACGTGAGCTCGAAGAAATATCGCTTTCGTATAGTTACAAACGCAGTCACGTCTTTAACTCATAAATAAGAGAATTGAATGCATAAACAATTTTGTTTTATGCCGGAGTTTTTTGTAACATGAATAAGATTAGCGTTTGGAAGGATATTTTTTTAAACGTTTCGTTATTTTATTCATAAAGAAAAAATATTGTTTCGGTGGCATGATAGTCATTTCATTGTTCAATATTCAGGGGGGGTATTCGACCAATTTTAGAGATATAATGGAGATCTCTCCTTTTCATCGCCATCCGTCACTTTTGACGTGTGCCTACTTGACAAGTGGCGATATCCCCAGAACATCGCAACTTCGTCAATTCGGACGCGCAAAATTTTCGTTTCCTTTGTATGTGACGGCATAAATAACAGGCGCATACTTTAAATTCACCGCGTAGTACGTGAAATGAGTCCGTTACGTTTCGTTCAAAACAGAAATTTATATACATTAATAACATTTTTGACAATCATTATCGCCTTCGTATTTCCAAAATTGAGATGAGATATGTCACTTTTAAGCTCATCGCATTTTAATGACAGTTCAACGGCGATATAACTGTTATCTAATGGAGATTTGACGTATGGCGATATCTCCAACGGCATTCTCGAATTGGGCCCCAGTTCAGTTTCTATTATTTACTAAATTAGTTCCTATCATTATATACTTATTCAAATCTGTTTAGTACTTAAAAGTCAACTTGTTAATTTATTAAAACAGCTCGAAAATAATATTATTGTATATATTATAACATTGATTGAAAATTAATTCTCTACAAAGATATGGGACAAAGGCTAGGAGGATGATGATGATGATGATATTATAACATTAGTGATAATGGTTGAAACCAGAAACCCGCACTTTGTTATTTTTTTGTTGGCGACCACAGGTAAGCGAGTACAATAAACAAGTGAGTGAGTGGATTGCATAAAATAAATAAACGAAAGAACTGCTTTATATTTTATTTCACTTTAAATTTTTAAATACAGTACGCTTACTTTTAAGTGCACTCTACTTTAACGACGGCAAGGTACAGTCAGTTTGATTTAATTTGAGCATTAATTTTGCACAATGCGGTTCCAAATTGATCATACTACACGTCACAGAAAACTCATCAATTAAATTGGATCGATCGTGCAAAAGTATTACACAGGTAATGTTGAGTAGTGTCGTTTATTACTATGTGTTTTGTTCTGTCTGTGTACCATATACTTCAACATATTTCAAAGCTTAAAGGAAAATGTGCAATGGAAATAATATGTTATCAATTATGTCAGCAAGTCCGATCTTCATTGTCAACATAAATCAAAACGTCAAAAAATCTGAGAACCGCAAATTTGTAGTCACATCACAAAAAAGCGTTTTATGTTGCCATGGTTCGGATGCCTCGATGCGTGAGCCCAATTTGCACTTGACGGTTTTTTCAACAGGCTTATATCTCACACTTAAATAGATACGTCATGGATTTATAATTAATCTATCGCGCAATAAACGTGATCATCACAATGCCCTCAGGAAATCCGTATTCATATTAATTCACCCTTGTATCTTTAGACAAAGGGAGCAAATTGTTCCAACGATCATTTCTAGATGTAGATGTTATACAGAACTTATGTTCTGTTTGCTCTTGCTTGAATTTTGGCTGTAATTTGATTTCTAGGGCCCCTTGAGGCTAGCCACAGGTTAAATAGACGGGATAACGCATGTGGGACTTAAATGAGTTACTAGTACACATGAGTAAGTAGTTTGTTACGTCTGAACTGTTCCGAGATTTAGGTGTAGGTATTCTGGCCCCATGTTGGGCGCCAACTAAGAGGTTTTGTTTCTCAATAGACTGGATAACGCATAACGCATGTGGGACTTAAATGAGTTACTAGTACAGATGAGTTAGTAGTTTGTTACGTCTGCAGTGTTCTGAGATTTAGGTGTATTCTGGCCCCATGTTGGGAGCCAACTAAGAGGTTTGGTTTCTGGGATAAAATTCAAAATATACGGAACCAAATAAACTACCGCTAACTGTTTTACATTATACTTTTTTTTAATTTTCCACATCTATATATATATTACGCGAGGCCGATTTTTGTACATCCCATCAGATCTACAGTTATGGTCCGATTTTGATAAATGATATGTCATTAGATTCGTCTGATGCTGGAGAGGTGCATAAAACTCTTGGATTTTTAATTTTTTCCTGAAAAAGTACTGAAAAATGGATTTGAAAAAACTACTGTGCGCTAACCACGTGACATTGACCACGTGACCCGTGATCCCTATTTTGACATAAGATGACCAAATAATAATAAGCATGATTTCCTCACAATCTGTAGTAAGTTGTTCAGCATGATGAAATATTATTTTTGAGTCGGCAACATAATATCCGCAACACTTAAAACATGTACGAATATGCAAAAATAATTTTACAGTTTGTTGACAATGAATGACAGTAACCATATTCTGACAACTTTTAATGTCTTTTTTATTGGGGGCTATTATGTCAATGCTCTAAATTGCCAGGTTGTTTTTCTTTTTAAAATGTTGTATGGAATCTTTTTTCGCATACCTGTTAAAAATGTGGAGAAAAAAGCCGGTTAAGTGCGAGTTGGACTGGTGCTCGAAAGACTAGAAAAACTGACCGTCATTCAAGAATAGATTATTTTTATAGGCAAGTTTTACAATAAATCAAAGCAGAAAAAAAATAGTAAAACTAATTTAAACGTCATTCAAATATGTAAATTTATGATAGATTATTATAAATATGATAATATAAGTCCATCAAAAAAATTATTTCAAGGAAAATGGCATGAGTCATGGTAAATTAAATGGTATTTTACAAGAAAAAACTTAGTCCTTCCGCTTGCATGTCGACGGAATGGGAAATGTGGTCGAGTTGAGAATATGGACGACTTGACAATGTAGCTAAGTTGGGAATGTATCTACATTGGTAATATGGATGAGTTGGTAAAATGGACGAGTTGGAAATGTGGACGAGTTGGGAATATGGACGAGTTGTGAATGTGGATGAGTTGGTAAAATTGACAAGTTGGTAATATAGACGAGTTGGGAATATGGACGAGTTGTTAATATGGGCGAGTTGTTAATTGGACGAGTTGTCTATGTAGACGTGTTCGTGTTGGGAATATGGACGAGTTGGCAATGAAGATGAGTTGGTAATACGGACGAGTTGTAAACGTGGACGAGTTGAGAATATGGACGAGTTTGAAATGTGGATGAGTTGGCAAAATGAACAAGTTGGGAATATGGACGAGTTGGTAATAAAGACGAGCCGATAATAAGGACGAGTTTGTATTGTAGACGAGTTGGGTGTATCGTCGAGTTGGGAATATGGACGAGTTAGAAATGTGGATGAGTTGGCAATGTGGACGACTTGGGATTGTGGACGAGTTGGGCATATGGACAAGTTGGAAATGTGGACGAGTTGTATTTGTGGACGAGTTAGCAATATGGACGAGTTGGCATTGTTGATGAGTTGGAAAGGAAGACGAGTTGGCAATGTAGATGGGTTTGGTGTATGGACGAGTTGGTAATGTGGACGACTTGGCATTGTGGACGAGGTGGGAATATGGACGAGTTGGAAATGTGGACGACTTGGAATTGTGGATGAGTTGGGCCTATGGACAAGTTGGAAATGTGGACGAGTTGTATTTGTGGACGAGTTAGCAATATGGACGAGTTGGCATTGTTGATGAGTTGGAAATGAAGACGAGTTGGCAATGTAGATGAGTTCGGTGTATGGACGAGTTGGTAATGTGGACGACTTGGCATTGTGGACGAGGTGGGAATATGGACGAGTTGGAAATGTGGACGAGTTGGCATTGTGGACGAGCAAGTAATATGGACGCGTTGGCATTGTGGATGAGTTGGGAATATAAACGAGTTGGCATTGAAGACGATTTGGTATAACGGACGAGTTGATAATATGGACGAGATTGGCAATAAAGACGAGTTGGTATGGTAGACGAGTTGGGTATATGGACGAGTAGGAAATGTGGACGAGTTAGCAATATGGATGAGTTGGCATTGTGGACGAGTTGGGAATATGGATGAGTTGGCAATAAAGACCAGTTGGTAATATGGACGAGTCGGCATTGTAGATGAGTTGGGTTTATGGACGAGTGGGCAATGTGGACGATTTGACATTGTGTACGAGTTGGGAATGTGGACGAGTTGGAAATATGGACGAGTTGGAAATATGGACGAGTTGGAAATATAGACGAGTTGTATTTGTGAACGTGTTGGCATTGTGGACGAGTAAGCAATATGGACGCGTTGGAATTGTGGACGAGTTGGGTATATGGACGAGTTAGCAATATGGTCGAGTTGGCATTGTGGACAAATTGGGAATATGGACGAGTTGCCAATGGAGACAAATTGGTAATATAGATGAGTTGGCGATGCAGATGAGTTGGGCGTATGAACGATTTGGCAATGTGGACGTGTTGGGTGTGTGGACAAGTTGGGATTGTGACCCAGATGGGAATATAGATGAGCTGACATTGTAGACGAGTTGGCAATGTGGAATAATTAACATGTTACCCTAACATGCGAAAGTTGATGGTAGAAATAACCTACATATGATGCAAATTTCAAAAAATCGACGCTCTCAAGAATAAATCATATCTGAATTAATGACGTCTGGCTGATCATTCTTATTCTCATTCAAAATTAAAATTTGACAAATTCTGCTGTCAACAAAACAAATTGATTTTATAAGGCTTCCGTTTTTACCGACTATGGTAAGGAACCCTAAAATTAGGTTAATATCATAGAGTTGAGAGTATTAGATGATAGCATCTCCCTCACTCTTCTGTCAGACACTATTTCAATGAGAGGAAAGACGAAAGTTTGAATTTGGAATTTGGAAATTTATTGAAAAAATTAAGTCTTAATATTCTTTTTTCAAACATTTTTAGCTGTTTTATATATTGGCTTTTATTTATTAAACATATTTGACACATTCTTTTTTTATGGTGGAGTATAATAAATAAATAATAAATAAATTTAAAATAAATAAATAAAATAAATTGTTATTGAATAAATGATTGATGATGATGACATGGCAGCCCATATTAAGAAAATTTGCACGATCTATTGAATTTCATTAAAAAAACAAGCATTGATAATAGTGGTTTTTCGTGTATCTATAAACGTTTTATACTCTGTATTTCATACAATTGAGTTTATGTAAAATTTTTAACTAACTTAATGTATTATCACTATTTTTAAGTATATACGATTATAAATGAATACATAAACAGGTACGCACTACATGATTTCCTTTTTACAACCTGCGTAGTGAGTGCCCAAATGTGTCGTTTCGATTCATGTGCTATTTCTTGAAGTTGATAGAAATCGATCAAATCGATAAATTGATGTCCTGAAGAAAGAACTACAAATCAAAATTCTACCAATCTTATGTTCGGTCCTATGAAAATATGTCAATTATTTTTTTAAGATATGGGATCATTTTTATGAATTAAATTTTTCCATAAATCGAATAATATGCATTTTATTTGTGAAACAGATCAGCAGATCACACGTCATTAATGCACAAGTTATTTTTACAAAAGAGTTGATAAAGTTGTCACGATGAAGCTGGCAGTTGGCTATCAGGCCTGACTCTAGCCTGGCATATTTTAACGTTTTTAAAACATCATTTTAACGTGTTTTTTTACAGTATTTATTCTTCGTTCGCCAAAAACTTCTTATCGATAAAGTAGTTATTTTCTGTAATACTACCGGATTTCCATGTTCTAGCGGCGGTTCGACGCCGCAACGGGCCTCTAGTACTAAAAAAAAGACGTCGTTTGACTACTGATTTTTATGACGCCACAAGCCAGTATCTTCATTAAAACTTACAACAACAGATCGTTTTTAATATTTCTTAAAGAGTAGCTGATTTGAGCTACTGTCATCAAATACCGTATTGCAACTATGTGAGAAAGGCGTCTTTTGATATCATAGAATCGGAACCTTTGAAGACCATCCTTATTGCCCAAATTATGGGGCAATTAATATGAAAAAGAGAGCGGTCGTAGTTATAAAGTGTTTCGTTTCTGTATTATCATCAAAAGACGCATTTGCCCCATAGTTGCATTGGTGACCTTACGTCAACGTCTTGGAGATGCGTTCATATTAAAACTGGTCTATCTGAAGATCCTATAACAATGCAATGAGAAAGTCGGTACCATTAACCAATATTTTGTAAAAAGCGCTTTTTCATAATAAGCAAAGAACTCTTTTTTACACCAAAATACCGACAAGCCAGACAAGAGCATTCCCATTTATATAATGTAAGTTGAAACACACATAAGCCAGCAGACTCATCATTATTAAATGCTTTATATCATATGCAAAATTGCTTGTAGTACCTATTATTACTTGGAAGACTAAGGGTACCCACAATAAAAATAAATAAGAAACACGTCTCACATAAATTAAACTGAGTTTTGTTCACGTCGAGAAAAAGGCATACTGCATAACTGAGAATACATGGTAAAGCATCAAATACTTGTGTACTAAAAAATATTCTAACCCATTTAGCCATCTTGCCGCGATGAGGCTGTAAATCTATAACATACGAACGCACATACATACAAAATAAGAATTGCATATTTTGCCTGCTTAGCATATTATTTTTTTTTGCTTATTTCTCCATGCATAGGATTTTTACAGTTAATAATACCCTAGGTATATGTCTAGGTATGGTTATATCAAAAAATCCTCTAACATTACTATTTGACGGACAGGGGTGTCTATAATAAATAAATAATAATAATGTGCGAGGGGCTTCCAAAAGAGGAAGCCCCTCGCACCAGTGTGGACAAGGAGGGTTTCACAACGGTGTCAAGAAAGCGTAAGACACGCAAGAGTCAGTGTGGTACTGCAGAACCGGTTGGTTGTGGTCTGCGGGTCTCCACACCGAGCAAGGCGCTATACGTGTCGCGCCTGCATCACACTGCCACCGCTGAAGAAGTGACGCAGTATGTTCGCCAGAAAACCGGCTACTCGCTGAGGGACCTGAGGGTGTTCCAGTTGCATTCGCGCCACTACGTGCACTTCAGCTCGTTTGTAGTGCGCGTGCCGCGGCCGCTCCAGGACACCATCGCGTGTGCTGATTTCTGGCCGAAAGGTGTCGCGTTTCGTCGGTTCCGGGGCAACCTACCAAATTCAACACCCGAGATGTTGGAACAACGGGGCCACGCCGTTTCGCCGTCAAAATAAACATTGTTCGGTTCATGACGCATTGGTGTAAACTGTAATGTTATGTAACCTGTTTTTCAATAAATAAATAAATAAATGAGGAACATCTCACAAAAAAATCAAATAAAAAACCTTTTAGCCTCAAGGAACAAGTTGCATATGTATTATTTACAAGTCACACTACTCTTCAATCTCTCCATCCCACAAGTACGCTAGAACGTTTACAAGCTTGACTTAACTTCATAACTACGTTGACCACACGTCCTAGTTAGAGAAACTACTATTACGTGTATTACTAGATTTTACCGCGTAACTGCCTTTAATCCTGTCTAGTGTGCCCATGAGTTACGACTCCAAATTTCCCAAGAGAACCGCTTTAGTGTTCTGTCGTGTGGCCACCATATCCTCCCGTATAAACGAATCCCAAAAGGCAGTATATAACGAGGAAATTTATGTCGGTTACGACGTTTTTGCGAAGAAGTTAGTCTGGTAGCTCGTTGCCGTTGTGGAGTCAAATGACTGCTTGTATTATGTAGTATATGTTTAGCACATACATTATAATGATCATCCTCAGGTGAAATACTTCCATTAGGCGCGAGACATAAGCCTCCCCAAAGAACGCGACTGTGGCCAGACATACACCTCTAACGCAACTGTGCCACCCATATGTCTACTCAACAAATATTTCCTTTCTTTTTTAACTAATAGGTACAGTGAGTGCTTTGAATCATATCTCGATGAAACACTGCTCAAACGTCTGTTTGTTAAATATAATATAATATGAAAATTTCGAGACGTATGCCATCTTTGCAGATATTTAACCTTTGCCCTCTCAAAGTCTGCCAATCTCAAATTGCAATATAAATTCTTGTTTTGTAACCTATTCCTGGAAACGTGACACAAAATCCTTCGGAATGGGATTGTATTAAAGGATTTCTATTTGAGGACTCTGTGGCGAACGCGCTCTCTAATAGGGTCTAGGGAGCTGCGGTTTTGTTCCACGTAATAAGCTTAACTTCCGGGTAACAATGTGGTGACTAACACTTATGTTTCTAATATAGAAATGAATATCAGAAATTGGTACTAATGTAATATAGAAGGAAATGATGTGTGGGGTGACAAGAATGGACAAAATGAGAAATGAGTAGTTAGAGGAAAAATCTGAAAGTAGCAAGCTAATCGACTATCATGGTATCGGCACGTGATGCGAAGAGAGGAACGTCACGTAATCGAAAACGCGTTAAGCATGAATATGGACGGATATAGAAGAAGAGGAAGACCTAAGGAAAGATGGGTGCATTGATGGGCCACAATGGTGGGACTCTCCACCCCTGCGGAGATGGATCCAGGTCCACACTGTGTTATTTGTTTTATTTTATTTTATTTTTTCCAATAATACTAACACTAGCTTTTGTAAGTTATTGTTACTAACAAATAATATGGATTTTAAATTTGAAATAAAGAAATTGAATTGAATTGAATTGTGTGAAAGGTGATATGAATAAGAAGGAAATTAACGGCGAGATGATGAGTAACAGAGAAGAACGGAGAAAAAAAACATGCTGCGCCGACCATAAACATAAATGGGATAAGGGCAAGGGAATTATGAACGATGATGATGATGATATAGATAGAAAAAGAAACGCACTCAACTATGTAAATAATAAAACGCATTGTTGAAGTGTAAAAGATCGACGCAAGACATCACTGGTCAAGATACGCCAAAGAACTGTGAACCCAGTGACATCTCTTATGCGTCACAATTAACGTATATCTTGATCTACAATTCTGACCAGATCGGCAGTCCTACGAAGGTTTTTCTACGCGAATTTGACTCAAAAATCCTTTTGCCCTTTTGGCCATACACTTTGTCCCGCGAATGCTACTCAAAACTAAGTAGAGGATTGGAAATAAGAAGGTTGTTGACAGAGCTCAACTCACATCATCGTTCGTTAATTATATAGAAGTTTTATATGTATTCAGTTTCCGTTTTTCTTTTTTTTCTTTTGGGCCTAGACGTAAAAGATTTCAAATCACATTTTTTTTAACATACAGGCGGGGTCTTACAGAGCAACTAGAAGTGTTAATGCCGTAATGCTATGTTACAATTAAACTTCCAGAATTGCGGCTATAAATCAAAGCTAAACTTGAAGTATCGCGGATTGTAGACATCTTCAATACCCGTATAAGTTCAAGCATTTAACTGGAAGTATGCGAAATAAATGGAATACAGGCGGAGTGCAGGCGTCTTGGGTAGGCACAGGCTTTTTACGTACCTGAACTTTTATTACAACTTTTACTAGTGCTGTTCGTAATAATATGGCTTTTTTACATACTTCAATAGTGTTTAATAAATTGTTATGGGATGGTGGTAAGTGACTGACTTTCTCTTTCTATCAGTCTCTTGTGAAATTAAAGCCTAACAAAGTGTCACTTCTGCACACGTTATTGAATCTGTGACCACGTAAACAAAACTCGGAAGCTATCCGCAAGCATATTACACATAACTCATAACAATGTAACAAAACTCGGCCACTCTTAACAAAATTGTTCCACCCGCGCTGGAATTTGTTCCAGTTTTTCACGACCAATGGGCCACCGAATAGTTGGAGCAAATGGTCGAACGGGAAGCGAACAATGTTGGGTTACTGAACGAATGGATGAATGAATGGTCATCACTTAGCCAACTGGGGTTTTTTGTTCGGTGGCGCCGCGAAGTCAATTAGTAATTTTTTTGCCTGGTGTGGATATTTGGGGGTTGGATCTGGAAAATATTAGACACATTTGTACTCGTATCTAAAACCATGGAACGAGTTCAATTATTATGGAGTAGAGATAGCTGGACATCCAAAGATGGTTATAGTATACTTTTTATCCGTCTACCGTAAAAAAAAAATACGCGGACGAAGTTGCGGGTTGCCAATAAATTATTATGTTAATATTATATTAATTTGAAAATATTATGATGCAATTTTTATTCATAGGATTTCTCCAAAGGTGAATTTCAACGCCCCATCGTTTTTAAGGTTCCGTACCCAAAGAGTAAAAACGGGACCCTATTACTGAGACTTCACTGTCCGTCCGTCCGTCCGTCGTAATGTCACCAGGCTGTATCTCAAGAACGGTGATAGCTAGACAGTTGTCACAGATGATGTATTTCTATTGCCGCTATAATAAAAAATACTAAAAATATAATAAAATAAATATTTAAGGGGGGCTCCCATACAACAAACTTGATAATGGTACGAAACCCTTCGTGCGCGAGTCCCACTCGCACTTGGCCGATTTTTTGTTTATTCTTTCTGTCTCTTGCAACAATTTAAAAAGGTTATTTGATGTTATATTTTTACTGTCTCTGATTAAAATTTGTAAAGTACCTATTTAAATTTTAAAAATGTAGCACTACAGAAATCGTATATACCTATATATATATATATATATATATAATCGTATCACTATACAAATATTCAGAACTAAAAAAGGAATCTATCATGTCCTTTTAATTACACTGCCTTTCATAAAATAAATTAAAACACAGATACCAGACTGAGACACATATCGCATAAACACAATGATAGTGCGAGTCACTGCTACACAAGTCCAGTAACGTGAAACGACGTCCAGGGTTGTCAAGCGTCGTCAGGTGACGTCAAGTTAAAATCCTGTTAGTAGAGAGCTGTGCTGGCAACCGCCAGTTAATCTTATGCCAGTAGAAACGGAATTCAATTACGATAACAACTGAATGGAATGCAGAATTTGTAACGAAGATAAAATGCGTGTATAATTATTTGTATGGATATAATAAAATTTACTTTGATGACTTGATGAGTGATCTAAAATTACATTTTACAAATTATAGGCACTATTTTGTATTTGTTGTTTATAATATATTTTCTTAGAATAATCTGTGGCTCTAGTGAAAAGGGGTTAAACTCGAAAAACACTACTTTACAGGAGACTCAAAAAACCGTTGCGGCTTAAATTTATTCAGACTTTTGATCACTGTACTTCAACCGCTATACTTACAAATAAACTTTAAATGGAGTTTTAATACTTAAAAAATCCTCTTTTACGGGGTAATATTCTTACTTCTCCAAAGTTAACGAATAAAAAAAAATGTGACTTATATCCGTGCCAAAAAGTGTTTTTAAGGACATAACTGACTTTGTACCCTTTTTCACCCATAATATTTACACTACCCGGGAATATAACTGAACTTATACCAATTTTCACCCTTATTTTAGAAAGTGAAAATGGACTATGCTGTTCGGTTTATTTGAAGTTATCTCCTTTTATAAAGGAAAAATACATGAACACCCTAAATAAGAAATACCTGACTAAACGAAACCTATCATTTAAGAGCATTATTTCAGACATAATCCTAAGAAAATAAACTTTTACCTTTTTGCACGCAATTAATTTAGGTGTACTGTAATACAAACACACTTTTACCAATGGTTTTTTTAAAGTTATATCCATTTTTTGCGGTGCAGTTGGCAATAAAAGATCTTTATTTTTATTGATTCATTATTACAAAAATGTCAAAATTAGCATATACAACTATTCTCATAGTTTTTAACTAAATTTGGACTTTCCTCAATCAATCGTCTAATAGAAAAACATATTAAGCGATACAAGATGATATACCTAAAACGAGATAAGTACAAAATTTAGTTTTTCCAGTTGACTTACAATTACAAAAACTACGTATGAGACCTTAGTACTAAAATTTGATCGCAATTGTGAATATTTAGACACGGAAAATAACATGTACCTATCACATTTTGGGTGTCAGCTTGTATAATTTAAATTCTTGTATAAAATCAATTCTTGCCTGTGCTCTGTTGGCGCCAAAGGATAGGAATCTACAACATCCCCAGAACATAACAAATTTTCGTAAAAGATCTTACACTCGGGTTTATCAAATTCAACAAAAAACTGTTTTTTTTTACCGATAACCGTATTGGACCGCTGTTAAGTCTTTCATATATACAGGAAATAATGAAATATTTTTCTCGACGGCTTTCAATCAACTTTTACTTATTTTGGTGGTACTCAGCATAATCCATCTCGCTGAATCTAGGACAAGTTCTTCACTGATTTTAAGTTTGTCAGTTACTCCTTGAACAAACTTTGATGTTTCGTCAAATGGTTATCGCATTAGCAGCCTCTGCAAATGCGATGACACTCTGTCTTTATTTTTAAATAATTTGCAAACTGTCTATTCTTTGTTGTTGCGTCCATTAAATTACCTAGCAATGAACTGAACCCTTTTTTACATTCTCCTAAAGCCCAATTAACTCTCAAATATTTTTTTCTGAGTTCTTCTTGTATATTTATTGCGCATTTCATTTTACAATTTCCTAGCATCTTAAACTCTCTTTATTTTTTTGTTGCTTTCATACTATTTACCAAAATGTCTCCTCTTTTTCCTTTCCTCCCTATGTTTATTCTCTCTTTGTCACTTTTTCTAGGCTATCCTTTTCGTCCTTGACCAACTTTGTCCCAAAACGAAAGTTCTGCTTCTTCTGCCGTTCCGGTTTCTTTCGATTCTTGTAATTTTTTTGAGTCAGAATCAGTGAGCACTACGATCTGCCTTTTTCTGGAGTGCTAATAGAGTCGACGAAATTGTTGCCACCTTTCTCCTCGACAAGTTTGAGCATTCGATCGATTCAAGATCGGCCTGCCATTCTGTGTAACAAACTAAAAAAATACTTTTAATCCTATGGGTGGCTTCATCATCAGACCAGCCCCATAGTACCATATTATTGTATTGTCATGTTAAGTAGGTAGTAGGTACTTGGGAAAGATTTTAGCTCAATCGGTTGCAAATATTCTGCTTCAAAATTGAATTGCAAGATCCCACCCGAACAAACACAGTTACATAGGTATATTGCAAGTACAATAACTTGAAAAAATACCCACAGCACTACTGTAGGTCATTCTACATACTGGTGACCCAAATTTTATAATAGGATGATCGATTAGACTCAAGTGTACTTAAAATAAACCACAGCGAAGAGACTTTTTATAAAGAACTTTTTGATACAAGTAATAATCGTGGTGTAAAATGATATATCTCACCAGTATAAGTCTATATACACCAATAAATACTAAATAATTATTCGTGACTATGGATTAATTTCGATTTATTTTTATGAATTATGGGTAAATTGCTCGTGCAAATCGGTACAAGTAAACATTGATCATTAAATACCAGATTTCTTAAAAGATACAATTCGACTTATATCAGTAATGTTTAACATTAAGTCGTGAATACAGATTAAAGTCGATTTATATTCTATAAGGTATGTAATCTTGTTTTGTAAAAAGGTATAAGTAAACATCGATCGTTTAACACAGGATGAGTCAAAAGAGACAAATGAACTTAAATCGTTCTCCACAAACAAAACCCCAAATTGTTCATTGTTAACTTTAGTTGCACCATATTTCACGACATAATTCACCAGATGTACCATTTGGCACAATCCTAACTTTGTCATTTTAAAAGATAACTTAGCTCCGATTACACCAAAAGATGCGCAATTTTTTTTTGTGAATTTTGGTGTATATAACGCAAAAAGGTCATAAGTGCACTTTAACCCCTTTTCACTAGAGCCACAGTTGGACCAAAACACATGTGACTGTAATGTGAATTGAGATTTTCTCAGACAAGTCAAATCAAAAAGCTGTTATATACTTCCTTAACGAAAAAAATAAAACGTGTGAAAAAAAAAACAAAACAGCACAAATGCATTCAGTAAATCTACCTACAGGTATTTCCATTATACTACTCCAATCTCCAAATATATACACAACACAATACATAAATTATACATGCTTTCAACACTTTTGCGGACAGTACGTCGAGATATGTAAATTAGGACTAGGGAATGCAATGCCCGGTTATTTTGTCATATTAGAACCGGTTATAACCGGTTATTTGTAGGGTCAAAATAAATAGGTTTGCATTCCCTAATTAGGACCCGTGATACGGCACCACGTCTATGCACGGTGACATTTATCTTCGCAAAACACCCATTCCGCCTACAGCCGAACATTTCTCATAGGTTTCATATAAAGGCAAATGCCTTGTGCCATTTTTGGCTAGAACTTTTTGTACAAGTTGTGTCTGTGCCATAAAAAAACCGGCTAAGTGCGAGTCGGACTCGCGCACCGAGGGTTCCGTTCAACCGTTCAAACACTTCCCATATTAACTGGCCGGGTTAAGTTTGCACGTGGTATGTATGGCGCCGCATACAAAAGAGGTGCAAAGTTAACGCAACCGATCACGTTTGTTGTATTGGAGCTCCACAAATGTTTATTTCATTCTGTTTTTAGTATTTGTTTTTATTTCATCAGAAATACTTATATTATCTGTGAAAATTTCAACTGTCTATCACGGTTCATGAGATACCAGACCGTCTAGCACAACTACGCTTCGCGACAAGACCATCACGCTCTCACAGTACAGCGAAGAAAGAGATAGGTAATATTTCTCACGTGAGAAAGTCGCGTGTCATAGTTGTGCTAGAGGCACTGGTGACAGACGGACAAATGGACAGCGGACTCTTAGTAAGAGGGGTCCCGTTTTTACCCCTAGAGTAAACCCTAAGAATGATCTTGTGACCGTAAACGTGTTAATGCAGAAAGTCAATATACCGCCGTGCTACGGTAAAAGGTCGTATCTTTATACGGATGTCATAGTAAGATACGTCCTTTTACCGTAGAATGGCAGTATAGATGTCTCAAAGGCGTTATCCGTGAAGAGATGTAGCGATAGCACAAATGAAGCGGTGCTTCCCGGCCCGGAAACAATAGATCCTTATCGAGCCGATTATTGAAAAGGTTTGGTAGGGAATATACCGAAACTTGATATTACATTCATTATTTAATAGTAGTTTATGCCACACTGTTACGTAATGAGACGTGTTAAAGACGAGTGTTTTAAGGCCTAATATAAAGTGACTTTATCTACTCACATATTCATCATACATTTGAAGTAAGTACTTAGTACTACCAGCATCTCTCGCGGAGCGACACATGTTATACACGTAGTAATTTAACAATATGGGTGTAAAGTAATTATTTAGTTATACTTTGTATGGTTTTGTTACTAAAATTGCGACCACGGTCAAGTGAGTCTACAGCCAAGAAAAAAGGTTGAGATGCCACGACTTTGCGCGACAGCGGCAGCGGCGCGCGGTATGTTGTGTATCGCTCACTCGTATGGCCGCCGCGTTCGGATCTCTCGCTCAACTGCCTTAAGTCCCGTTTTGGTATAATAATGTGTAGATTAAATCAATATACCTACTTACAACAAAAATATTGCAAGGTTTCCCGCACGAAAGAAGCAACACCTAAGTAGTTCGTGTAAAGATAAATAAATAAATAAATACCTATACCCTCACACAAATCGATCTAATACCAAATAAAGCTCAAGAAGGCATGTGTTATGGGTACGAGACAACGATATACTTAAATACGTAGAACAACCATAATCATCACACAAATTGCCCTCGCCGGGATTCGAACCCGGGACCGCTGGTTCAGTAGGCGGATGCACTAAAAACTGCGCGAACCACGT
This sequence comes from Apotomis betuletana, assembly GCA_932273695.1. NCBI lineage: Eukaryota > Metazoa > Arthropoda > Insecta > Lepidoptera > Tortricidae > Apotomis > Apotomis betuletana. The sequence goes on along the minus strand of OW026314.1, from coordinate 17,191,429 downwards.
TATCATCAAAAATAAACATAAATCTATTCAGTTAAACATTCAGCCATAAACTCAAACCCGGAAACCGTTTAAATATCTATTGTTTCCGGATTCCCGATCGACCGGGTTCATTAGTGAGGTATCGCCAAACGACCGCGATTTGAACGGATTCCGCGAAGTCTTCGGTTCGCTTCAAAAGCCGGTTAAATTTAAATATGAATCGTATTTAAATTTAACCGGTTTTCCAGCGAAAAAAAGATTTCATTCAGCTTTACCGTGATTTGTAAGCTTGAATAGGATTATATCGTCAAATGCTGTATTTGAATCAAAAATCTATCAACATGAGATATTGAGATGACACACTTATTATAAAGGCGAAAGTTTGTGAGTTTATGTGTATGTTTGGTACTTCTTCACGCTGAAACGACTGAACCAATTTTGTCTGGGGTGTTTTTTAATTTAGGTTATACTGGTTTATTATTATTTTATTAAGTACTATAGGATGGAAGGCGGGGTAAAAAGTATCCTATAACCATCTTTGAATTTCCAGCTATCCCAGTACCAAAACTGGTTAAAATTTTAGCGTTTTCGGTGACAATAAGACAAAAAAGAATAAGAGAGAACGTTTCTTTGCCTTCTCATCACACTGGACGAATTTTGACCAATTTTGGTCAGTGATACTTGGCTGCAATCCGATCCAATCCTAAAAAAGTCCATAGTATACAGGTATATATTTTACCTTTAAAGTGCGATTTTCACATACGATCATAACAAAACTTAAAAAAGGGTGTTTAAATACATTCTTCGACGTTTCGGAAGTGATGTTACGCCATGGTCTTGAACACATTCAACACCGGGAACCCGCTCCGCTGCACTTGTAGTAAATTTTCGCTACATACGCATTTCCCCATGTTATCGGCTATGCGCGTAGCGCTACAAAATCGCTGGCAGTGAATGCGTGAAGGGACTGCTGCTATCAAGTACATACACAAACGTAACACATAATAAATAACCGATTATAGGTAATGAAATCGACTTAATAATGAAATATTGTCTCATAGTGTGTTATTTAGAACATAACTATAACTACATATCTATTAATATAGGCAAGATGCCGCATTTACGGCATCTTGCTAGCTATTCATGAATGTATATGTTTAATTTCTTACATGGTTTACTTATGTAGTTTCGAATTATGTCGATACTTGAATTTTACTTTTCAAAATATAGCAAACTCTAATTTCGTTTAATTGGTGTCAAGCATTTATTTTTATAGTAGGATACTCAGTAGCGACGTTGTCTTGAAGAAATAGTTACCATTAGTGAACGCCAAACTTAGCCTCAGATAAAACAACGCACACATATATTTTTTTCCCGGGTAAATACAACAGCCTCACGGGAAATGCAAGAAACTTATCCCTGAGGATAAGAAAAAATATCGTTCTTTTAATGTACAGTCTGTAATATGAAATTGCTTCTTAAGAAATAGCGAAAGCTATGTTTTTCTCGTCAGAAAAAGATTTGAATTATGGTTTAGCTACTGCAATGAACTTCGTTATAATTCAATAATGTATTATTTTAGTTAAATGATGAAAGTATAGACGTAGATAATTATCTTTCAAATGTTTTCAATCTGCTCAATGTAAGAATAACAAAATTAATTAAGATTAAATTTGTTATTAATTTAAAGAATTGTAATTACTAAAATGAAGTAACGGTTATATTAATAACAAATGATATCAATACCTACATCAGATTTCGTCATACAGAAATACTTGTCACCCTAGACCGTAAGTGGTATTTTCTGCCCGCTGCGAGGGGAGAAAATCTCACTTCTTGGCCATGATATGACGTAAAACTTTAGACAAACCAAGAGCATTCGTAACGCCCCAAATTGCATATTTATTGTCTTCACCTTAGGTTTGCGCCTTAAATGCCTGCGGTCTGGGACATTCACTACTTGACCACCCTAAGCATGTAATGTAGTACTATAGTAACTTTTCCTGTCACCTACTTAGTTCGTCCATCCGTCCGTGTACACCTTTTGTGGTTAAAATGACGTAACCAAAATGTTGCTCAATAAGTAGGTATTTTTATGTAAATAAGATAGAGGTAAATGTTAAAAAATAATCATAGGGAACATATTAATGTAGACACGTCTCGTAAATGACCCGGCAAACAAATTATAAATAGCTGAAAGCACCGTAAGCAATCTGTAGGGGCTCAAAATATTCATTCATCAATTGTTAGGTGAATGAGCGAGAGCTTGGAATTGCATTTGTAATGGTGGATACAGTTCGTGTGAAAAGGAAAATACATATATAACTTAAGTATTTCCAAAGTATACGCACAACGTAAATAATATTTAGAATTTCACACACATTCACTCATTTTGGAATTTTCTTCTTCAATGTTACAAACCTCTGTTTATACTTATAGTACGGAAAAAGGGAACATTAGAATATAGAATGCCTATAAACACACAATACCACTATATATGCAATTCCACGCTGTCGGTAATTTATCTACAGTAATGTAATATTCCAATCACATAATTATTAATAAGCACAGTAAAAAAAAAAAAATTTTTTTTTGTAAATCAAGAAAGTTGACAAAGTATTTAATGGAATCGCGTTTCCATTTTAACGGAAACCGCAGAGACAAAACGACATTAACATGACATTTTGTTCATTGACATACAATTTGATATCGATCATTGATTTGCAATTCAAATGAATTCCCACACACAAATTTTATTATACCAAAGAAGTGGGTAGGCGTGTTATAAAGTAACGCTGACATTTCGATGTCAGAAGTTATTTTCATCTATCAATTAATTAACTCTCTATTAATTTACTTAATTAAACAATAGAAGACCACACGTTTTCGTTATTGTTATCAACAGGTGATAATGAGATGATAATATCATATTATACAGCGTTGATTAAACCTTAAAGTTCTCATTCTATTTTCTCAAAGTGCCAATTCAAAATAAACGCACAATTTAAACACAAAACATTCATCGCATCAAAAAGATCTTATAAATACTAAAGAAGGTTTTTCTACACGAAAATTCCCAGATGTCACCGGGCGCAAAAATAAGCCGTTATTGCTTTGTCGCGAACAAAAAAGCCGGGAAACTTAAGAAAAAACTCAATTTCTTACATCAACGACGATGCTGAATCCACACTTCCACGTCACCAAAAAAAAAACACCGCACTCACCGTTTCTTTTTTTAAATCACATTTGCCGCGCAAAGCGGGTGGCAATCCTTGAACGTCACGAACGTCAAAACGCTACACAGCCGTTCAGTTCAGAGGCTCGCGGGGCACTGGTACACGCGCAGTCTCCGAGTCATAACTGTACCAAAATGACGCCGTAGCCCGTAGTGGGTCTACGGTGTAGAGGTGCTACGGTGCGTAGCTGCGCGGCAAAGTGAATTTAATGTTAGGCTTAAATTATTTGGAAGGGTCATTAATGTTAGCGATTTGTTTACATACCTACTTACTTTGATGTTATTTGTGTTTTAAGTTACATGGGTTACATACAAAAAGTAATCCATCCAAATGGCGGGCGGGAGCAAAGTTTAACTTTTGAAATATATAAAGTCATCACCTACTTGAATTTCTTATCATGAGGTCTCTCTCTCTCTCCCTCTCTTCAACCAGTCCCTCATTACATTACTGAAGATCGTGATCACTGGCAGGTTTTTTTTTTTTTTTTAAGGTTCACCGACAGTTATTACATCACAACATTCAATAATGACAATTTATAAGGAGATAAGTTGGGCTTCCGGTTCGTGACTAAAGATGGCCGCATGCGTTTAAGTTTTGTTGTTCGTTATTTATTCATTTTTGTTGTTCAATGTGTAGTATTGATAGCGTATTGTGCAGTGATCAAACGAATGTGTGAATAGCTAATGAAGAATTCAACTTGAAGCGTACATAGCCCTTCTTGGGTCAAGGCCCGATAGACCGCGTGGTTTTTTGTAAATCGCTATCAATTTACAATAAAGCACCTCACCGTACAACGTGATATAAATCCTCAATCTTGTCACCGCGTGCGATTCGAAACGAGTCATTGGCGAAATACCACTTGCTCAGCAAGAAGGTCAAAGCCACAAAAAAAAAAAAAGTTTGATGCACAACCAATTATAGGCAAACACAGCATGCACTAGTTACTACTAAAGTAATACAGTTATTTCTACGCTAAAGTGGAGTAATTCAGTTTCACATCAATTGTAAAATTGTTATTTTGGCATATAATACTAAAAGAAGTACTTAGGAACCTGCTTTTATGAGAAAAGTAAAGTAAATGAGCAGTAATTATTACAGTGATAGTCTAATATCGAAAATAATAATTTTAAGGTCTAGTCACATAGCAGTTTACCTTGATGATCTATCTTTATCGGCCCCGGTCCGTCGCCCTGACCACCTGGACGTGGAATTTGCTTAAGGAGGATTTGCTTCTTTGACTTAGTCAGATCATCTGGTTGGTGAACGGCGTCGGGCTCTCTTGCCTTCAATGCCTCCAACCACGACCAGTTTTTCAAAGCTCTCATCTCCTCTTCGCATTATGTGGCCAAAGTATGACAGTACACGGTGCAAACAGGTGGCGGACAGCCGTGTTTTAATATTTAGATGTGAAAGAATAGACACATTAGTAGGAATGCAAACCGGTACATTTTTGTATATAAATTACCGGATTACCAGTAAATTACCGGTAATTTACATGGATAAAACTACCAACTTGCATTCCCTACACATTAGTACGTTTGTCCATCCGTGGTATCCTGAGCATTCGCCTCCAGCACCACATCTCGAATGCGTCTACATAATAGTTACTTTGTCGCTCTCGGGCTAATATGGTTAATCTTTCGACTACACAAAACGAAAACGAGTTTTAATCTGGAAACCTGTGCTGCGATTCTTCAGACAACTTGGAGGCGTGTCGTTGCGTCTTTAGCCATGGCAATACTTAATTGTAAGCCTTTCTACCAAACGTTCTTTTCAACGTTTTACACGTGCAGCTTGTGGAAAAATTATCGCAAAAAGACGCTGCGCGTTCAATATAGTAACAGCTTCAGAATGCTGATGGGACTGCCACGTTTCTGCAGTGCGTCAGGCATGTTCGCGGAGGCGCGAACTGATAGTTTTAGCACAAAACAGATAGGTACAGAAATCAATCTACATACAAGCGCGCTCGAGCAAACGCACACACAGATATTGCTCACGGACACGTCAAGCGGATGGCACTCGCGCTTGCACTGATCTGAACTGGTCCGAGATATCGTGTCCGTGGGCAATGTGTGCGTTTGCTCGAGCGCGCTTGTATGTAGATTGATTTCTGTAGCTATCTGTGCGATCATTCGCAAGCGCACCGCTTCGATGATGCGCCGTGTGCGTGACAGTCCTTACAGCCTTCTCAGGGAGAACCCTGTATGCGCTTACTGGGAACATAGGAACTCTTTGCACGTGGGCTCTTGAGGCACTGTGTATATTTATTAAATACTGTTGCCATTTAACTTTATTTTTGATCAGGATAACTAACTTATTTTTAATAAATGTAAGTAACATAATTATGCACCACTAGCTGCGCCGCGCGATATTACCTGCTCGTCCCACAGGAACATTACATTTTTCAGGATAAAAAGTAGCCTGTGTTAATCCAGGGTGTCAGCTACCAAAATTTATCAAAACTGGTCCAGCCGTTTGAGCTTGAAGTAACAAACATACACATAAACACACTCACAAACTTTCGCCATTATACTATTATTATAATTGTCTGAAATCAATTATTTCGACTTTGACTTTGAATACGACGCAAAGCACAATGACACACAAACGAAATACATTTTATGATGAAAGTTCAACATACTACGTACGGTACATTACGTCTACTTTTCCAATAATACTTATAACAAAATTGGAATGTCAATTTAGTAAAAATATAAGCGACATTTATACTAGAATATCGAATTTCATCCCTGCTTGATAAAATTCACTGCTCATATGCTCAGATAATAAATCACTTCTCCTTATCCATGAAATACAATACATTCAGCATGATATTTAATATGCTCTCTTATTGTGTCTCATACAATGCATAATAACTTAAACAAAATTTTCGCAACATTGTTCTGATATTAATGTTGGTCAATTGAGTTTTAGGTCAAAATCCTGGCGACTCTCATGCGAATGACCGTCGTAGTATTCATGTGGAGTTAATAGCCTATTTAATGAATATCGAATAAAAGGGTTTTTTATACTCGCGTACTTTAATCTGTCAATTATAATCTCACAGACAAAATCACAATAATGCACTTTTTAATCCTAAGGACCGTGCCAGAATGAAAGTGGACAACTGGAAAGGTGCATATTTTTTATTCTGAGTAATATTTACAAATAAAATATAAAATAAACCAAACTGTAACATTCTCCCTATAAACAATTTTTAGGAATTCGCTGTAAACTGCCTATTTTGCTTGCAATCTGACTTTTTTCTTTATATTCTTCATCAGATTTTGGACGACCAGGTCTGGCACTTTTTTTGACGCCCTATCCCACTTTTTCTTGAAGTCATTGACTGACGTTGCAGCTTTGACATTTTTTTGTAGGTGCCGCTTCATTATAGCCCAGTATCTTTCAATAGGCCGAACTTCGGGGCAGTTTGGTGGGTTCATGTCCTTTTCAACAACGTCCACCTTGTTGGCTTTATACTACTCTAGTGTGTCTTTAGAATAATGGTATGATGCCAAGTCTGGCCAAAATAATATCGGTATCCTGTGCTTTCCGATGAAGGGTAGCAGACTTTTCTGCAAGCACTCCTTGCGATATAATTCGGCTTTTAAGTTGTCTGTGGTAAAGAATGCTTGAGATCGCATCCCGCATTGACAAATTGCTTGCCAAACTAATATTATTTCTTGCCGAATTTCTCAACACAGATAGACTTATCCTTTTGGCTAACAGTTTTGCTAGCGGGTACCGTAATAAACTGGGGTCCTGGTAAGGTTTTAAAAATCAAATTTACAGTGCGTTTCATCGTCCATTATTATGCATAACCGTTTTTTGGTTAGTACACGATCGTAGAGTTTTCTAGTGCGTTTTCGAACAGCTGCCGTCTGCTTATCGTCCCGTTTGGGCTGTTTTTGTTTTTTGTATGTTTTTAAGTTACATCTAAGTTTGATTCGCTGAATCGTTGAGGGCGACGTATTAGCTTTTTTTGCGGCGTCTCGTACTGAAAGAGACGGTTTTTGTAGAAATATCCGTACCACTTTCTTCTCCAGTGCCGGGTCCCACGTTCCTCGCTTTCTGCCAGACTTAGGCAGATCTTGCAAAACAGTATTTTCACCAAACTTTTTTATTAATTTGTGCACACCTGACGGACTAACGTTATACTTTTTAGCGAGTTTTCTGAACGTCATACCCTTTAATTTGCACCAATCGTTCAAAATATTTTTGCGAATTTCTAAGCTTATTCGTCCCATCTTGACAATACATTAGAATTTAAATTGGTGTTTGTCACTGTCAAAAAGTACACAAAAGTGGCCTTAATAAACGATTAAAAAGTTTTACTCTTTGCCGATGGATGAAGTATTTTATATCATCATAAAGTTGTCCACTATCATTCTGGCACGGTCCTTAGTACCAAAAATCTGTAATCTAAGGTAGCGGGTAGAGAACTTGACTATTCATATATCATTATGTACAGTCGAAAACTTTCTTGTGAATCAGAAAATTATGTTGAGAGTAATTTTATAGAACCGGCCAAGTGCGAGTTGGACTCGAGCACTAGGGGTTCGGAAGTTTGTTGTATGGGAGCCCCACTTAAATATTTATTTTATTTTGTTTTTAGTATTTGTTGTTATAGCGGCAACAGCATTACATCATCTGTGAAAATTTAAACTGTCACCAACATCACGTTTCGTGAGATACAGCTTGGTGACAGACAGTGGAGTCGTAGTAAATACTCGTAGAGTCCTGTTTTTACCACTTTGGGTACGTACGGAACCCTAAAAAAACCCTTTGACCCCCTTTAACCCGTCGCTCGTAAACCAACAGGTTCACAAATACAATGTGCAGTGTGCAATGTTCTCTTTAGAAGCGAAAATGGTTCCGAAGACTCATTCAATTGACAATGGACAATTGGACACGTTGCATTGTAAGAGAGAATTGTATTGAATTTCTTAGTATTTTCGTTAGGGGTTAATATCTATTTGTTATCTAATACTATTATAAAATTCTCGGTTTGTATTAAACATTATTTTCTATGGAGAGGGGTCGATATCAGAGAAAGATCTTAATAGCGTGATGCAGGATCGTCATTTTTTTAGTATGGGCGCGCGGCGCCATGCTAACCTGGCGCCATCTGTTTTCATAATTTCCTTTGTCCTCGTATCACGCCGAAACGGCTAGACAGATTTTAACCAATTTTGGTACAAAATAACTGGACATCCAAAGATAGTTACATAAAAATTGGGCAAGTGCGAGTCCGACTCAAGGGTTCCGTACCATAATCTATAACAAGTTTGTTGTATGGGAGCCCCCCTTAAATATTTATTTTATTTGATTTTTAGTATTTGTTGTTATAGTGGCAATAGAAATACATCATCTGTGAAAATTTCAACTGTCTAGCTATCACCGTTCTTGAGATACAGCATGGTGACAGATGGACGGACGGACGGACGGACAGCAAAGTCTCAGTAATAGGGTTTTTACCCTTTGGGTACAGAACCCTAAAAACGCGTGCGCGTACGAAGTATCGCGACTGCAACTTCGTCCGACTTATTTAAACGTTTCGTTAAACTTATTTTCTTTACCATCGTCGGATAAAAAGTATCCTATAACCATCTTTGGATGTTCAACTATCCCTGTTTTACAGCTCCATATTAGTATGACATCACTATGAAGCTCATAGGTAGAGTACCTATGAGCAAGACTGATGAAAATTCACTACAAAAGTCCTTTACGTACATAGTAACGTGTCCAAGCCTGTTGTGAGTAAATTGAAATTCCCTGCTCTTATGAGAGCATTTCTACGAAAAGGCTGAACAACGCTGTATATTTATTTTGTACGGGATTAATATAGCTATGTTATTTTACACTAGGTTATCCCGCGGCTTTATGTTTTCATATTCTAGAGCGTTTTTCCGTGAAAAAGCTTTTCTCTGTGTTGGCATATTTGTCTGTACTGTAGCTTTCAATTATCAACTTGTAAACATTACTCTATGTATCAATATAATGAAAACGCCAAATGCCATTGGGCATGTACAATACAATGCAATACAGGACAATAACGCTTTATTGCAGACCAAAAACAGTTTAAAGAAATATACACAATACAATTATAATAACGGTACCTACATAGTACTACAAAATTTTATTTGCTTACTTACTTAATGAAATGAAATGAAATGAAATGAAATATTATTTATTTGCAATAGATATAGTTTTCATTGTGGTCTTGAGATTTATATCGTTTCATATATTATCTAGATTTAAATAAGTCATGCAAATGTTTTTACAAAGGACATACACAATAAGTACTAATTTGACCTCACAAGTCAGTATCTAAACGTTAAATTTGTGAGCTGCTGTTGACATTTTTATGAACTACTTAACTAAATTATACTTATTCTACACTTACTGCGCTGACTCAACGACCCGAAGTGGATCTTGGCCTCCGACACCAGAGAACGCCATTTTCTTCTATCTTGAGCTACCTCCCGCTATTCTGGTCGATGAAGTTTTATCTTGTCGGTCGATCAAGTCTTAATTTATTTTTTTATACTACGACGGTGCAAACAAGCATGCGGCCCGCGTTATGTTATACAGTTACCGCCGCCTATGGACGCTTGTAACGCCAGGAGCATCACACGCGCGTTGCCGACCCTTTCAGAACCTATTTACTCCCCTCTTGAAGGACCGCATACTGTAGCCCCCGAGAAAAACTTCGGCAGGGAGTTGAGACCGCGTTGAGACCGGTCAGTTCTCGACCATTTTAGGCCCCAATGTGAAGATGAACACCCTGCCGATGGCGAGCAGTGCGATTGTAGAATGTAGCCGTGGGCATCATGTCAAACAATTCCTCAGAACACATCGGATTATACAGACGGTAGAACACACACAAACTTGGTAAGAGACGTTGAAATTTTGACCGCATGAGAGCGAATAAGCTGGGTATTTACCCGTAGGCTATTTTAACAGTTCACGGGCTGCACCTATATATTATACGCCCTCACAAATTGCCTGCCAAGGCTCTAAGGCTTCCATAGTCCCGTCCTTGACACATAATGGTCAAACTTGACAGAGATGTTCGAGTGTCATTAGCCGCACCATAGCGCCTTTGACAGACACTTAGCTGTTTTGATAGATCATCGAAAATGCCCCTTTTTGTCTCGTCTTACTTGTAAAAGTTGCGCTGCGTCGAGAGAACAGACTATTTACTTGCTATATCGGGTGTCTCAATACTATGGGACATCAAGGGATATTTTAGGGAGGGATATTTTGCTGAAAGAAGACAATATGTTATTTTTAAAAGTTAGCAAGTCTGCATTTAAAAAAGAAATAAGAATTACTTGCTTAATTATTCGTCGTAAGCAATAAAAAAAATCCTGAAATTTGACTCAAACATTTTACGCTGTTCCTTTCTTTTAAGATACTATGTTACTTAGGAAGAATTATTTTTTTTGTCCATTCTTTCGATTGGCATCATAAAAATAGACGTGAAATTTTAGTTCACATTTAAATCAGTTCGATTCCCAGACGGAGCTAGTAATTCATAGAATTTTTTTAAATGCAGAATTACTATTTTTTAAAAATAACATAAAGTCTTGTTTCAGTGAAATCTCCTATCTACGATATTTAAGGTACTTTCCTTTGATGTCTCATAGTCTTGGGACGCCCTGTATAGATGCTAAGGTCATAGTGCTAAGAAAAATCTAATTGCGCTCATACGTGATCCACACCGGGACTTGAACCCGGTATCTTTATATTACGGATTGAACGTCTAAACCTATTGAACAGAGATGCACTGTACGTACGCTTTCAGTTTCCCATCCCGTTTTGGTCTCTGTACCTATTTAAATTTGAAATGTATTTAAGCTTAAGACGTTGGACGTAATCCAAAGATAAGGTTTGAGTCCCGGTGTGGATCACGTATGAGCGCAATTTGCGCGTTGATCTTTGTATCTATTTAGAAATAAAAAAATGCGGTGCTAATTTACCCACATTAAAACTTAGACTTCTACGACGTGAGTAAATCCGTTTAAGTATTTTAATATGTCTGAGACTCACTGTAGTTTTCTATGTAAAATATAATAATTGTTAGGTTTAAAATGTCCATATTACTAGGCGGACCGTGAACAAGTGAAAATGGTGTTCTCTCTGAACTGAAGCTAAGAAAGCCTTAAACGAAAGTGATTTATTGCTGCTATTTACTTTGACAGTTTTATGAGAGCGTTTTTAACAAACTGCAGATACAGATTGAACTGAACAATTGAGTATTTGAGTTTAAATTGTTTTACAACGAAACTTGGGAACAAAATAATCACAAATATGTTTATTTAATTTTAACTTTATTTGATTAACAGATGTAAGTAAAAAAGGGGTAGACTTAGACAGATTATTATTATTACGCATAGGCGCAAATAAGTTTTCAAAAGAACCTGCCATGCCACGCCATGTTAAATATGATAATGATCGTGATCCATTAGCCTAGCCTACCGAGCCAGCGGTCTTGGGTTTCAATCCCGGCAAGGGCAAATATTCGCGTGATGAATACCAATATGTGTTCCGGGGTCTTTATTTATAGCAAGTTTACTAAATACTTTCACTAAAACATATCACATCCGTTTCACTAAGATTTCAAATTTCAATAATATTTTACTAATACCTCTCAAATTAAATGTATATCAATCAATATGCCTCCTAAATCCTCGTAAAATTATTAAATATACCGCTTGATTAATTCTATTGAACTGCAAGTAAAGGCAATAAATTATAGTCGTAATAAACACGTAAGTAGTATTTTATGTCTGTGTATTGTTCGCGTGCAAGCTCGCGTATCAAATTACGCGCAAATTCAATCCTCCACTTGTAATTTGATAAAGCGTCGATGTAAATTAATTTGATCGCTGTATTCATATGCGATTTTGTTTTTGGTGTGATTGCCATTCATTGTTTTAACCCGCGACAAAAAGAAAGAAGGGTGTTACAAGTTTAATAGCCATTTAACATATAAATCTATGCTTAAATTAAAATTTAAGTATTTTCATGTTGATTTACAATAATTAAAAATAATCCTTGTATTGTGTTGCATTAACCTTGAATAGATAGCAAAGTCTGAACTTCAATCTTTTGTTTATACCCAAAAAGGCCCGAAGCTCCAAAATGGGTCACATTTGCCTTTGTTTAGGGTCGTCGGCAATTTGAAGGCACACGGAAAAAAATGATTTAGCTGTGGTAGCTAAACTCGCTTTGCTGAAATTTCCTTTGCTGATGCAAACAATTTCTTAGCAACTGTAACAAAGCCTTTTCTATAGCAACTAAAACCAGTTAGCTACCCTTACTAATGATATTTAGCTAAATGAATTTCAAATTATTTGCTACCGCTACTAATTGATTAACAACTATAGCTAATTGATTTATTGGTACCAACGAAATTTAATTACACATTGTTGTTAGCTGTGACTGCTAATAATTCTTAGTTGTAGTGGACAAAAACTTTGTTACTATTGCTAATTGTACATGTATTAGGCAACAAAACCATATCTTTGTTGCAGTTGATAAAAACATTTCGCAGTCGCTAACAACAGTTTTGCAACAGCTGCTAATTTTATATTCATACCCAATATACCCATCTACTAATTATATTATTTGTCAATGTTGCTAAAAATCTTAGTGACACTACCATATTTTCTACGCCATGAACAATAATAAAATATTAGCAGTAGTAGCAAATCAGATCAATGCGACCCTGCTAAGAACATTTGGTAGCTGTGACTAACTTTTTCACATACTTTAGCTAATATTCTTTGGTGCAACTGCAAAAAAAAAAATAGCCAATGTTACTAAAAATATTAGTCACACTACCGACTTATCTTTGCAATGAACATCAATCATTTACTAGCAAAAGTAGCAAAGTAAACTTATGTGAGGCTGCTAAGAGCATTTTGTTCCTGTAACTAACTTTTTCCCAAAATTTGTCTGATTTTCCTTGCTGCAACCGCTACATAAAAATTTGCTAATGTTACTAAAAATCTTAGTCACACTACCGAATTTCTTATGCCATGAACAATAATAATATATTAGCAGTAGTAGCAAATCAGATCTATGCGACCCTGCTAAGAACATTTGGTAGCTGTGACTAACTTTTTCACATACTTTAGCTAATATTCTTTGGTGCAACTGCAAAAAATAAAATATACAATGTTACTAAAAATATTAGTCACACTACCGACTTATCTTTGCAATGAACATCAATCATTTACTAGCAAAAGTAGCAAAGTAAACTTATGTGAGGCTGCTAAGAGCATTTTGTTCCTGTAACTAACTTTTTCACAAAATTTGTCTGATTTTCCTTGCTGCAACCGCTACATAAAAATTTGCTAATGTTACTAAAAATCTTAGTCACACTACCGAATTTCCTATGCCATGAACAATAATAATATATTAGCAGTAGTAGCAAATCAGATCTATGCGACCCTGCTAAGAACATTTGGTAGCTGTGACTAACTTTTTCACATACTTTCGCTAATATTCTTTGGTGCAACTGCAAAATATAAAATAGCCAATGTTACTAAAAATCTTAGTCACACTACCGACTTTTCTTTGATATGAACATCAATAATTTACTAGCAATCGTAGCAAAGTAAACTTATGTGAGGCTGCTAAGAGCATTTTGTACCTGTAACTAACTTTTTCACAAAATTTGTCTGATTTTCCTTGCTGCAACCGCTACATAAAAATTTGCTAATGTTACTAAAAATCTTAGTCACACTACCGAATTTCCTATGCCATGAACAATAATAATATATTAGCAGTAGTAGCAAATCAGATCTATGCGACCCTGCTAAGAACATTTGGTAGCTGTGACTAACTTTTTCACATACTTTCGCTAATATTCTTTGGTGCAACTGCAAAAAATAAAATAGCCAATGTTACTAAAAATCTTAGTCACACTAACGACTTTTCTTTGCAATGAACATCAATAATTTACTAGCAATCGTAGCAAAGTAAACTTATGTGAGGCTGCTAAGAGCATTTTGTACCTGTAACTAACTTTTTCCCAAAATTTGTCTGATTTTCCTTGCTGCAACCGCTACATAAAAATTTGCTAATGTTACTAAAAATCTTAGTCACACTACCGAACTCCCCATGCCATGAACAATAATAATATATTAGCAGTAGTAGCAAACAAATTTATTCGACCCTACTAAGAACATTTGGTAGCTGTGACTAACTTTTTCACATACTTTAGATAACATTCTTTGGTGCAACAGCAAAAAAAAAATTGGTCGACGTTACTAAAAATCTTAGTCACACTACCGACTTTTCTATGCAATGAACATCAATAATTTATTAGCAATAGTAGCAAAGTAGACTTATGTGAGGCTGCTAGAACATTTTGTAGCTGTGACTAACTTTTTCACAGTCTTTGGTAAATTTTCCTTGCTGCACATGCTACTTACATAAAAAAATTCTAATGTCGCTAAAAATATTAGTCACACTACCGAATTTAAGGAATATATAATATAGCACATTACAGCTAAGTATGCCGGCTATATTATAACACCTTTTACGAGCAAGTGTGATGAAATTACAGACCTAGGGCGGCGAATTCGTAAATGCCCCAGATCGCAGGTGTTTGTGGCCCGAACCGAAGGTGAGAGCCATAAATATCCGATCTGGGGCTTTAGGAATTACCGCGCGTGGTCTGTTTAAAGTTTTACTTCTTGCATTGGCCCGTAAGTGTGATTTTCTCCCCTCGTAGCCGCGTAGCGGGCAGAAAATCCCACTTACGGGCCATTTTCACTGAAAATATTATTTTACGTCACCCTTGGCCCGTAAGTGGGATTTTCTGTAGAGATGCGCCGAATATTCGGTAATTATTCGGTATTCGGCATATTCGGTAAGACTGCCGAATATTTACCGAATAAACATATGATATTTTTCTGATAATAAATAAATAGCAACAATTATTTTGACCCCCAAAAAAATACGTTGATCACCAAAAAAAACTTTGATACCTCCAAAAATAAGGTAAATGATCTCCAAATTTCGTAAATTATCACCAAATCTGGTTGACCCATGTTGGGAGGTTTAGGTTATTTTTTTTATGACCCGAAACCCGAAACTCATTTTAATTTTAATTTTCGTGATAAATGTTAATAGGATAGTAAGATGTTATAATTTGGGTATAATTTCACATTAAAATGGTGATCTAATTTTGGTGATCATTTACTATTTTTACGGCGATTAACAAAGTGTTCAATTATTTTTACAAAACTAGAATTATAGAAATAAGACGATATTACGAAAACGCAGTTGGATTGGGATTTTTAGGGAGAGGAATTACATGAGCAAGTTTCCATAACATAAAATGAAAAATGTATAATATTAGATACACTTGAGCCTCTGTAGGTATATACTGTTAGTCTCTGTGTACTACCTACAGGGTCGAGTCACAGCACCCCAGCCCCAGTAGGTACCCGTACGCAGTGACTCATTTCCCTTTTTTTTTAAACATTAACTACTTTATTATTGTCTTGATTGAAAAACTGATAGGTAATGCGGGGAAAAAATTTAATAAGCAAAAGCATGTTGAGGGACTTGAGGGTGAATTTCAGCCCGCTACCACGACTTTTTGTTCACAATTTGAGCGTCCAAAAAAATCCGAGCTACTGTTGCCAACCCGACCCTATAGAAGCTGCCCAAGCTTGTTTTTGATTATTTTTTCTGTTTCATTTAGTTCATATAATAAATGAGTATGATGTTTAACAATAACGCTGTGAAACGATACTTGGTCACAAACATTGCTTAGATAATTAATGATTCAAATTGATTTATTCTTTGAATGTTTCATTTGGTTAACATAAATGACTCTGATTTATAATAATGATGCCAAGAAACAAACATTTGGTTAGTAACATGTTGTTGGTTGTTCACAAACATTAATAAATCAACAATTAAATTATTATCGTAAAATATTAAATAACTATGGGGCATGGCACACTGCGTCCGATTCGTACGACCCGACGTGCGAGCGGGATGTCGCTATAATACGCGCATAACGTTTTCTCGCTCAAACCTCGGAGCGACGTGCTAATCGGTCGCAGTGTACCATAGACGTTCGCGAAGTCAGCTAAATGTTTTAGTTATGCCAACGAATACCATATTTGCTGCAGTAGCTAAAATGCATTTTGCTGTTATGACGCATATTTTCGAGTTTTACGCGGGAAAAGTAACGTAGCAAGTGTTGCCAAATATAGGCCTTTTCAGTAAACTACGGATTTTATATTTTTTTAATATTTGATCGGCTATAAGAATATTCTCGAATGTCTTCAAGTTTTCTAAAATTTTATTATTGTCTGCCAAAATAATTATACACCAATTTTAATAAATTTGTATTTTGTCAATACTAGACGTAGTCAACACAATTACTACATGTTGGTACGTAACATAGGGCTTGTGCACAAATCACGTGAGGTTCAATAGGGGGGTCACGAAAAAATCACGTTGGGGGAGGGGGGGTATAAAGAGACCTCACTTGTATTTTTCCACAGTGAACGAACTAAGAAAAAAATCGATATTTGTGGCCGTCCATGAGAAAAGGGTCCTTATGGCAGTTTCTAGTTACGGAGATATTTGCTGTTTTGTAAATCCTTCAAAATTATCATTTTTTTGTTTTATGCATTATAGTAAAATACAAAGATAGAGCTGTATTTGTACCTTGGTTTCAGTTGTGTACGTTAATTCTTTCTTTATTAAAACGGAGTTTTAAGTTTAGTAGAAAAGGGTCTTTGTGGGATATTGCATACAAGAATGACAAAGGTCAATAGATAGACTTGCTTACAACTATTTCTTTGCTAAGTACCTATGGTCATTTTAGATTTTACGTAAAATGTACGTAAAATGTAGGTAGGTACTACATTTTTCGTCTGACGTCAAAACATCTCTCGGCGCGCGTCGAACGACATGTTATATCTGATTGTTGTTAGTTAATTTAAAATTTAATGAAAAAATAATATGTATAGTCAAGGTCATTAATATGTGTACACTTTTTCACCCAGTCGAATGCGGTCGCCTACAATTTGTAAGCAAACGCATTCGACAAGGCCAAAAAGTGTATACATTATTAATGACCTGCGGGGCATTACTTACTAGCAAATGATTATAATTGGAATGTATCCCCCCCCCCCTCGCCCTTATCGCGTCAGATCAGAAATCGCGTGAAATTATCTTTATTACGTGATTTATGAATAGTTCCTTAGTAGTCACCGACTGTGTAAATTATTCGTTGACGTTAAATGAGAATAACTCCTTACAGATAAAGATTTTGAGTAAATTTATAATAACCTTTTTTCTTCGGTATTCTGTGTTAATACAAGATTAGGAAATAAATAATGTTATTATTGTGCCATATTGGAATTATTAATATGTTTTGTCTGTGATTGGTCATAAGGACCCTTTTCCCAAATGTATAGGAGTCAAATTTACGTAACTTTAATCGTATATAAATAAAAAAAACCGGCCAAGTGCGAGTCGGACTCGCGCACCGAGGGTTCCGTACAAACACTTTCCATCCCTAAGTGGTTAAGTTAAGTTTGCACCTGGTATGTATAGCGCCCCATATAAATTAGGTGCAAAGTTAGGTATTAAAAAAAAAATTATGGTTTTCGTAATTATTCCTTTATCTATGCTATAAGACGTTGCTTCGTACCAAATTTCAAGATTCTGAGTTCACGGGAAGCACCCTGTAGGTTTTGATTCCCTTGCAAGTGTCGAAAATTTGCGGCATAAACGGCTGTATAGGTATTAAAAAAAAAATGTATGGTTTTCGTAATTATTCCTTTATCTATGCTATAAGACGTTGCTTCGTACCAAATTTCAAGATTCTGAGTTCACGGGAAGCACCCTGTAGGTTTTGATTCCCTTGCAAGTGTCGCAAATTTGCGGCATAAACGGCTGTATCTTTTGATTGCGTTGGCTTAGAAGTTTGATTTTTTCACAGCTTCAAGGGACAGTAGACCTGAGTAATTGATATAAATTTCAGCTTCATACCTCCACGCGTTCCTGAGAAAAAGGGTCTTGACAGACGGACAGACGGACAACAAAGTGATCCTATAAGGGTTCCGTTTTTTCCTTTTGAGGTACGGAACCCTAAAAATTAAACTTGTAGAACAATAATGATAATTTTGTGATACTCCAGTGGACTGGATAAATATATTTTAGAACTCACTGTACTAAATTTGTTATTGTTATAGGGGAAGATGAAAAGTATAATAATTATCACGTTTTCATTAAAATAAAGATCCTAGGGTATGGCTAATGCGCAATAAGCATTTCAAAAACATATATGACGCAGAGGGCGCTCCAGTAGCGTAAAGGATTAAGGGATGAAAGATTTGGTGTGACTTACGTAGCGGTCGAATAGCTCAGTTGGGAGAGCAATGCGCCGGAAACGCAGAGGTCGCGGGTTCAAACCCCGCTTCGATTGTAGTAGATCGCATTCAATTTTTCTTTCTTAATTTACCTTTGTGTCATTATTTATAAAAATAAAAATGTGGTATTACCACATAAAAAATATGAATCGATAAAAAGATTCTATACAAATATTTAAAATAAAGATATTTCGTTAACTATGTGATTTTATCTATATCCTAAAATGTAAGTTTAAATATGTCCTACTATATACAATAGTTCAGATTACAACATAATTAAAGACAAAGCTGAAAAACATGTTTTTATTAATTTCATTCTTATAGCGTGTTGCTGTTATCAAAGGCTGTTTTCTCAGGATCTGGAAGTCACATTGATGAAACCATGACTGAGTTCAATAGAAAAACCCCTTGAGATACAAAATCAATCATAATCTATGTAACTTCCAATGGGAACATACTTAAAGTTAGTTTCAAACTTCTTTTGACGTTTTCTCAAAAGTGAAATTTTAGCAAGTGTAAGTATGATGTTTTTTTTTTTTAAAAGTATGAGACTTAGGGAAATGATTCTTTCTGTGTTAAATAGCTTATTTAACATAAATTTAGAACCTGTGCTTAACTCAATACCTGCCATAAGGACCCTTTAGTCATGGACGGTCACATTTTTTTCTCGGTTTTGTTAAAAATAAATACTTCAAAATTACGACTCTATTTTACGAAATTTTGGCGGAAAAAAAATACACGTGAGGTACTGAGGGGGAGGGGGGGTTAGCAAAGAACCTCACCAAATATCACCAGGGGGGGTCAAAAAGTAGCCGAAAAAGCCTCACGTGATAAGTGCACAAGCCCATATTGGGATAGGGCTCGTCCAGAACCGCCCCCCTCCCCTCCTCTTGGTGATATTTGGTGATAATAACGCAACCCCCCCCCCCCATTCAAGATCACGTGTATTTTTCGCGCTTAGTATGAATTACCTATAACTTAGGTAATAAAAAAACAGCAATAACTTGATTTATTGACCGAGCGAACGAAGTGAGCGAAGCGTCTTTGCTTTAGCTTGGATGAAAAATCGTTGGTATGTGTAGATGTTTGGATTTCTGTTCTCGCCTAGAGCTCGCATTTCTCAACCGATTCTCATATCATGAAATTTTGTGAGTAGATTCGATCCGATATATCGAATACCCGCACAAGTAAAAGGAATTTTTTTATCGAGCCAGTTTTTCGAAATTTAGAAAAATGGCGGTTATAATAATAATATAGCCATTTATTCCTTAATAACATATTCTTCATGCATATTAACAATTCAAATTTTCAAAATAATAATAATCATTAAATAGTTATATTATCAAATCATAAAAAATCATTCATAGTTTTATTTAATTAGTTACTGTGGACCTCTTTCCGAGTATAGGCCTCCTCCAACTCCTTTCATTTGTCTCTATCTTTGGCTGTCGTTGTCCAATTTTTACCCAAAAAATGACGGAGATATGGGAGTTCAAAACGTAAAAAATTATAAATTTCGGTAAGTAAGAGGTCAGCGTTGACTGGGCGTTCGCGACGTTTTGGTATTAATTTGCTTTCCATCCACTGTATCTTGAACTTCGGTAAAGTAAAATTGCCACCATTTCTAAACAAAGCGAGGACCTCGCTTTTGTTTTTTTGATATTTCAACCCCCATATCTTCGCCATTTAGCAAAATTTCAAAAAACCGACTCGACAAAGAATAAATCTATATATTATTATACTTACTCGTATAGAACCTTCTCACAAAATTTCATGTGAATCGGTTAAGAAATGCGACCTCTAGGCGAGAACAGAAATCCAAACATCCTAACATCCAAACGGTTCACTAATAGGTATGTTGCATAAAATTGATACTCATATTTTCATTTTGCATAACAACCTTTGACAGAATCATCATTTCTCCGAATTTTATATTGCATAATTTTTTTCTCATAATGTGATGTCACATAATTTTTTTATCTGAATAGTTATTTCGAAGAAATTCATATCTCATAATATTTAGATTGCATAAAAATTGTTCGAAGCAGAAATAGTACATTACATCAGAGGCCGGGAAAATGAGGATTTCCGGCCAAGTAGGTATATACGGCCGAGCGAGCGTGCGAGCGTGGACCAATTTGAAATTTTCTCCACACAAATCGTTTTTTTTTTCGATATTTTCCGAATTTGACCGAATTTTCGGACAAGATTTCAGATTCATATTTTTGAGCCCCGTGAGCCCCCCGATACCGAGTTTTAGCCGCCTAGCACCAATTTGAAATTTTGAATCGTTTTTTTTCGATATTTTCCGAATTTGACCGAATTTTCGGACAAGATTTCAGATTCACAGTTTTGAGCCCCGAGAGCCCCCCGATACCGAGTTTTAGCCGCCTAGCACCAATTTGAAATTTTGAATCGTTTTTTTTTCGATATTACCCATTAAGTTCGGTTTTAACCTAACCTACTTTACTGGCAGCAGTTCAGCTCTGTTGTGGTCGCAGTTCTAACCTAACCTAACCCATTTTACTGGTATCAGTTTAGTCAATAAATTCGGCGATATTAATGTTCTGCCATATAAAATTATGAGAAATGAATAGTATGCCAACTGACAATTATGATACTAAATGATTATGATAAAGAATCATTCGGAGAAAAAAAAATCGGTGATAGCTGTTATGCGAAATGAAATTCGGAGAATCGATATTATGCAAGATAAAGCGAACCCCATCCAAACATACCAACGATTTTTCGTCAAAGCTGAAAAAGAGACGCTTCGCTCGCTCGGTCAATTATTTGAATAAACACGCTCAGACCGATTTTGATATGAGAAAATTATTTAGTAATTTCGTTATTTTTTTTTACTTTCCTGCTGTTTAAAAAAATTATACGTCATGTGTTCTCAGCCCCTCCCCCACCGTGATCATTCGTGATATTTTGCTGACCCCCACCTCCCCCATAAACGATCACATGATTTCTGGACGAGCCCATAGGTACAATTATTAATGTTGTTGAATAGGTACTTCGAAAGTGACTAAAATAACTGAGTCGGCTTTACATGAAATCTCACAAATTTCGTTACGGTTTCCAGCGTAACAAAATTTTCATAGGAGCTATGAAAATTTTGTTGGACTAGGCATTTTTGTATAATTTATGTTTTTTTTTATTGGATTTCTTTGCTACGGCAGCCGAAAGACCATTTCCATAGAAACACGGTTATTTCACTTCCGGCGTGGCACAGTTTACGGCAATTTAAAAATCAGAGCTGGCAACACCCGCGCCGGCCGACAAGACACAACAAGTGTCGAAATCGCCATATCGTTTGTATTGCATAGTTTCGTGTGTACGCTTCACGCTTCAGCTTCGCGTCGTGTTCAGTGTGTCGTTCAGACTTCGGTGTGCAAGAAAAAAATATCTATAGTGAAAAGAGGTAAATTATACGATGGAAACGCAAGACATTTCCCAACTGCTTGAAAGCTATCAGCAGAACCTCATCGATAAATTTAAAGGTTAGTAAGTTTTGTATAAGTAGGTACCTATGTTCTACAGGTTTAAGCTAACGGTTGGCGGTGGCCTAGGCGATAGAGAGAAGAACCTGCTGATGCTGACTATGCGAGCTGTGACCCTTCGCGAAATGTTTTCAAACTTATGTTTCCATATCTACCCTTGAGAATGCTCTCTTGCATTGCTTGCATGCTAATACTCCGGCCGGCCGGCTAAGGCACGCCGAAGGCAGATAATCCTTAACGTTCTAAACTTATTATCTGTTTTTGTTTAAGATGAAGGAATCAAATTTTGCCATTTGAATTTAATGACCGAATATTCGTTAGAAAAACTCTTTCCAAAGATTGGTGAGCGAATAACGTTCATGGAAAAACTGAAATCTCTGCAAGTCCAGGTAAAAAATTGTTTACTTATACATTATAAACCATATTTTCTTCCTCGTATAAGTACTTAGTAACTCTTATTAGGCTGCTTTCTCAATTTTTTATCATTATAATTAAAATATTTTTTTATAACCTTGGTATTTGCCATGCATTCTATGTAATTCTAATCAACCCAAGATCAACTTAATCTTATGTGGCCGGCAGTCTAACTTAATTAGTAATGGATTTAAATTTACAAGATTTATGTATGTGGCACTTTATAAAGAATATATTCAATCAATCAAGGTAAACAATATATGTTTATAACTTTGATTGAAGCAATTTCAACATATACTGCTAAAATGTTTTTAAATAGGAAATACCAGCTAAAAGGAGAAGAGTTTCTTGCGATTCTGATGTAACAAGCATGGCATCAACTTGCTCAATTACCAGCGTCGCCACAAATACTTCATCATCTAACAAGTTGGTAAGTATGTCATACTACTTCGTAGTATGAAGTAGTAGATATTTATTATTTTTTAAAACCCTGACTCAACAATCTCATGATTAAATATTTTTTTATGTTGATCCAGTTTTTGAGTTTACATATTGTGGAAATTGGCATAAAGGACTAAGGGCTGATTTCACCATTGAAATTAGGCTTAAGCTTAATGCAAGATCTAGCTCAATGAGCCACTAGTTTAGTAATTGGATCAAAAATGCAACAATGTAATTCCTAAATTTTTTTTCAGACACTTGAAGAACTTTTAAATGGCCCAGATGGCAAAATGATCTTGTCATACTACAAAATGGAAAATAAATTAACCGACTACTATAGACAAAAGCTGGCAGATGAAATTGTGAAACATGAGTTGAGACATGACATGCAGAAAAGGTTTGTAGATTTGTTTTTTTGTTTATTGTATAGAGAGAATGAGACTTTTCTTAATATTTACATAGTTTCATTTTAAGGAACAGTGGTTTCGCTCGCGTGGACCTATATTTAATAATACCTATAAATATGTCTATATTCAAAGAAGCATGCAAGTAAGCAAGCCTGCAAGCAAGCAGGTTGTAGGCATCTTGTTGACCGAGCGAGCGAAACGTCTCTGCTTCAGCTTGGACGAAAAATCATTCGTTTGCTTGGATGTTTGGATGTCCGGATGTCCGATTTCTCACCAAGAGGTCTCATTTCTCAACCGATTTTATTATCTATATATAGCGGTCTCTGCAAAACAAACTAGACGGAACTGCTAATTACTTTAGCAGCGACAGCTGAATAATTCGTAGTCATAGGAAATAGCATTAGCTGTAGCAACTATGTAAATTTGATACTCTATTGAATTACTTTAGTGGTATTTGACAATGATCTTAGCTGTAGCTGTGAATTTGATTTGTTGTTTGAAACAAAGCAAGGTATGCAGCTCACAGTGCCACTAGTGTGGTTTTAAGTTCCTATTGTGTCACTGATTCCATGTTTTCATTGTCACTTCCCAAGACAATGAGGGTTTCCGGAATCTATTTTTTCACCACGTGGCAGCACTGTGACACTTCAAATGCTAGCAATTTTTATCGCCTATGATACAATTAACATTTCATTTTGTGTAAATGTCAAGTACAGTTGCCGAGAAACTTCTTGACCCAAAATGCGCATGCATATTTGTACGTAACTGCGCAGTCAAGGTTAGGCTCAAGAAGTTTCTCGGCAACTGTACTCACCATGTGTTAGTGTTACACACTAAAGAATTGTTGTCTTTTTTTCAGTTTTTCAAATAATGTTATAGATTATTGGTCTGACCTGATAGTTAACGTCTTCAGGGAGGAATGTTATGTAAGGGGAAACTACTCAGTAACTTAATTTTTTGCATTTAGGCATGGCATTTTCATGGCATTATCAGTTAGGGTTTCATGCCAGTTATTGAAAACTAGCTTTTGCCCGCTATTAGTACTAGCAGTTACACTAAAGTCCCATTTACATTATACCAGGGTAAAAAAATTCTTATATATATAATTCTTCTGTACGTGTGTTTGTTCCCTATCTCCTCCTAAACGGCTGGACCGATTTGGATAAAAAATTGTGGGAATATTAGAGTAGGTCCCTGGATGGTTTAGATATACAATGGGACCCGATAGATGGCGTCGTGATCGCGTTTTATTGTGTTGCTAAGGCAGGTCGAATAAACAGTTAAGTGTCAAGTTTTAAAAGAAGTTGGCAACGGTTTGACTTGTTTGAAATTTAAACTAAATCCGTTCAGCGGATTAAGCGTGAAGAGGTAACAGACACAGACAGAAAGATAATGACACACTTTTGCATTTATAATATTAGTATGGGTGTTAGTAAAGTCCACACCACACATATATTTTTTAATAGCTGGCATGGCACTTTAAAATTAATGCTATTGCAAAGTTTTGATCAAATCAAAAAGGACAAGTTTGTCTGGAAATGTATGGAAGAAAATGTAGAATTAGTTTTATGCTTGTCTATTAAATAGCAGTTATAAGCTTTATAACTAGAAATTGAAATTTATTTTCAAGATTATTACAATTATTTTTCTAGAAATTGAAATTTTTGTTAAAATTGTTTTATTTCTCCCTTGGGTCAGCTTTTTGATTGCATTTAAAGAATTTAAACGTTTGTGGTCTAAGTTATAATTTAATTAAAAAATTAGGTGTTATCTGTGCACCGTCTCTGCCATTACTGCCCAATTTATAATCCCTAAATAAGCAGCCTAATACATACTTCATAATTTATGTATCTATGTAGATTTCAATTTGGAAAAGTATTGTATTATAGAATATAATTAAATAGGCACTGTAGATTGTAATAATAGTAGGCACTTAGTTGTAGATTAGAGTAACCTATGATTTTCAAATGAATGAATACTCAAACAGTAAAAAAATTTTTAGGAGGTTTGGGCAGGGTGTTCCAAGGGCAGGAATAGAGACTCTTCAGCTGGACGTGGTATACTATTAAATAGATACTACAACTTAAGAAGAAAGCTCTTGAAGGTGGGAGCGATCTCAAAAAGAAGTCTGTCAATGGTTAAAGATGGCGTTAAAGACGGCATCGAAAAATTCACCGCTGATGAAACAGATACAGGTATTTCGTTTATTTATTTATTTAGTTACTGATGTTACTTATCAAACCACGATACAACCCCCATATGTATTGGTGGTTGTTACTTTGTCTTTGTATAATACATTATTTGTGTGTATGTTTATAGACGACGACCATGACGACTTGATACGCTGGCTGCAAAATACCAGAACGGTAAATCTTGTCCTTGAAAAATGGGAACTCACAACATCGAAGAGATTATCTATGCTGAAAGGATCAATGGAAATCCACGAATACATGGTCAATTTTCCTGCTCTCAAATGTTCTGACGGCTATAGATTGGTAATTAACAACTATTTTTCTACCTACCTACATATATATACTTACTACAGTTACAGTTTATATACTCAGGGGAATTTTGTTCCCGAGTAGTAAGTATAATCTGTATGTTGATTAATTACAAAATTTATTTTCCACAGCTAGAAATGGATTTTGGCAAATTGTATCCTGACGTTGTAATGCAACTATATAGCGGAGTGGCCGACGCTGTCATCTTTTATAATGAGTAAAATTCCTGTAAAAGAACAAAATGCAATAAACGACTGCTGCACACCAGGTATTGTAAACTTAACTGACTTTTTAAAGCTTACTTTTCAAAATAATGTGTAACCTGGATAATTGAAATCTCAAGGGACCGGCAATTTTGTGTCATTTAACCAGGCTTCTCATTTAAGCAGGTCGTGCCAATTAACGAGGTTCAAAAAATCGTTGTTTCAATTATAGAGGTTCTCATTAAGAGGAAATATCACGGGTAATTTTTCCATACTGTCCGTTTACGTTAAGCTTGTACCTGATCACTATGGCATCGGATACAAATGAGGTCCAAACTTAACGCAACCGGTTTATACAAATCGAGGTTTCGTACTCGACTGTTTCCTCCTCCAAAACTTAGTCAATCGTAACGAAATTTTGGAAACTGAATGCGAAGAAAATGTACTATGTTGCACCGTTTTGATTTTTGTATTTATTATAATAGAATTTGTGTACTGGGTGTCTATTTGGAGCGAAATTTTGGCTATAAACAGACGACTAGTATACAAATTGTATAATAATAAACGCAAAAATTAAAACGGTCCGACACAGACAATTTCCTTCCTAAACAGTTTCCAAAATTACGTTTCATTTGGGTAAGTTTCGGAGAAGGAAACAGTCGAGAATGAAACCTCGATTTGTATGGAAAAAAGGACCGTGGTATTCATTCTGACAAATTAATTTTATGGAGGTGCAAATACCCATTGAATAGTAGTTTATGCAACTGATACATAATGAGAGGCTCTAAAATATGAGTGTGGTTTTATGAAACGAGCGTCAGCGAGTTTCATGATAGGATCACGAGTGTTTTAAGGCCTAATTATGTACAGTTGCATACATTAATGTATCTACACCCATATTTTTAATCGTTTTCTGTTAATTCCTGTAAATTTTAAATGGTGTTCATGAATAATTGAGGGCTCGCGCAGCGCGGCGACGTGGGCCGCGGGGATACAGAAATCTGTATCGTTATGAGAAATCTGTATCGTTAAGCTCATAACGATACAGAAAACTGTATCGTTATGAGCTTGTATTGAAATGTGGGTCGTTATCTGTGGCAGTTGAACGCGCAATAGAGGATTTACAATATGGGTATAAAGTCGATTTACAAGCTTACGTTCTGGGTTTCTGGCCTGTATGTTATATAACTTGCACATTTATACTATATTAATTACTACCTATTTTTTTCTTCTTCCTCTGTTTTGATGGTGTTTCTGTTCTTATTATTTGCAGATGGAAAAAAAAACAAAACTCTGAGAGCCCTTCCATTGTTGCTCCCAATTAAAAACATTGTTTTAAAGAAAAAAACACAGGCCATCAAGACTGGAAACCAAAGATGTTATTATTCAATATGTAAAAGTAAGTATTTTATTATAAATTCACACCTACTCTATGAGTGGTTCTTATGTTATACGTTACTTGTCTCACAAATGTTTTTAATTTTTCAGTCTGCTGCTGAAGTCCTGCCAGCCAACCTGCATAATAAGGATAACTGTCTCAAACGGGGCCTTACGCTTGGTCCTCAGTTGTTTGCAGTATCACCGGACGAAGACAACATCACTGAGTGTTTTTTGATCATAAATGACATAATGTATAACGTAGACAGCCCCCTTATGGCCTTCGACATTTTCTTTAAAGTATTTCACGCTTTAAATTGTTGTTATCCCAAAGAAATTGAAAGAGAAATGTATTTTCTGCAAAGGGCTGTATACAACATACAATGTCGTTCAGATAAACAAACACGCGATTCTAAGACCGAAGGATTACTAAACGATTATAATAGATATAAGCCTGTCTAATAATAATAGGTTATAATAGAGAATAGCTGCGCCTATTTTTCTTTTTTTATGTTAAACTCTATACATGACTCATGTAGGTACATGGCTGTTATCACTACTCAATTTGTATAATATAGCTTGAAGTTTTGAAGAATGGTCGCGATAAACCAAAAAGCCAGTTATATCGATTGAGCAAGGCTCGCCCGTATCCTTCGCGGGATCCTTGCTTAGAGCGGGGCCACATTGGCGATTTGCGATCGAGTTGAAAGCGAAGCCAGTGCGCAATGATCTCGCCGCGAGCAAGCAACGATTTCGCTCCGTACTGTTATACTGGAATGGGAGCGAAGTAGTTGCGTGCTCGCGGCGAGTTCGTTGCGCGCTCGCCTCGCTTTCAACTCGCTCGCAAATCGCCAGTGTGGTCCCGCTCTTATAAAGACATGGAGCGCGCCGCCACCACAATAAGCGTTGTTTCACACGTACCACAAAAGAACCACTCATAGAGTAGGTGTGAATTTATAATAAAATACCTACTTTTACATATTGAATAATAACATCTTAGGTTTCCAATCTTGATGGCCTATATTGTGTTTTTTTCTTTAAAACAATGTTTTTAATTGGGAGCAATAATGGACCCTTCCATTGTTGCTCCCAATTAAAAACGATATGAGCTTAACGATACAGATTTCTGTATCGCCGCGCCGCGCGAGCCCTCAATTAATCATGAACACCATTTAAAATTTACAGGAATTAACAGAAAACGATTAAAAATATGGGTGTAGATACATTAATGTATGCAACTGTACATAATTAGGCCTTAAAACACTCGTGATCCTATCATGAAACTCGCTGACGCTCGTTTCATAAAACCACACTCATATTTTAGAGCCTCTCATTATGTATCAGTTGCATAAACTACTATTCAATGGGTATTTGCACCTCCATAAAATTAATTTGTCAGAATGAATACCACGGTCCTTTTTTCCATACAAATCGAGGTTTCATTCTCGACTGTTTCCTTCTCCGAAACTTACCCAAATGAAACGTAATTTTGGAAACTGTTTAGGAAGGAAATTGTCTGTGTCGGACCGTTTTAATTTTTGCGTTTATTATTATACAATTTGTATACTAGTCGTCTGTTTATAGCCAAAATTTCGCTCCAAATAGACACCAAGTACACAAATTCTATTATAATAAATACAAAAATCAAAACGGTGCGACACAGTACATTTTCTTCGTTTTCAGTTTCCAAAATTTCGTTACGATTGACTAAGTTTTGGAGGAGGAAACAGTCGAGAACGAAACCTCGATTTGTATAAACCGGTTGCGTTAAGTTTGGACCTCATTTGTATCCGATGCCATAGTGATCAGGTATAAAGCTTAACGACAAAAATGGAATGGCTCTTACATATGGCGTTGACGAATCAAGGTGTTGGAGTTTTGCAGAGATTAAAACAATTTTTATTACAGATAGGAATGATGTTATATTTATTTGCTTGCCCATGAAAAATTTAGGTTTAAATGCACATGTCCGTGGGTTTGAAGTGAAGTGCGGAAACCCACATGACAAATTATTAGGTTTATCATTGAATTTGCTTAATAATCCGTTCCCTCAATGTGTTGTCACATCAACAGATAGTGACAAATATATAATGCCTAAACGGATTCTGTAAATATTGTAATCGTCCCTTGCCTGCTATTTGGCCACATCTAAAAATTTATGATAATTGCAGAATAATCTTAATGAAACATAATAAAGTTAAGTTTCCTTTAATAATGTTGGTGACCAAGTGGCCGTATTGCAGGCACGAAACGAGTATGTGCTAGCTTGTAGCCGTAAAACATAATTTAGACCCATGCTAGAGACAAATCTGATTGCAGGTGTATTCCCATCACGTGGGGCGGGCACAGATATGAATGCATACTTCTCATCTGTGCCAGCTGGGAAACTATTACTATTTGTCCCCGCCGCGCCGGGCACTGATGGGAATAGATGCAATGCCATTCGTCCCCGGCGGGCACAGCTGGGAAGTATTCGTATTCGCATCATTCCTATTTGTGCCCGCCTCGGATACACGTTCTTTCTATCATTATATGTAATATCGATTTTGATAATAGAACATTACGATAGTAAAGTTAATATTCAAATACTTTAAAAAATAAACTTCATTATACCTAGCGCGTCGAATGATGATCCCTATATGACGGTATAGTTCATTTTTGTATGGAGTAACTACAAAATGAACGGAGCGCGGAGTAACGTTCAGTGTCAAATGTTTGTAGACTTTTTTGGTATTTTTACACATATTACATATATTTAAAATTGTTACAATTAAGTACGAAAAATACAGTAAAAACCTATTTATTCAAATATGTATGTTTAAATTAAGTCTATCCAAAAGCGACTTGGAGGAACTGTCATATTAGGGATCATAATTTGAAGCGTCAGGTATTTTTAGCACATTTGACGTTTAAAATACATTTCCAAAGTCTATTAGGTCTAGGCTATCAAAATCGCTGCAGACTTATCTTAGTCTAACTCTACCTAAAAAAGTCGTGCCAAGTACGTAAAGCAAACTTACCTACCAGTGATGTAATTTGAAGTACCTAATTGAGTTTAAACTGTCGTAATGCAACTATACATTCCTATCACGAGGTCCTCCTATACATAATACCTCCTATCAAAATGGACATTGTGTTACAAGATTGATAGAGTTAAACCAAGAAAAGCCTGCAATGATTTTTAATAGCTTACACAGTGCAAGTGTTATTTACACGTCATAATTTCATAGAAGTTTGACGTTCAACATAACACTTGCACTGCGTGTGCTATCAAAATCGTTGCAATATTTTCTTGGTCTAATTCTAGGACGTGCATCGTGTCTCCGGGGCGGGCACAGATGAGAAAGATGCGAACGAATCTATTCCAGCTGTGCCCACCGGGGACGGATGGCACTGCATCTACTCCCATCTGTGCCCGCCCCTGTCACATGGGACGGGTACAGATGGGAATACACCTGATTCCAGTACCGATGAATGGCTGGAAAGTTTAAGTAGTAAGGTATTTTCTATGGTATATTCTAAAAATATAATGTTCATTCATTTCTGCGTTTGATTTTTTTCTTCATATGTAACTAACTTGCGTGATGTTTTAATTAAGGACACTTTAAATTCTTAGTAAGTAACTTTATTTTTTTTTAGCAGCGGTAGCAGTAAGTTTATTACTCTATCATGGCTGTGAATTGAATTTGCTTCTTTAAGTAAGTGGTTTCGTTAAAGTAACGAATTCAATCAAAGCCACAGCTAAAACTAATTCGATAGAGTATTAAATTTACTTTGTTGTAACAGCTAAGAGTGTCATCTATACGACGAAACATTTTAGACGTCTCAGCTAATTAATTTCATCACGCAACAAAACCCTCTTAGTTACACTAACAAAACAAATTCACAGCTGCAGCTAAGATCATTGTCAAATATCACTAAGGTGATTCGATACAGTATCAAATTTACTTAGTTACTACAGCTAAGAGTATCTTCTATACGATGAAACATTTTAGTTGTCTCAGCTAAATAATTACATCACGCAACAAAACCCTCTTAGTTACACTAACAAAACAAATTCACAGCTGCAGCTAAGATCATTGTCAAATATCACTAAGGTGATTCGATACAGTATCCAATTTACTTAGTTACCACAGCTAAGAGTATCTTCTATACGACGAAACATTTTAGTCGTCTCAGCTAAATAATTACATCACGCAACAAAACCCTCTTAGTTACACTAACAAAACAAATTCACAGCTGCAGCTAAGATCATTGTCAAATATCACTAAGGTGATTCGATACAGTATCCAATTTACTTAGTTACCACAGCTAAGAGTATCTTCTATACGACGAAACATTTTAGTCGTCTCAGCTAAATAATTACATCACGCAACCAAAACTTTTAGTTACACTAACAAAACAAATTCACAGCTACAGCTAAGTTCAATGTCAAATGCTGCTAAGATAATTCGATAGAGCATCAAATTTACTTAGTTGCTACAATTAAGAGTATCTTCTATACGACGAAACATTTTAGTCGTCTCAGCTAAATAATTACATCACGCAACCAAAACTTTTAGCTGCACTAACAAATCAAATTCACAGCTACAGCTAAGTTCAATGTCAAATGCTGCTAAGATAATTCGATAGAGCATCAAATTTACTTAGTTGCTACAGTTAAGAGTATCTTCTATACGATGAAACATTTTAGTTGTCTCAACTAAATAATTACGCCACGCAACAAAACATCTTAGTTACACTAACAAATCAAATTCACAGCTACAGCTAAGTTCAATGTCAAATGCTGCTAAGATAATTCGATAGAGCATCAAATTAACTTAGTTGCTACAATTAAGAGTATCTTCTATACGATGAAACATTTTAGTTGTCCCAACTAAATAATTACACCACGCAACAAAACATCTTAGTTACACTAACAAATAAAATTCACAGCTACAGCTAAGATCATTGTCAAATACCAATAAAGTAATTCGATAGAGTATCAAATTTACATAGTTGCTACAGCTAATGCTATTTCCTATGACTACGAATTATTTAGCTGTCGCTGCTAAAGAAATTATCAGTTCCGTCTAATTTGTTTAGCAGAGACCGCTATATATAACTAATAATATAAGTATATAGTTAGGAGGCACAGCTAAAATAATTAGCTGTCCCTGATAAAATACAGCTAAAATAGTTAGCTATCTCTGCTAATTTACCTAATATAGTTAGCTGCTACAGCTAAATTCAGCTAATATTATTTAGCTGCCACTGCTAATATTTCTATGTCTCGGAGTGATTTTAGCTAAAAATATTTGCTAACACAGCTAAGTTTTGGTAGCTAAAAACACTTTGCTACGGTAGCTAAAAACTTCGTTGTCCCTATAGTTTCGAAGGTTTTTAGCTACCACAACTATTTTTTAGTTACCACAGCCAAGTTTTTTTTTCCGTGATAAGCGATTAATCTTCGTTCTCACACGCACCAGTTAAGAAGGACAGTGACAAAAACCTTGATCAATGGGACTGTCACGTGAACATCTGTGACTATTTCTAAGCTTTGAGAAATAGGTATTATCATTTATGTATAACATCAATCGAGCCGCATATTGTTAACTGTCTACTGCTTTTCTGACTAAGGAAGACAATGAATGTTTTGTTTGCGGTTTGATAAAATCAAGATGTTGCTGAATCAAAGATATTTCAGTCTCGTTTCAAATCAGCTATACACAAATAACAATATAATAATAATATTCTTAATTGTGCACCCTAAAATTTAAATAAGGAAACACAAAAAATTACAAAATACATTTAAGTTGGTAACAACAGGCGGCAACTTTATTTGTAAGTAGATTTAATATACTTAGGACATTGTTGTAGAGGCTTCAAAGTTAACAATAGATGTACGAGTAAATTTCGAAGGCAGACCCGAGGGGGGCCTTACTTATTATGAAGTTCATGTATAGATACGAACTGTTACCGTAACGTGCTACATTGTTGTCGTCTTGCGAGCTAACATAGACATACAGTTTACAAATGAACAAATATAAGTACTTTTGTGTACTGGATTCAGGTAGTCTATAACCACATTTTCGAGCAGTGTCGTGAAAAGTATATTTTACTTCCTCGTGAGAATTGGTTGACAAATGCAACCTCTAGACGAGAACAGCCGTTAAGCATCTGGACATCCAAACATAAAAACATCTGGGCAATAATAGAATAAATTTTCATAGATCACCTGTTATTTATTTAGTTTATTTTACGCAGAAATAGGATGATTTACAGTAATAAATTTAAGTAACGTATGAGCAGTATAACGGTATGCAGGGCAATATGCGGTCACATGACAAATATGTTGCCTCTGGAATAGCTCTAAAATATTATCATGTTTCTATGCTTAGCTAAATTTGAGGTCATATTTTTGTACCTAATTATTGCTTAGGAACGGTATAAAAAGCATGTGCGATACGGTAGGAGGGTTCAATCCATAATGCATTCATTGTTCTGACGAAAAGTAAGAGAACTGGCTTGAGAAATTAACTTAAGTTTACAGTTACAAGACTGTTGTTTTTAGGACAGTTTTTAAAATGTAAACATTTGTAGATAACCCGTGCTCGCAGAGGCAATGGGATGAGCCTCTCTGTCGGATAATAAAAAACAATCTCTTAGAGACAGCATGTAGTCCAACAGACCGAGCTCGTCTCCTTGCTGCCGCGGAATGGGAGTCCGGTCTGTGGCTGCAAGCCTTGCCATCACACACAATAGGGACTTTGATCGATAATAATAGTTTTAGACTAGCCACATGTTTAAGGATTGGGGCACCAACAAACGAGCCCCATCGCTGTCGCTGCGGAGCTTTGGTCGATGGCCTTGGCCACCACGGCCTCTCATGCCACCGGAGTGCAGGCAGAATATCTCGCCACGCTAGTATCAATGACGTCATCCGGAGGGCCTTTCTTAGCGCCAAGGTGCCGGCAGTCCTAGAGCCCAGCGGTTTGGCTAGGGACGACGGCAAAAGGCCTGACGGAATGACTTTGGTGCCTTGGAGTATGGGTCGGCCGCTGGTGTGGGATGCTACGTGTGTAGACACCCTGGCACCGTCTCATATTCCAGGTACCAAGAATGGTGCTGGCGCGGCGGCTGCGTCTGCGGAAAGCCTCAAACGTCGTAAATATGCTGCTCTCGGTAGCAGTTACATATTTGCGGCGTTTGGGGTTGAAACTCTGGGGCCGTGGGGGCCAAGTGCGCGTCGACTCTTCAAAGAATTGTCGATTCGCCTCATTGACGCAACCCATGACCAGAGGGCTGGCCACTATTTTGCCCAGCGAATAAGCATTGCCATCCAGCGTGGCAATGCGGCCAGCCTTCTGGGCACACTTCCGAGCGACAGCGATTTAGGGCAAATTTTTTATTTGTAAATAGTTTAGGTTTTTAGCATATACTTAGTCTTAGTTACATATTAGTTTATTGTTTATTGTTTTTATTAATATCTTGTGTTTTTTATGAAATAAATAGTACAACGTTTTTAATTCTGCATACTCTAGTTTGCCATAAATGCCATAATACTTATTCAGTTAGATTTCTCCCAAATGGAATTTATTCTGAAACCTTTCAATTTCAGCTACTTGACTTGAATATATTGGAAAAGGTTAATCATTATCTTACTAGCACTAAAAAAAAAATATTTATTTATTTATTTAAACTTTATTGCACAAAACAAAAGTCAGTACAAATGGCGGACTTAATGCCAAATGGCATTCTCTACCAGTCAACCATAGGGCCAAACAGAGATACTAATAATAAATAATTATGTATTTTTTAATGAGCTAGAACGCTAAATTGTATTTTCTGCTTAATTTTGTTTTCTTCACTAGCCAAAAGTTGTCTGGAAGAGATAGCTCTTTAGCGATTAGACCGCCTATTGTCTACCATTGTTTAATTTAAGATTACTCATGTAATATTTGTAGTCAGTCAAGTTCTTGTTACTAAACTACATTCAACATTACGCCGTAGAAATTACTGTTGATTCTACGGTAATTCATATTTGAAATTCAATTCATATCTCCTAATATTAAACAAAAACCTTTTGAAACAAACCCGCAATTCCGCAAGATACCCAGAGTTTAATCCTACATTTTTGCCTCGATGCATGAAAAAGAAAAGAGATATGTGGTACGGAGTCACGGATTTCATTTGAATACATCGCAACAATGCAGCTAAAGTGACGGTGTAAGATACAAACTCCCAGCGTTTTATGAGTACTTAGGATAATTGAAACATTGCAAAATTAAACTTTTTATTGTCAGAATTCTGGTCAAAGTGAAACTAAAATTTGTATGTGAGAAATATAATTGCAGCTCCACACCACTCGAGAAGTAGACCGAAGTATGGGTATTGAAGTGCCTCTCCACATCATCATATTCGCCCATCTTCGGTAACTTCGCTATGCTGACGCAATTAACTGTGACATAATAAAATTGGCAAGGTACGTTAAGAAAATGTACCTAAAAATAACATTCCACTTTGTTCTCCAAGACACTAATCTCAAAATGTTAGTAACAAAAACTGACCAAGTGCGAGTCGGACTCGTGCACTGGGGGTTCCATACAAACACTTGTCACATCTTAACTGGCTTGGTTAAGTTAAGTTTGCACCTGGTATGTATTGCGCCGCATACAAATTAGGTGCAAAGTTAACGC
The DNA here is from genome assembly GCA_932273695.1 of Apotomis betuletana. Taxonomy (NCBI): domain Eukaryota; kingdom Metazoa; phylum Arthropoda; class Insecta; order Lepidoptera; family Tortricidae; genus Apotomis; species Apotomis betuletana. The sequence goes on along the minus strand of OW026314.1, from coordinate 17,155,262 downwards.
AACCGATCACGTTTCTTGGAGCTCCACTGCATGAGAGACGCCCAAAAGGCCGAGAGGAAGGAGAAAAAATAACGAAATGTACATATGTTATACTATTAACGGCATTTTACAACCATGCCACTATTATCTGTACTTTTCGATATTTTTATGATAGGCTTATTCAATGTGGCGTGTATTCAAAAACCGAGCATGCTTAAATTGAGCCTTAGACTATTATAAAGTAAAAATGAAATATAATATCAAAACCTACAATATCGCGCATCGCTCTCACTCAGCACATACCTCGCGCTCGCGGTGTTGTTCTTTTGTTTTATTTTCTTGCTGCAATATTACAATGACGGCCAGCATAACTTAACCTCTCCCCTGCCGCTTTGAGGTTAAAAGTTCACAAAAACAACAGACAACAGTGGAAAATGAGGTGTCCATCGTGGCTGGTTTGTCTGAATCAATATTCGCCTAGCTGTTGAATGGTCTTAATTTTTTCCGGGAAATATGAGGGTTAAGTATACATTTGAAGTATTGCCAAATATTTGGTGATTTTGTTCATCATCATCATCATCATCTCAGCCATAGGACGTCCACTGCTGAACATAGGCCTCCCCTTTGGACTCCCATATATACCGGTTGGAATATATACCGGTGATTTTGTTAATTTGGGTTAATTGTGAGTCGGCCAAACTCACAACCGGACATTTTTTTTACTAAAAATTGTTTTATACTCGTCGAGAGTTACTTTGCTGAACGAACACATTGTTTAAACTATGAATACAAAGATCAAAGCTTAAAGAAAAATTGAAAAAGGAGCTACCTGGTGGAAGGTCGCTAAGGTGTAAAAACCTTTCAAATAAACAATGCAAAGATCGACACACAAAGGATAAGGAAAAATTCGTCAGGTCTACGTGGAGCGAGGGTAGCGAAGTGGCTAACGCGCTGGACCGGTAATCCAGAGGTACCGGGTTCGATTCCCGGTACTTTCCACCAGGTATCTCCTTTTTCAATTTTTCTTTAAGCTTTGATCTTTGTATTCATAGTTTAAATAAAAATTGTGGTGTACCCACATTAAACAAAATGAGACATTACATTTTTCATAAATTTATAGAACACATTGTTGTTTTTCTAATAAGTCTCATTTATTGTTAAGTGTGCTGCTTTGTAAACGTTATTTTCTTATTTATTTATAGCAATAAAAAAGCCAATTAGTCATGTAAATCCAATTATAATAAGTAATAAGTCATAAATGCCATTCAAATAAGATTATATAAAAACGCCTCTCGCGTTCCATTACATTAGGCAAATATGTAAATATAGTTAGTATATTTTGTTTCTAATCGAATTACTTTCGTTTCAAAGCCCAAGCACTAAGAATTAAATAAAGGTGTCAAGGTTATACATAAAACTTTCAACCTTGTTCTAAGACTGTTAAAGTAGGTTTTATATATTTTTGTTGCTGAAAGTAACAGGTGCAAAACCTAGACAGGAGACCTTTCTCCGCATCACTTGGTCGTAAGACCTCTAGTTTTGTTTAAATAAGTAAAAAAATTAAATACAAATGTTAAAGCGAGAAATTAGACATGTCTGTCGCAGAGCCGATGACCACTGGGGCAAACGAGTTCTGGAGTGGAGGCCATGAATCGGTAAACGTAGTGTAGGGCGCCCTGTAACAAAGTGGAGCGACGACATTCGTAGGACAGCGGGTAGTAACTGGAGGAGGAGAACTGAAAATCGAGCTCACCGGCATGCCATGGGAGAGGCCTATGTCTAGCAGTGGACTGATACAGGCTTATGATGATTATAAGACATGTCATAACTGCAGTGCCATCATTCATTAACCGACTTCCAAAAAAGGAGGGGGTTCTCAGTGCGATTGTATTTTTTTTTTTTTTTTGTTACCTCAGAACTCCGTCATTTATGAATCGATTTGGAAAATTCTTTTTAGGTTTATGAATAGACATCTCAAGGTTGGTCCCATAAAATTTTGATGAAGATCCAATGACGAGATCCATGAGGAATCTAAGGAATTCCTGAAATGTTATAGGCACTCATAATGTTTTTCATATATTTTCTAAAACTATTTAAGTATTTGCATAATTATGGTAGTCATCATCTTCCAATGCTGAGCTGATGATGGAAGGTACAACTTCTTAACGGTTAGGAGATAATTCAAACGAGATTCATGCTTTCAAGACTTCCTCGACCATCCCGCCATAAATATTTTATATGAATCACTCAATAGCAAAAAAAAAAAATTTTAACAAGAAAAGAACCGACTTCAATAAAACTAAAAAGCCAAAAATAGCCCGTTCATGTACAGATTACATTTGACTCACCCTTTGAAGTCGGTGCCAAACCTCACGTTAACTATAATAAATACATAAATATAACAATTGAGTGGAGCATCATTCATGTTTTAGTGTAATTACTTTTTTTTTGGACCATTGATACATAAATCAAAGCACAAAGAAAAATTGAAATGCGGAAGCTGGTAGAAGAGGAATCGAACCCCTACTACGCATTTCTATTTTTCTTTGTTGTTGTGTTGATCTTTGTAGTGCTCTGATCTTTGTATCAATGATTTCATATAAAAATTGTGGTATATACCCACATTAATAAATATTAATGAGACATTACATGTATACTTAAAACAAATTCGCTTCCTGCTGTCTGTCTGTCTGTCTGTCCCTATTTGTATGCTTGGATCTTTAAAACTACGCAACGTATTTTGATGCGATTTCTTTTAATAGATAGAGTGATTCAAGAGGAAGGTTTATATGTATAATACATGAATAATTTATCAGCATTGCACCCGTGCAAAGCCGGAGTGAGTCACTAGTTTTGTATATAGATTCAAAGAAAAAATTAAAAGCCAAAATGCAGTCCAAGTGTGACTCAAACTCCTCTATTTAACCTGTATTACTGTAGTGTTTGAGTTAAGAATACATGTTTTATAATTTTTAATGGATAATTTGTCTAAAACATCATCATCATCAGTCAAAGGCGTCCATTGCCGGAAAAATACCTCCTCCAAAGAACGCCATTCGCATTCGATGAATTACATTAGGTACATTATAGCTACATATTACATATAATTGCTTCAAATTTTGAGTTTGACTCTATTTATATGATAAGATAAGAGCGGTAACAGCAGTTACCAAAATTAATTGAGTCAGTTCCCTTTGACTTATAAAAAAAAAATTGTTTATCAAAAGGACAGAAATATAAATGGTACAATTAATGCCTGTATCGTGGTGACCGTTAAGCATTCGGGTATCCGTTACTAAAATTATCTAGCTTATGATAGCTGTGTTAGGTTAAGTGACTATACCTATTGACATTTTGTGTTATTTTTGAATAAAGAATTTAATAATTACATATAAATAAAATATCTAGCTTATTATCTACAATTACATACTAAAGTTACTTACAAAGAGACATGTGCAAATGAAAGTGTGTGAGTTGATGTGGGTGTGGTGTATGGGTGTGTGTGTGTATTATCAATGTAAAATTCAAATAAATCACAATAGCCCAGCCCTGCCCCTAAGTAGAAACATTTATGATATTATATTATGTCAAGAAACATGTTTGATCATAGAGAAAAATACCTAAAACTGTCTGCATTTTTGAACGGATAAGGAGCCTTAAAATATTTTAGGCTAAACAGTGCTTTTAGATTATCGAGAATCTTGTTGAGAAAAAGTAAATTTTCGTCCGCTATCTAGAATCGGGTTACAATCCTATTAAAAACTTTGCCGTGATATTTTTCTTGTTATCAAATTATCACGAATTCTCGGAATTCCGCTAAAAACCCTATCCCTTTTTTTTATAGAATTTAAGCTACTAAATTGGCTGGGCAGCGTTTGGGAGGCTACGTACTATCTTTTCGTCCAATATCCCGCAGTGTCTCAAGACAAAAGTCTTTGAACAATGTGTGTTGCCAGTGATGACATACGGAACTGAAACGTGGTCGCTCACGATGAGCCTTATAAGAAGACTCAAAGTATGTATGTATGTAAACGCTTTATTGTACACAACTGGTTATAAATACATTGATAACAAATGAAATATGTACAAAGGCGAACTTATCCCTATAAGGGATCTCTTCCAGTTAACCTTTGAGCAATTGAAGGAATGGGTATTCGAAGAAAATAGGCAAACTACACTGCGTACAACCGAGATATCTATACTATACTTAATAAAACTATAATAAGTACATAAACTAAGTTAGTAATAATACACATATATTTATACTATTTATAAGATATATATTATATATATATATATATATATGTATATCTACATATAATACATATAAATCAAAGTCACTCAGAGAGCAATGGAGAGGGCTATGCTCGGAGTTTCTTTGCGAGATCGAATCAGAAATGAAGAGATCCGCACAAGAACCAGAGTAACCGACATAGCCCGAAGGATAGCAAAACTTAAGTGGCAATGGGCAGGGCACATCGCTCGTAAAACCGACGGCCGCTGGGGCCATCGAGTTCTTGAGTGGCGACCACGCACCGGACGACGCAGCGTGGGTAGGCCCCCCAGAAGGTGGACTGATGACCTGGTGAAGGTCGCTGGAGTCCGCTGGATGCGGGAGGCGCAGGACCGGTCATGGTGGCGTTCTCTGGGGGAGGCCTATGTCCAGCAGTGGACGTCTTTTGGCTGATGATGATGATGAAGCTACTAAATACTACTCATATTTAAGGTAGTTGGGTCTTCCTCGAAGTCATTAACCAGCAAGTGACAAGTGGACGTAAATTTTTGGGTTCACCCGTATGTGCCTGTTTTCCGGGGTAAACTTGAAAGCATACTATCTGACTTGGATAAGGTTTTAATGTTCAGAGCTTGATTTTTAATTTAATATATAAAATAATATTCCCTTTGTTCGACCTTATTATTTAAATAGAATAGCACTAAAACACCATTTTGTTCATACTTTTTTTTCAAACATGAAATAATGTGCCTTATAACAGGGGAAAGTATCACGTTTCGGGCGGAGCAACTCAAGACAACTGTAACGGAATTTCATACAAAATTAAAGGCCTAGGCTGGGAAGTATTTTTTTTTAAACATGGCGTCTGTGTTCTTGAACAGGATAAACAGCTGAATGATATAGTTTTTGAGTGGTGTTTTTTTTAAATTGCAATTATGTTTAATCAAAGCATTATCCATGCCTTAGCCGTGAATAGGGCTTGCCGGCTTCGTATTACTATCTGCCTATACCTACTTACCCGGCAAGCTCTTCTATCCTGGCGTCTGCAG